>UFQX01000056.1:1354180-1508249 GCA_900497675.1 Arapaima gigas
CCCCCCCCCCCCCCGACTCTCTGTGACACCAGGCACAGCAGGTCAGGAATGAATCTGGTGGAGACCCTGTGGCAGCACGATAAACAATGTGCACATTATGTCAAACTAGTCTATGATTTGTAACCTAGAAATATTCCTCTGGATATCTTAGTCCCACCCTTTGTTCAGACAACCTATTCATTACCCCATGTGCTTCTGGTTCCTTCTTCCTTCCTTTCTTGGGAGCTTATACATTTTCCCTAACTTTGGGAAGTTAGGGAAAGTTGAGTGCAGGTGTATATGTCATCTAATATAGCATAATGTTCCTACAAAATAGCAGGTCATTTCCAACATGGTATTATTGCATCCACCTGAATGAACTCCCCCCAACAACTCTTCTGATGTGTGCCATCGGGGCTTTTTAGCTTATCCTAAATTCAAATGCACAAGGTTTACTCAACTTTCCCAAAGTCTTCAACATTCTTTTCCTGTGGCTGCCCATATTACCACCCTAGTTCTTATAAGACAAAGGATCTGCATCCTGTTGCTTTTAGAATCTGCTTTCAAAATCGTATCAATCCCTTGTACCCAACAGGAACACTTTGCTTGTCCACATGTAGTCACTTGGTTGTACTAATGAAGACTGGTATTGAAAGTCAGTTGTGTAGAATCAGCTTCTTCCCTCCCTCAGAACTTTTGAGTCCCTTGAAGAATTCAAGAAGGGTCAGAAAACATCTTACTTGGACCTATTTCTGTTGTGACCTCCTAACAGCTCCATACATTTGCATCACAGTCACATCTGTGTTTCCTCTCAAGACTCAATTCCGTTTGCAAGATACGTGTGCCAGCAAGAAATATGTTATCAAAAAAACTAACTGTGCTTTGACAGCTGCCCCGAAAGCTATTTGCATGCTATTAAATGCACTTTGTTTAATCTGAGATGTCAAGAAATACATGTAAATATGACAAGAACTGTAAAACCTGCTTGTGTTTGCATCACAGGTTGGTAACTGAATACCTCTGTTGTACGCCACGGAACAGACGCGCGCGCGTACGCGTCTCTGTGGCACTTTGCCTGCAGTGGGACTTATCTGTGACTGATTAACACTTGGTAGTAATTGCAAGCCTCTCACCTCCTCTCCAAGTGCCACTTATTATCTGTAGACTGTAACAGACAGTGAAATGTGCTTCCTCTAGAGGTCAGCTGAAATGATCTTATCCAATATTAGCAAAGTCAAAGAGAAATAACCAGAGATAAAGTCGAGGTGCAAGGAGAGCAGCTCTGATGTGGTGACAGCGAAACCACAACGGTGACACACTGTAGTGCACTTTGGACAAGAAATCTGAATGTCCTTCAAGCACCAGTGTGCAGCAAAAACACACACACTGTGTTCGTGTTAACCTTCGCCGGAGTCGTTGCATGAATACTTAAGTGGTGCGCATTACCCGAATGAAGTAGATTAAAAAAAATGACAGACAACAACAGACACTTGTCAAAGTTATTATTGTAGAATACTTTGATTTTTTTTCTTTCTATACAGACAAAAAGTGTTCACTTATCTTCCCAGTAAATTTGTGGCGATTCCCATACAATTTCATCTATAGTATACAGGTGTGTTCTTTCATCATATATAGATTTTATTTATCTTAAATAACAGGCAGGTAAATTTATTATGTTTAATAATCTTAAGTTTTTTTTTTTCCTTTTTTGTCTTTTCCATCGTAGCGCAGCTTCAGTACAATAGAGTATACTCAAGTGAGTGTGCAGTTGTTTTCCATCAGCTTAAAGAATCTGTTGGCAGAAGTAATAGTCACAATAATAATGGAAAAGTGGTCTGTCAATTTCTTCCGTTTACAAAAAATAGTTAAATAGGAGGAAGAGAGAAAAGCGGGAAAAAAAACACTGAAATATTATGTAGTTAAAAAGTAAACAAAAGATGCACATGTGTACATTTTGGCAAAATATACAGCAGTGGAGTAGTCAGAAAGACTTTGTTTTCTAGGACTATTATCTTACTCACTTCCTGCCAGGTGATTGTTTTGCAATAGAAAGCAAATAAAAGGAAAATAATGTATTGTATGTTTGCTTGTTATACAATTATATATATAAATATAGTCCCTTTCAATTTTTAAGCTTTAATATCACTATAAGTATTTCTGTATTCCATGTATTAAAATGCACCTGTTCTGGGTGGAGGTGGAGAAGAGGAATGCAGTGGCAACTTAAACCAGAGGTTGGTCATCAGTGATCCGCATAAGGATATAGTTAAAGCTTTCATGACGGTTCTTAGGCTTTGACATGAGATGTGCCAACTCTGCTGTTTCAGAAAGGCCTGCAAGTAATCTGTGCTGACACTGTTGTCTGCATCCTTTGCATGACTATTAAGGTAAAACACACAAAACATTTTCATATGTAGACAACAGTCAAGTTATGCTGCAGACACAATACAACTTGGATTTTTATCTCTTATACAGTAGTTGCACTACTAGAAAACCCCAAAACATGATGATGAGAAGAACATTGACACTGAATTATACATTGTGCAGTGCACATTGCTGGGCAAAAGGAATAACATGTATTTTTTGCACTTCTGCTCTAGTAAAAATCAGAGTTAAACTGGATAATCTGTAGACAAGGATGTGTGAAATCACAATGAATGTATGTGACGTCAACACTTGCTCATCTTAGAATTAACCAATGTAATTTCATTATACAACCATAACCAAACCTACGTGAAATTGCTTTCACTGTTTTGGGGTTTCATAACCCTGATGTCTATTAAAATAGAGCTCTCTGACGGAGTACTTTGTACAAGTAAAGGAATTTCAGAGAGCCCTATGTACAAACTGTATAGCAAATCTGTTTATCAAAGTCTTGAACGTGGCAAACTGTTGCATATGTGCCTGTTCCCTCCACTGGGATGTGGGTTTGCATTGCAATACATGGAGTCATGTAACTTACTGATTTGTCACAGACTGGAACTGGAATACCATAGGACATGTAAAGGGGTTGCACCTACACCTGCTACAGTTCACAGATTTACATGTTGTTTTGTTGCCTCCTTTTCTTGCAACACAGTCCCTGCATATGATGAGTAATCACGTTTAAATGCTCTGTATTTGAAGATTGCACATTGCACTGGTTGGCTCGATATATTCTAAAGGCAAAGCTCACATAATCTTTGGAAATAGAACACATGCCCCATTTTGTCAATTTCTGCGTTATAAATCCTTGATAATGTGCGTAAAAGTTTGCACACTAATGTCTATACTTGGACAAAATAAATATAATATGAATTCAGAGCAGTTGCTATCAGTAGCTATTAGTAGATAACAGTTGCTATGGCCATTTATGGCAGTTTTTAATGACACAAGCTTATAGTGTAAAGGGAACTGCGTTAAATTTTCCATTGCCCAAGTTCCCAAAACCAAAAAAAATTATGTATCACTCATAATTTAGACCTTAGTCAGAGAATAATCAGAGCCAAGTGAACTTTGTTGGCTGCTGTAGGATAGAAAGCGATGGGTCAGTTGCAACAAACATCTAGAGATGCTTTTATCTTAGTTTCAGACCTGTGATATGTATTTGTTTATAAATAAAGCCCAGCTGAAATTTATAAACACAAAAAAAAAGGAAAAACACAAACCACTCCAAGATCAGCAAATTCCTATGTTCAAAGTGCAGAAAACAAATGCAGACTAAATACTGTAACATTTTGCACTTATAAAAGAGTGGCCAGTGGCGAAGCCCTAAGTAAACTGTTTTGCATCAGCAATGACTTACTTTGTTGTTGCTCAGATGTTTTTATCAAAGCAACAAAAAAGATTTACCTATTTGTACAGCTGCAGAAGTTGTGGTTAGGAGGCCTATTTTCTAAGGTACCTCAGCAGCACCTTTCCTAGGACATGGCTCAGGAAAGATAAGGATAAGAGTTCATGTCCTTGCATGTCCATATATACAGTAGCTCAGACAGCTCACGAAAATACTGCTTCTGGTAAACAACATATATGGACTACATCTATTGCCCCTACGGGAAGGAGAGGACAGCTGAAAGGCCATTTGTCAAGTAAATAAATAACACATGAAGAGATAAATAAATAAACCCATGTACTAAATTAGTGCATTAAATGTGTTAAACCCTAAATTAGGAAGCAGCAGCACACGTGAGACATCAGTTACGTTTGAAGTTCACACCTGAAGGACAGCAGTTTGAGCTGCTGGCTTGTCACGGCTGTTCTTAACTGGTGCACAGGTGTAGTCCAGTTGTGCAGCGATGGCTTTGGGCTACACTCTCTGTTTGTTGCAGCTGACTCAACCAGCCTGAAAGTACCACTGGTCAGATGCTTTCCTGCCCCTTGCTAACCTCCACTGGTATAAAAGAATTCAGCCTATTTAGGGAAACGTGTCAAGGTAAAGTCGCGAATCAGTTCTCAAAACCTGTACAAGAAAAGCAGAAAGGGAAGGTGAAGTCGGTGCGGTAATTTTTTTTCTCTTTTTTTTTTCCTCTTGTTTTGTATTTAGCAGACGCACTATTTTTTAAAATCGCTATTAGGTTTAACCTTATTGTATGTTTGCTTGTTAGTACTGTGTTTCTTTTTTCACTCTGTTTTTAGGACGTACACAACGACACACACACACAGAAAGATAGAGAAAGAGACACAGAGTTAATGAAAATGAAAATAACAAAAGAAGGTTGAGCAAACAATAAATAAATAAATAAATACACAAATAAATATCGGTATACTTAAAGCTAATTCATAATGCATTAGTAACTGCAATATAGTAAAAGTATTAATTATAGTAGTATTAACAATGATAATAATAATGATAATAATGGTGAGCATAGTAATAATAAAGTAGTAATAATACTAGTAACAACATCAATAAAAAGTGGAATGAATCGGCCCCCTTTATCCCACCAAGGAGTCTGTCATCCTCTTGCAAAAACCAGGAGGTCAAGAATGACTCCAGTCCATAACAGTCATTCTCACTGAAACACTGTTCTCTCGTGCACTTTCCAAGTCCAGTCGGCCCTTGCAAAAAAGTCTCACACGAGGCGGGTCAGAATGGGACATAGAAGGGTGGCTGAACTCGGTGCATTCTGGCTGTGTATGGCTAAATTAATGCTATGGAGTGGAGGCCAGGAGTGGGAGAGCGTAGGCAGATTGTAGTTTTTCGGGTGGGGGATTTACTTCTGAAGAAACTCCACAACAGTTTGATTTTGCAATGTAATTGTAGGTTTCCTCTTCCTCACGTCACCAGCACAATTTCCTTGTCCTTCCCGCGGTGTTACACTTGTGTCCGCCAAAGCGCTTTGGCGTCCCGTCTTGCACGTTCCCGCCCCAGCAGCAGTTATAAAGAGCTCTCCAGGCTGTACAATGAGCTGCCATTGCAGCAGAGCTGAGGGCTGACTTTGGGGCTGAAGAAGACGCTGCTGTCGATAGCATTGTTGTTGCGGTTGGGGGTGGCTGGGAGGCTGTACTGGCGGTAAGGACGAGGCGGAGGTCGTGAGCGCTTTGGAGGCTGGGGGGGTGGGGGCTGGGGCTGGGGTGGCGGCGGGGGTGGACGCAGGGCCGGATGTAGGTGGTTGTGCTTGGAAAGTTCCGATTCCTCGTCAATGTCCGTGTCGTCGATCAGGGGGATGTTGTGGATGAAGTCGTTGATGAGAAACTCGGGATGCGCCATGAAGTTATGGATGGAGTTTCTGGACTCTGGTTTTTCGATGCCATCGTACAGTGAACTACGGAAGGCCTTCACCACTCGCATCTAAATACAAGGGGGGTGGGGGTGGGGTGAAGGCAGGGAAGGGAGAGGTGAAGAAGCTTTTAAAACATGTGGAGGAGGATCTCAGTTTCATTTTAGACACTAACCTTCAACACCCCGCTCAAGACCAGGTTGCAGTACATTCCACACAAGGGTTTTTTTTTTGCCCACAAATGCTTGATACTTAACATAAAAATGAAATAGCAAAAGTATGAATCGGTATTTGTGACATCTGCCAATTTGGGAAAAATAATTTCCCCAGCGAAACTATCAAATTACAGCAGTCAAATTTCATTCACATAATTTCATTAATTCTTTTCACTTTCACTTTGATCCTAATACAATATCCAAAAAAATTATTTCAGGAATACAAATTATACATGATTCAACTACAATCTTTAGTTTGATTAATTCTATATTAAGCTTTGTGTAGAACATTCAGAGCATTTAGTGGTTCATTCTTTGTTCTTCCCTGCAGGGATTTTAATGAAACTACTGAGAGTAGAGACTATTTGTGCAACCTGATCTTTTGAGTTTCTCAAAGAAAGAGAAGTAAAAAAGAAAACCACTGTTTGAAATGTAGTTTGTCACTTTACGGCAATCTATCGGTTAATCTGTCAGTTAACTGACAGATTCTGAGTGATAAATGTAAAAATAACAAAAAGCACAATGCAAAAAAACACTCAATGTGTGTGTAAAGCTGATAGAAAAATGGATGTTGGTAGACTGAAAAATACATATACATATAAAAAATAAAAACAAAATAGACTCTGTAAGAAAATGGTAAACACGAAAAAAAAGCCAAATACAAAAACCCGAATACTAAATATTTATATGAAATGAGATGGTTAGGCACTTGTAGTTAACTCTGCCTTCAAGCATCTCCAAGTGCAGGCCAGCCGAGTGAACGCGCAGTAAGCTGCAAGCGTAGCGAGTAGCCCACTGGCTTCTTAGCTACTCGGTGCGGCGGGACATTGGGCGTGGGGGTCAGAGTCGAGCAGAGAGTGCTGACTGGAGCAATGTGCACATCCCACAGCACGTGAACATATACATTCATTTCGAGATCACGCCACCACCATTGAGCGCAGGAAAGCAGGCTTTTGGTTATACAGAGGCCACCCACAAAGGTGTGTGAATGCTACAGCAACATCACAGCCGACTCCATACATACCTAAAGTGCTCATTTAAAGTGAATGTGATATATTAGGCCCTCTATAGCCAAATGTTTTGTCTTTCTGAAAAATCCATCATGTTAATTTCAAACAAAATTACTGCCAAATTGTTACTGTATTTTTAAGGGTTTTTTTCTTGCATATTAATATAAAATTACATCAGTTATGCTGCTGTTGAGAGGTAGCATGTGGCATTACAAGCTAATGAATACAAAAGATAAAACTGAAAAAGAAAAATGTAGATTTAAAGACACTAAAAGGCACAGTATTATTTCACATTCATATAAAAATAAATTTCTCATATTGTTCTTTTTCATGCCACATTCCTAAAATGAATTGAAGCAACACATCAGCACAAATTGAAGCACACAACTGTCTTCTGCCAAAAACAGCCTTTTTCACATGACAAAAAAAAGAAGAGATCTGTGATCCTTACGTATTCCTGGCAGTGTGAAACTTGGCATGAAAGAAATCATTTAGCATGCAGCCGTGCACTGCAGAGTTGCAAACAGGGAGAAAGTGCATGTGAACTAAAGAAGCTGGTGTCTTCACGATGGAGAAGGAAATGGTACATAATAAAGTGTTTACTTTAGTCAGTGCTTAGTTTTGTGTCTCAAAAAAAAAAAAAAAGAGAAAAGGCCACGGGAGCAAGTCACATGCTGTAAGGACAAATCAAAAGAAAGCACAACGTATATACACACACCTCTGCATGTATATATTATAGTGTGTAAAAAACACATTCCTTTAGGATGGCCCCCCCCATCTGTGCGTGCTCAGTCTCCAAAACACATCCTAGCGTACGGCACAAAGGCTCCCTGCCCAAGACATTCCCCGCAAAGGAAAAGAAGCAAAATGAAACCAAAAGAGAAGCACTCAAAACAAAGAAATTCCAGCACAAACCAACAAACAAACAAACAGGAGGGAATGGTTCCAGCATTTGGTGGTGCGCTCATTTTGTTTTTCCAAAGAGCCTGTTTGTCACCAAGAAAAGCGTCATGCAATTTTGACCCTTTACTGCAGATTGCCTTTTGTTGTTTGTTCTGTTTTTCTTTGTTTCCATGAAAACAGTAAACTTTCGAGTATAATGCCCATAGTTGTTGAATGAAACAAAAAACAGGTCTCCCTGGATATTAAAAAAATTAGATGCTGTTCAGTTTTTTCCTTTTGTTTTTTTTTTTTTATCATGCCAGATTGTTTCATCCACTGTCTCCCCCACGTGACCCTTAAAAAAGCTTGATGGAAAAACGTCATCATTAAAAAAGTACGTTCTGGCCCATTAAATCTTTCCCATCAGGTCGGTCAAAGAAAGAAAATAAGACAGTAAATGAATCATATAAGCAGAAAAACAGAAGAGCAGGTAGCAGGAGGTAGGAAAGGGCAGTGCTTAGAGAGGCTGTGATGGAAAAGTGGTGTTAATGATTGAAAACCGGCAAAGCCACCAGAAGTCCTATAAATGACAAGTCCTTATAGGGCTGCTGTCCTTCCAGCAAATTCTCTTAGCTGGAAAGTGACACTCAAAAAAAGGGACACCACATATATATTTTACTCTGTATTCAACCTCGATTATTCATTTAAAAATGACGTGGCATTTTTAATGAAATTCACAGTTTCAGACTGGAGACACTGCAATTTAAGCTCAATTTAATTTTTCAGTCATTTATCTCCAGATGTCCACATCTATTTAAATATGGCTTCTAATTCACAAAAGTAATATTTATTTTGAAAACAGTATTGCTTCCAGTCTTTCAAAATTAAGGAAATTAAAACGAAGCTGGGAAACGGAAATGAAAATGGGGAAAGGCACCTAGAGCACTGACCCTTTTCGACGGGTTTGCCTAAAACTCAAAATGAATCCTGTCCCTTACCATAAGCATACCTAAACACATAGAGCCCCTCTGCATTTAACTGGTCTTGCCATGTAACAATTTTTTTGAAAACAAATAATTAATTTATAAGAAAACTATCATGAAAAAATACACACTTAAAAATAGAATATAAATAGACTCATCTTGGAGTCTTGTGAACTGAACACAGATTTCAGTATTCAGATATAAGCAAACAGTAAATGTGCTATTATGCTTATCTAAAAGTTCAGTCAAATGCATTTTCTACGTTCTAACTGATCCCTCTGACCACATTATGTTATGATGGATATAACATTGCCGTTGCTATGCTGATGTAAAGTAGATGTCAAAGTTAGATGTTGCTTTCGTCAAATTACATTTGTCTCCGCGTGATCTCAAGTTAATTGTGAACCGTTAAAATTTACTGTAAACTGCTTCCCAGGATGCAAAAGTAAAAGTCACGCAGGGAAGAACCCAGTGAGACGGTATAATCTGCTTTTTCCTACCATTGCTACAATAGTCAAATGATACATTTCAATCTAGTTAAAAAACATTGGAAAATAAAATGCTGCCCATAGAGTTGCTGACATAAATCACACGAAGATCTATTTTAAAAAGCTCAGTAATGTTACTTTAATTATGTTGTCATTTATAGTTTGCATTGTTTTACTAGTTTTGTAAGTAAAAGCAAATATTGTGAAGGCAAATGTGGAAGCAAATTTAGACTGTTTTCAAAGACATCACAGCCAGCGAGCAATAGGAGAGCCAATAAAACTAGCAAACTAGTGGGACAGTCACTGAATTCACGTTAAAAGGAAAATAAATCACAGACAAAGAGCATTGGAGGGAAAGATAATAGAACAGCTGTAAGAAAAAGAAGGAAATACCAAATATGACTAAGAACTTTGCTTCAAGTATTAAAAGGACATTGAAGAATGGGATAAACATGGGTTTAAAAAAAAAGAACAGAAATAACAAACTATAAAAGTCTCATTGTTTGAGAAACAGGGATGTTTTCTTTAAAATGAGTCTATAAACCCATAAATTCAAAGATATTATATACTTTTACAATAAAAATTACTATCATTTCACCATATTCAGCATCTTCATTAATATTATTTTCCCACATGGATGATGTGCCAGAACACCTCTATAATCACCTTTATATTTAATTTTTAAAATTTCATTTAAAATTTAAAAGCTCCCACCACCCAACTAAAAATTGTGCCCATACATAAAAGCTCTGAACCGTCCATAAATAAAAAAGACACTGGGTTGACTTTGTCTAAAATAGTTTTTTTTTAGAAAGACACAGAGCCTGCAGAGGCCCTCACTTGATGCCATGGATCCTACAAGAGAGAAAGAAGAGGGAGAGAGTGTAGGGAGAAGGGGGAGTGACAGAAAGAGGTGAACAGACAGAGGCATTAATTTTGAAATTTGGTTCTGGGGGCAACAATGCGAAGAGAAGGCTCAGGAACCAACATGACACCTCCCTATCCCGCCACTGTACTCGCACTACCGGCCACACAGACACTGACAAAGTCATCTAGAAAGGAAAAGAGAAAGGAAGGAACAGCGTCGGTGAAAACAAAGACTCGATGGCAACAACGGCAGCAGATTCATAAGTGTCACAACCATTTAGGGCTTATACTCGAAGGTTTACACCAGGTTTGATAGTTGACAACCACAAAAGCACTCTTTCAAAGTCTGTACTTAATGACTTTCCATTTAACTTATTTGTCCAGCAAAATAAAAATCTTAATTAAAAAAATCCTAAAATATCATCATATTGCCTTCTTTATTTTAAGCTCACAGTGAAGTTTGTTTTTGAGTGACTGAAAATGCAGTTTCAAGGTTGTGTGCCTCTGTGTCTTTTCCCCTTAAATGCATTTCAAAAACTTCTACTAATATTACACATTTCTATATTAAAAATTATTATTTGGGCCTTAGCGGTTTAAAAGTGCCGAAAGGACGGGTTTTGAGAGCGTGGCAGGTTTTAAGAATAATCCGGTTCGATAACCTTCACCTCCATTCTGCTTTTGAATAATAGCTGAAGTCACTTCTAAGGTTTCTCCAAAGCAGAAACATGCATAAAACACAAAACTGTGAATTATTAATTCTAAGCAAATACAGTTTTTGTACTTTACTAAGGACTGTTAGGTCTTTACTAAGGTTAAGAAAACATGCCTTAAAACAAAAAAAGAGAATTACCTGTGCCTGAATTTCTGCTGGGACGATGTAAATATTTTGGTTTTTAAACTACCAAATTTAATGAAAAAAATAAACGTAGAAGTCCTTTAATCATGAAGTGCAGAGATTTAAAAGGGATATTTGTGTTATCTGAAAAAAATGACGCCAAAAAAGTTGTCCAGTCATCAGTTCTCTGTACTGCATAACATATCTTTCATTATTAATCCATCTGAGGATTTTGTGTAAATAAGCGTTTATCTGCCAAAAACATCACTGAACAAAAGAACTAGCAGGAGCACAACCTTGAAAGCAGTGAACCAGCACAACCTTAGCCTTACAATGACTTTAGCACAATCTCCCGTCCAGTTTGATTGGGCTGGTGGCGTTAAGACGGTATGACGTCTGCACCACACAAAAAAAAAGACACACACACACACACACACACACACACACACACACACAAAAACACGGAGGCAAACAGACAAAACAACAGACTGTTACCATCTGCATAAAAAAACAGGGCAAAACGACAAGGCAATTGAATGAGAGACGGCAAGAAAGAAAGTGTGAGGCATCGAAAAGGAAGACGTGAAACATCAATGAAAAAGAACCATCTGAGGAACACACATAAAACCAAGAGGCAAACAGAACGACGCAGATTGGGGGGTGCACAAACATCTATGAAGGAAGAGAAGTAACCGAGTAACATGAAAACCATCAGCATTGGCTGTGCCACCTGTGTTACACCCCATGCTGTACTGCCCTCCCATCTGTACTGTGTTGAAATGCGCTTGTCTGCTTTTGTGTGTGCACGTATTTCTGTGCGCACACACGCACATAGAAATTCCTTACGTGTCTTTTTGTGTAATGCTGAATTTGTATGTGCAGTTTAAGGAAAGCAAGAACTCACTCCCAGGAGCCCCGGTTGCATTGGCAGTGGAGAGAACTACGTGAGTGGGGGTAGAAATATTGGTTACATCATGGAGCTGGCTCAGAACTGAGGAGCGGCGCCGCACTGCACCCTGAAACGAACCACTTCTCTTGAAGGTACTCACTACCTCCATCTGTGGGAGAGAGAGAGAAGGACATCACAGCAATACTTCCATTAGCCTATGCAAAGGAAGGGCACATTGCAAGGTGGTACAGAAAGGGGAAACAATGGAAGAAAATACAGGGATCAAATTTGGGAGTTTGAGGCAGCAGCAATGTCAATTTTTTAGGGAAATGAGGTCATAGGATTTGTGCAATGACAACACAAATACACCAGTGGTCACATTACCCCCTGGCACCATCTGTGCAGGTGCTGCATACAAATCGAAGGCAGCAAACTCTCCACAAGCCATAGCAAGTTTCTGTGCCCTTTCCATTAAGAATCCCTGCTAATACTAGATTTGTAACTTGGCACCAGGGGACTATTTGAACACTGTCTCCACTCATGTTTTGGAGCATTCGGCTGTAAAGTGGGAACAGAATCAGCGGGGAAGTCAACAGATGGTCTTAATGCAGCAGCAGGACTAACTATAGTAACCCATTTAATGTCTAAGGAACAACGGCTTGATTGCTTTTGTACAATGCCAGGCAGCTTCATTAAACTCTTAATAAACACTACTGACAATTTATGACATCACACAGATAGCTAATATTGTCCACTGTGTGGGGAGCCCACATAATACGCTTCAGACACATCTGGTTTGAGTTACTGAAAGGCGAGAAATACATAAATTACAGGATGATTAAAACTCAATTCATTGGCGTCTACTGCACCCTGTCGTATCGGAGAATCAAGTGACTCAATTAAACCAAAATTATACAAACTAATTCATGAAGTTGTTCTTTGATTTTTGTTGGACTTTGCCTATTGTATCTGGTTATTGGATGGTGTCCATAATAAGTACAAGACTATCACCAGCAGGGAGATAAAACATACCGTAATGGCAAGTGCAGCTCCAGTTGCTCTGTAGCAGCAATAAGTAAGCGTGTGCGGTAAGTGCCTCGCCCTTCCTGCACTTGGCTACCAGATCCTATCCCTCTAATGCAACACCATCCAATCCAGGAAGCAACGCCTTGGCCTGTGCCTCAGCCTGACACTTCATTCCACTGCAGCATGCTGGGGGCACTTAAAGTCTAATCGTAATGCTTTTAGTGAGGTTAGGGTATCAGGAAAGTATTGATTCACTAATGCAAGTGCGCATTCCCTGCTTTGGCTCAACTTCCTGTCATATAGCTGTAATATTCTCCATACAAGCCCTGTGCTCATTCTGCTTTTTATGGTTTGAGTATCCCAAAAAACCTTGTAAAACGGTCAGCTCCTAGTAAAAATGCCCAAAAATGCTTTGAGGAAGAGTTCCATGAAGTTCTCAGGGAAGCAGAGTCAAAAGCTCACAATTACAACATTACATTATATGGCTGAATCCAACCGACGTACAGCACAGGTGAGCTCACAGCTCCAGTAAGACCACCTTTCTTACTGGAGACAAACACCGCTTACTTTCTCCCTTTCAACAGTCCCCCATAAAATGGACCTGTACAAATTCTCTTTTTCCATCTCCCTAACTGACACGAGCACTTTAAATTATAGACCATGCTTTACCCTGCATAAATCTTAGCACAAATTATTCACTTTGGAATAAATAGTTTCAAGGCAACAGTAACAGAATTTAAATCATAAAAGGACACAGTAAGTTCAAGTTAAACCAGGACACGGGCTTCTTCTTATCTGCACTTTATTCATGGCTTAGAAGAAATCTTTTTACTACAAAGCCCTTTACTTAAAATGTTGGTTTGAGAAACAACTGAGTATATACCATGTAGCAAAGACCATTTTGAACATTTTTACACTGACGGTGTAAAAGCAGAAAAAATACCCAATTATTGCTTGAACAGTAATTCAAATGATAGTCAAATATCAAAATCCATTCAATACAATAACTAAAATTGATGCAGACAAACATCACAACTAAAGTACTATGTCCTGGATTAGCACTTGCCAAGCATAAACTGCAGAGATTAATTCAGTGATGACACAGAATTTCTGCAGCTGTAATCGAAGTGAATTGTTTCCCTGGAATAATTAAATTACACTGCTAGGAAGCCATAGCTTGAGTTAGATGTACTTTAGTGAAATATTAGATTCTAAGTTGCAACCAGTACCAGGCACTGGTAAACATAGAGCAATACACAGGGAAGCCTGGCAGGTATTAATCGAAAGTAAATGTCGTACAGGTAGCCTGACTGGAGGCTTTTCCTGCTACCTTCAAACAACCAAATCAAATTGCCTCAAGAAAGAATAAAATATTTATGCCTTGTTAAAGACCTAAATTTCTGGCATGGAACCTTATCAAATTCTTATGTAGTCTTGAATTATTGACATCTTCATCAGTAATACTTATATACTAAGCGTATCTGACACAAACACACACACACACACACACACACACACCATTTAAACCACAAGATGCAAATATATTTAAATTAATGAGGGTACCAAAAATGAGAGAAAACCAAAACGAATACGCAGATTACTTATGGTAACCTCAAAACTCAAAACAATTAAAAGACACATTTTTCCTTACATGGAGAAACGTCTTTAGTGTTAAACCTTCACAGCTATTTCCCATAACCTGATTTTGCTTTAAAATTAAAATAAGCATAGAAATGTAGGGCTACACTTTGAACCGTTAGAGGCAACTGTACAATTTGAAAAAATCTTTGCTGACTACACATAATAATTTAATATAGTATAAAAATAAAATATATTTTCATGAACTTTGCATCGCAGAGCAAATTTGAACCTTCTTTAAAGCTCTTACTATTACTTGCAAAACTAGCAAGGTGAGAAGACATCATCATTGTAACACCCAGAGTTTAATGCTGTCTATTTTATTTTCTATTGAGAAGGAGCTTTCTGGTGTTGTTTTTTCCTGCAGCACTATTAACTCAACACCTTATAAAAAATCCCACTTAAAATAAAATACCTTTGATAGGCATTCTTTGTTTTGTGGGGTCTGTGCTACTTTGGGTTCTTTACGTTAAGTTTTGCAGTGCAATTTCAAGATCTAATGCCAGCTCAAGATATCTACGTATAACTCCATGTGTTTCTTTAGATTTTCTTTGAATGAAACCAAATACTGCAGTCAGAGAGCGCAAACAAAGAGCTGGGCATCTATTCCCTGGGACATCGATCCAGACAGGCACCTGAGGTACTCATTACATTTACACAGCAGGACCCAATATGTTAGCCCACACATCTAACCTCCCACACTGGTACAAGTTGGAACCAGAGCCACTTACTTTAAATCTGCTGGCACAAAAGTACAAAATGAAATATTCAATGAAATCGGTCTATTTTAAAAGAACTCTTGACCACTACTGTGGACTAAATAGCAGAATTTCTCAATACATAATCAGGACATTTAATGAATTCCTCCCTTAATGACTGCATAATGTCACAAAACACTTAGCAGAATTCCAAATCACTGTACTTCATGTAATTCAGCCCAAAAAAAGCCATCAACTGCTGCAACAAATTTGCAATTCAACAGCAGTGAGTTAACATGGAACTCAGAGAACATTAAAATATTTACATTCTTCAACAGAATTCTGGGAACAAGGGAATGAAACTAAGGCATGACTGAGAGTCAATATTAAGTTTCACCATTCTGTGCACTAATAAAAAACTTTCTCTCTCTCCAATGTTTGCCCTACTTAGATGCAAGCATGCAACAGAAATTAAATTTAAAACATGATGTTAAATCAGTACTGAAAATGTATTACAATAGTTCAATCGTTTTTTGAATTCTGTAGTGTGTTTCTTCCAGTGTTTGGTAAATGTAGTTGCAAAGGCAATATCCTTTTAAGGGGTCTGATGCCTTAGAAAGTCAGTTATATGGCAATACATGCAGAAAGAAAGAGAACTGATGCACTCACAAAGGAGTACACTAAAGAATAAGTAACTGTGGCCTAATTCAAGGTTTGATTTTGGACTTCTATGCCATGCTTCCAAGATGTCTCTTAAAGCAGTTAAAATTTTCTGTATACAACCAAATATATACAGAAAAAGAGACTTTCGTGATCCATGCAGTAGCAATGAGTACAATATAAGAAGAACTGACAAAATTGGAAGATGCTTGGCTTCTGAACTATATGTCTCAAGAAACTTTGATAAGCCTGTTAATGATATAATACAGCAACAAAAATAATAACATTAACCTCACTTATGTTAATGATAATATAATGGGTATGGCCCTAAAATGCAATGCAATCCATAGATCACATGTTTCCACAGACATACACAAAATTTAAGTGGAAGGTTCTGTAAGGGGCAAATAAAGCAATTTTTATGGTTGTAGCTACATTTCGATTTCTGGGTGTTGAAGTGCCATCCAACTCATAGGCGACCACCGGTGTGGGATCTGAGGCAAGACGGAACAGAAGTGGTTTATTATTGCCTTCTTCTGTGAATGTTTGAGGGGCGCAGACACAGGGAGAACATGCAAACTCCACACATGCAATCTCCACTCACCCTGCCCACACCAGGCAAGCAGTCCAGGAGCTGTTAGGCACTGGCTTAACCCACTGTGCCACTGTGTTCTCTTCAATCACTTTTACATAGGTGTGAGACTAAGATTAATAAACCAGATTCTGATTATTTAATTTAGATGTATAACTGGTACAGCACAGCTGGATTCTAGATAAATGCAAGTAAGCAGTTAGTTCAGAAGGAATCAGTGAGGGAAACAGTTACAAAGGCCTTAAGAGTGGACCAGGTGGTGACAGCAATACGGACTGACACCACTCAGGAACCTCGGAAGTAAAGGCATGTGAACTTACTTCATTCCACAGACGATACTCTTTCTATTGTACTCTAATGACCAATTCTATCAAAGCCAATTTACATTCCAGCAAGGAAGGGGGTCCCTGCAGATCTCAGAATGAGTAATAAATCCTCTTCTATAATGAGCTCAATTACATAATCAAGATGTGAATGGGTTTGAGCCATGGAAGGTCCTGTCACCCTCAGGGCCTATAGCTGTACATCTGTGCAGTTAGTTAATTTAGCTCTCTCTCTGGCTCAGAGATCACACACTAAATAACAGCCACCGTATATTTTATTGTCTTTTTGTTCCTTGTCCACAATGGTCTCAGATTTCAAAACTGCACAGGAGAAAGGCACTGCTGTTGGTTGGGGCCAGAATGACAGGAAGACAGAGAACAAAGAGGATGATAAAATGGAGGTGAGGGGATACACTGAAATCATATATCTGATACAGGCGGAACAGAAGGGGAGAGCCAATGATAAGGGTCGACATGAGGACCACAGAAGGAAGTATTCAGTAAAGAATGACAAAGAAACACAGAGCTAAGACAGTGGGACAGAAGAGCATAATGCCAGAAGAGAAAAGGGGAAAAGGATAGAGCCCCAGGATTGGATGATATGTGCGCTAACTTTGAGAATCTTTTTTCCCTGCGGAATACAGTTCATTTGCCACATTTCCAGGGTTGGATGGAAAGGGTGTATAAAAGTTGCTGTTAGGAAGAGGCATGGTCCTCTTAAACTGCACCTGGGTCTGGATACGGTTGAGCCCTCTAAACCACAGTATCTGCCCCCGGCGCAGCTCCCTCTCCGCATGGTCAATCTCCTCCTCATCCTCAGCCAGGTCCTCGTCCGTGATTTCGTCTGTACCGGGCCCGTGGCCTGCCTCCTTCAGACATTTTAGGTGGCTGGTGGGCACCGTGGCAATCACCTGTGGAGAGATGTGGGATGGGGGCAGGAGGGGGGGGGCAAACTAATTTAGTGTGAGGAACTCAGAATGTGCTGTGACCTGTAGCAGAAGCAGCAATCAGTGCTAACGCAGCAGTGGTAGAAGGAAAGTGTGTCTTTCCCCGTCAGGGAAAACTGGTGATGAAAGAGAGTGGAGAAGGGGAGTGAGAAGGGGCAGGCGGTCTCCATGGCCCACCTGGCCCCACAGCAGCTCTCCTACTCCCACGAAGAGGCACCAGAGCCATTGCTCCACGTTGAGTGGGGCGCAGCTGAATGGCTTCCCCCCAAACTGCACGATGATGATCTGCATACAACAAGAGGGAGCTTTCATCTCCAAGACAACATGTCAGCTGGCCAAGAGAACCCTTCATATGCACGTGTTAGATAGTGTGATCTCCATTGTAATGTCTTTGTTAAATAATCTCAGGCAATATAATCAAGAACAGTAACATCTACACATTCTTCTTATTGACGTATATTTTTGGGAGTAGAAAACATTTGAATGTGCAACATACCGTATTATATGCTTTACAAATCTTCTCTACTGTAGAATTCTACTTGACGTTGTATTTATTCAAACAATTTACTGCATATATAGCAGAGAAATGTATTAATTTATGGTGACAGTTTTCACTGATTCTTTAAGGCCACATATTAAGGTTTTTGTAGTCTCACTCTCTCAGCACTTGGAATTAAAGAATTGTTTTCTAAACTTCATGATCTAACATGGAAAAATAAAAAACATCATTTCTATATCCTGAAAAGCGTAAAAAAACATAGGCTAAACACACTTCCCTAAAGCTTCTCACCTGCACCCCAAAAGTCCCTAGCACAATACTGCAGAAAATAGGGTTGGAAAATATCCCGTCAAAAACATTTCGCTCGCCATGTATCTTCCGTGCGTTGATCTCATTGAAGAGCTGCATGAGTACAAAAGTGTTGAAGATGATGGTGTAATGTTCTGATGGGGGTGAATGCAGAGGGGCATTGCGTCCACTATCGATATTGAAGATCTTCTCTCCTGAGAAGAAATAAGAAAAATTTTGGAAATAAAAGAAGCTCAGAGATCATTCCAAGAGATACAGAAGACAGAAAGAAAAAAACATTTGTGCAGCTGATCTCATGATACAAAAACAGCAAGCCTTAAAATATCTCCTGTCTATGGCTTGTTGTTAGCAATTTCATCTGCACGAAAGAACACAAATTTGTCTTTATTTTGGGCCTGACTGTCCCTCCAGTCCCCACTTTCTCTGGATACTCTTAGCCCTCACCAACAAAGAGCAATGTAAAGATGATGGTGAGCTGGTAAACTCCATGGCCCAAGATGTTCTTCATCATGGTGAGGGAGATGAGAGGGTTGTTGCGACCGTAGGGCTTGCGGAGCAGCAGAGCCTCAGTGGGTGGCTCTGTGGCCAGGGCCAGGGAAGCAAAGGTATCCATGATCAAGTTCACCCACAGCATCTGCACTGCCTTCAGAGGGGAATCCTGTGGAGCAAATGACCGTCTGCTTCACTGTCTTTCACCTTCTGACACCATTCAGTATTATTAAGCATTAAGTAAACTGCTTCACCTAAATTTGCTTACATAGATCACATTCTGCTTATGAATACTGCAGAATATCTTACAAAAATTATGAACATCGTTACCTGCTGTGACTTGGAACCAGCAACTTTTGGCTGCAGTTATGCTGTTATAATGTTTTGAAGACTGCTTTTTGCATTTTAAGTAAGAACTTCAGACAGCGTGTTACTGACGAAGCTTTCCAGTCCATTTAGCAAAGTTAAAGTCTTTTGCTGAAGTTACACATACTAATACTGGAGATGCTGGGTTTTCAGCAGGCAGTGAGGGCACACAACACCTGTGTAATGCAGGCTCCTGTGAAAGCCACGATGACAGCCACCACATTGACAGTCAGTTGGAACTGCAAGAATTTGGAGATGCTGTCGTACACGTTCCTCCCCCACATGACTGCTTTCACAATGCTGGAGAAGTTGTCATCTGTCAGGATGATGTCAGAAGCTTCCTTTGCCACATCTGTACCAGCAATGCCCTGAGGAGAAAGAGGAAAAGGTTCTTTTCTCTATGGCATTTAAATTACCATTACTTCTGAAAAATGTGCACTTAATTAATTAATAGTAGTTAAAACACATTTAGCAGTGATATCCTATGCTGTAATGCAGACCATCCATGATTTAGTGAACCTCTTTTTTACGGATTTTGGATTTTATGGATGACTAAATGACTAAAATATTCCAGAAAAAAAAATAGAAAAATCATAAATATTGAAAAAAACTTTAGCATAATATAATGAAAAATAGAAATATTTAACAATTTTTAGCTTTTTTTGGAAAAATAAATTAATGCATAACAGTGTTTTAAACAATTTAGATAATGTGTTTCAAAAAAGAACCACATGTCTCAATTTTATTTTCTCAAAGGTGGCCAGCTAGTTCCCTTGTACTGTGCATACTGACTATCTCATTTTATGATGTACATTACATGTTCATTACACATTAGGTTATAAAAGTGTCACTGCAGTACAAAATACTGTACACAGCACTGTATTAAAAAATTACACTTAAATTATGCTTTTGATTTTCTGGACTTTTGTAAAATCTGGACACCTCCTCCCCATACAGTCTGGAAAATTAAGGATGGACTGTATTATTACAAATCTTCCTACTTGTATAACTATAACTGAAATATCACCATGGCAAAGCCAACGTCGGCCTTCTTGAGAGCAGGTCCATCGTTGGTTCCATCTCCAGTCACAGCCACTACTTGACGTTGCTCCATGATGGTGCTGTCAATGATGCCTACATGTAGACAATTATCATTACAGAGGTGCTTCCTAGGAAGGATCTGACCTTTATTGTTGCCTTTGGAGGCATTCCTTCATAAAATGAGGGTAAATGTGAATGTTGTTTTTTCCATCTACATCGTAGCCATTGGCCTGAGGTTAATGCAAACTCATCACTCAGAAACACTGGTATTTTTCTTCGGATGGGATGGAGTTGTAACAACGTTTCAGACTAATACCTATTTCTAAAAACAGTGTCAATTCAACTCTGAACAACTGTAATTAATTAAAAAAACAAGGTAATAAATGGACGAATCATATTCACCCTGCCACTTCATCTATATATAACACTCAAAAACGCCAACAATCTGGATGCTTTCTGCAGCAACACAACAGATGCTGGTTGTCTCAAGTTATGGAATATCTGACTGACCTTTCACCAGCGTGTGTTTATCTGTAGGGGAGGATCGAGCCAAGACTCGCAACTTTGGCCAGATCTTGTCAATGCGCTCTTGTTCAATCTGTAAGTACAAAGTGGATCATATTTCTGTCATCACCACTGGACTGAAAAACTAGGAAATCTGTCTTCTGGTGACATCAACATGCAGATATAACCTAACCATCTATTTGATCATTAGTTTTTCATAAGGGTCACTAAAAATAAATATTATTCAATAAACAAATATTTTAGAATATTTTAAAATTTAATATTGCTTACCTTGATCTAGGGCATTTATCTGACTGTTATCTATGTAAAGACTTGACTGATATCTCTATACAACACAGCATGTCTCCTGTTCAGTGAAATATACCTCTCCTTTCTCGTTCCTGATCCGTCTGTTAAAGTCTTTTCCTTCCAGACACAAGAAGTCATCACCAGGCTGGATAATGCCACACTTGGCAGCAATAGCTCTTGCTGTGTTGATGTTGTCCCCTGTCACCATACGTACTGTAATTCCTGCACGCTGGCACTTTCGGATAGCTTCTGGGACCTGGGGCAGGGAAGCAGATATTTGATGACTGTCTGATAAACCTCTATCTAGTGTGAGATTCACCAGCATACTGAGCTGCTGGTTCATTCAAAACACTGCCACGCAGTCTCTTCAGTGGAGTGAACATAATACGAAAGAGAGAATACTTTTCCAATCTTTATAATACAAGCATCCTCACATGAAGTTCCCACATTCAAAATCCAAAGAGTACAGTATATTTCATATACTTGTATACCTTCAGTAATCCACTATGTGGTTATAAGCCCCAGCATACCTCAGGTCGCACAGGATCCTCAATGCCCACCACGGCAATGCAGATGAGATCTGTAACAATGTCAGCCTCATTGTCCCAATCAGGCTCTGGGTTACCAGGCAGGTCCCTGTATGCGATGCAGATGGTACGCAGGCCCTCACAAGCCATGGGTTCGATCACCTTCTTCACCATCTCATCACGGTCCCGTGGACGGAAGGTACGAGGGTCTCCTCCTGCTCCCAGGATGGTGGAGCACCTGGTAAGGAAGACAGAAGGTGGTTGGGAGGGAAAAAAAACAGCAGCACAGTTATCCATCTCTTTTGCAGGCATCTAAAAGAATGCACCAGGTTTTGTCCAATGCAAACTCCCACACTAATGACTTACTTCTTCAGCAGGATCTCGGAAGCACCCTTGCTGTAGAGGCGGAAGGAGTTATCGGGCAGCTGCACCACGGTGCTCATGGACTTGCGCACAGAGTTGAAGGTATAGACCTTATAGAGTGATTCCTCAGGGATCTGCTCCCTCACAGGGGTGTAGTCTCTCTTCAGGTCCAGCACGAAGCCCAGCAGACCGCACTCTGTCTTGTTGCCTACTTGCTTGGGCAGGCCACCCTCTGTGTCTGGGGGCTGGGGAGTTTTGAATGGAGGTTTAACAGTATAGAAGAAACAATTTATTATTCTTAACTAACTGCCATGGAAAAACTTGTGTTTTGATTATCATTAATAAGCAACTACTATAATATTAAAGAATTTCCAAGACATGACATTAATAACAGGATAGACACGGGAAAAATTTATAAGATACAAAGTTACAAAAAACTAAAAAAAAAACAAAAAAAAAACAGGAAAAACAAAATTTCAAAAATTCAATGCAACCTCTTCCGTCTTCTCACCATGATCTTGGACGTGTAAGCACTATTGACAGCAATGGCATTGACCAACATGTCCAAGATTTTGGGGTTGACCTGACTGGGATCAGGAATTTCACGGAAGTGCTGGTCACCCAGGTAGGCTTGCACCACGGTCATGCGGTTAGTGGTCAGGGTGCCAGTCTTATCTGAACAGATAGCGGTGGCATTTCCCATAGTCTCACAGGCATCCAAGTGGCGAACCAGATTGTTGTCCTTCATCATTTTCTATGGGTGAGGAACAGGTGCGAACAGAAAGAACAGGAGGAGAGCAACAGGTGAGGTGGAGAAATAGAAAGATGTTAGAATTGATTTTTTGCTTCAAAGTCCAGTGTATTCAGCAGTGATAACTGTCATCCACATCCACATCTACATCAGTTGCTTATAAGTTTAGGTCTACAGAGTTTTTTTATTACGAAATGAAGAGACAAAAACTACTGGAAAATGATTAGTGTTAACTACACAGACACTGAATGCTTTTACTGTTTTCCATAAGACTGCTCTTCTTTTACAACTCACAAGAATCTCCCACAGCCCCCAGTACAACACATCATACACTGTTTGTCTCAGCTATTAAAAGTACAGCTTTAATGCTGCTGTCATTTTATAAACCTTCTCCTGTTCTTACAGTTCATAAAGTACAATAATTCCATGCAAAAAGATGCTACATAACAGAAATGCTTAAACTATGCTCCCCTCACCTTCACGGAATAGGCCAGCGAGATGGTGACGGCCAGAGGAAGTCCCTCTGGCACAGCCACCACAAGCACGGTGACACCAATGATGAAGAACTTGACGAAGTACTGTACATATATTGGCGTGCATTCAGTGATCCATACACGCCCCTGGATCACAAAGGTCTCTATCACAAAGTACAGCACCAGGATGATCACGGTGATTGCTGACATAACCAAGCCTGGGAAAAGGGACCAACAGGGTCACACACAAGCCAGAGGGGCAAACAGACTGTGTGTATCATCAGATCAAGGTGTTATGTGTCAAGATCTGAAGGGACAGGCAAAAAGATGGGCAAACAATCCACTACAGTGAGTCATATAATGAGGCAGGGGAACATTACATTAGAGAGCACTACGTGATGTTGTAAAGTGGCCTAGTTACAAAGGCCGGTGAGTTGAAGGAGAGAAGGAAATGCAAAATGCAAAAAATTTTAACATAAGGTGGAATAGATCATGGTCATCTTGTCTACTCCCCTACCAATTTAGTCCTGTTTTGATTTCATCTGAACCAAATCAACAATACTGTCAAAGACAAAAAGGAATTATAGTTAGTTTAAACTGAGTAGAATACATAAAACCTAACAGGGTGTAAGAAAGTATCCTTAGAAAATTTTATGTAAATGACACAGGTATAGAATAATTTGTTTCTTATCATGTTCATGCAAGAATGGAAGAAAATGACAAAAAGAAATTGCAGCAGGGTTAATACAGAAATAAATTAATCCTATGGATGAGGTACTTAAAAAGAAATTGCATAATTATCAAAAAATAAATTTGCTGAAGCGTCAAACCTTGTGTTGGATGTGCTGGCAGTTCACAGGAACTTATTGCACGACGACGGCAGCAGCAACTCACCTGCCTTCCCAATCTGCACTGCCAGCTTGGTCAGCTTGCCCTGAAGCACGGACTTCTCCTTCTTGGGCACATTGGCTTTCTTCTTCTCCCGCTCCTCCACTTCTCCTCCCTCCGCACTCTTCAGTGGCTGCATTTCCATGGCAACCGCACCATCCTGCTTCTTGGCTAAGGGGTGGGCGTGACACAAAATTGAAATTAGTCACTGCAATACAAAACATAATGGAAGTTTAAATAGTTAGGGGGTACAACTTGACAGCAAAAATTCACCAAAATCATACTCTAGTGCATATCAGTGCCAGTTTGAGATATTTTTCAAGCAACGGTGGTTGTCTGGAAAAAAGAGCTGTTTAGCCAAAAGGCAAACTGAATCAGTAATAATTTAAATTTCCCCTTCAAAATAAATTACCATAATTGCAATGTTTATTTGAAACAACAAAAATACTGAAATGTCAGAAACAGGATACATTTTGTTGCAGAATATATTAATGAATGCCATTTAAACATAATGAGACATACAGTTACAAAAAGTTGAACAGTTTAATCCACAATTCACTTTCTTGACAGTGAGATAGACAAATGATGACACACAATTACAAGGCAATGGACATTTTTGTGGTTTAGAGTAGTTTTCCCTTAAGGTTCTTCTCTTTCTTCGAACTTCTTTGTCAATTTTTTTCTTGTCTTTGATCACTTTAAAACATATTGTGGGACAGCACAATTATGTACTGCCTGCAGAGCAGCTACAACACTTTCAGCTGTGAACATTCACTTTTGCAAATGTTCTTTGTAAAAGACAGACATTGTAATGAGTTCTAACACTGGTGGCATTTGACGGCAACATGACCCATCTTGAAAAATTAATGCTCACATAGGTATTATGGAATTGTATTCATTGCGGTATTATAATTGCTTTGCTATTTTAGTTTGTTACATTCATGAAGTTATTCACATTTTTGTCTGACTAATGTTATATCTCTTTTTTTCTGTCACAGTGCTTTTGTTTCAGTCTTCTAGTAATTTGAAGTATTCCTTCAAGGAAATATTCAAATATTTCTTAGATGTTTTTGAGAGACAGTAATCTCCCACTACTGTCTCAGACTGAAATAGCGCTGTTACCTTTATTCTGATTGTTCTCCACTGTCCCATCTTGCTGTTTGCCTGTGAGAGACAAAGTGAGAGAGAAAGAGAAAAATGACAGACAGACAATGTGAGCGACGCAATGTACACAATAACGTGACTGCAGACAGAGAAAGAAAGGATGTGGAAACACAAGACAACACACACCAACGATCCAGCTACGCAGCTCTGCAGCAGCGCAAAACCAACGAAACTGAGATGAATGTCACTCCTTTCATCCTCCTTCTTAGCATGGTAGGAATTACAGTGCAACTGAACACATCGCAAAGTTCTTTTTTTAATTGGCAGCATCTCCGTCTCCATCAAACTCTCTAGCAAAAGGACACCTTCTGCCCTAGCATGACTCCAGGGGAGGCAGCCTTACCCTAGTAGTGGAGGGAAGGGGCCACGTACCATTCGTGATGCTGCTCTGTTTATCGCCGACTGTGGGGGGCTGCAGTAGAGATGAGTTACTATTGTCGTCTGAGGTAAGGTGGGGGAAAGAGGAGGAAAGTGTTGTTTGGGTGTTGGAGATATAGGACCAGGATATTTTAAGGGGTGAAACAAGGAGGTAAGAAACAAAGAGAACAGAAAAAATGATGAGCAACAAAAACAAAGTGAGCCATGAGTGAATAGCGAGAGCTTGTGTTAAAACCTTTGAAGCTAATCACCCTTTGAAGTATACGCTCCCGGGATGCTGGGATGTCACAGGGGACTACTTATGTCTCACACTGGATCTCTGACTGCTTTTTCTACAGAGAGACAATGCTCAAATGCTCAAAAAAGGACATGTGTGGAGTATGATCCAAATGCCCTACAGGAATGTCTTGGAGATGTGATGCAGGGGTACGTGATCCAGGTGGCTGAAATGTTGAAGGCCTACTGACTCTCTGCAGCGTATAATGTACGTGACCCCTGAAGGGAGCAAATGCTTCATCACATGTTCCAAAAGGGGTGAAAAAGTTTAAGAACTGTTACAAGAATATGAGTAAAACAGTCGTTTTCAGAGCTGGTTACTGATTGTGAATGTTTGTCTTTCAGCACACTGGATAATACTCAGAAAATCCCTGTCTCTTGCTTTGTCTGTTTTTGATCATAGATTAATGTGTACCAAATATTTTCTTGGAGTGTAAAACTGACTAAAAATGTCAAATAAAGTAAACAAGATAATGCACTGGTAAATTAATTAAATAATAAGAACAGTGCAATTGGAACATAACCAGCAAATATCTTGGGGTATTATGGAATATCATAATAATATTTAAGAACTAGATTTATGCAGTCATTTTGGATTTCCTGGGAACTCCCTTATTTTGTGTTGAAACATATTCAGAGAAACAGAAAAACTCCCACATAACCTTTGCTTTACATCCGGAGTAGATCATTCAAGAAGTATTTTCACCAGACCCATTCAAACCCAACCCTCTCCCTCTTTTGATGCTCAATAATTTACCCTCATCTGCAGTGTCTTCTTTGGGCAGAGAGCTCCAGTAGCAGCCTCTCTACCAGTCAAAGGGAAAGAGGCACGGAGGCAAGGAGGGGTTGAATAACTGTGGAATCTTCACCAAAATGGCATGCCCTTCACTCTTAGAACTTGTTCAACAGTTCTGCTTCCGAAATGGCACTTCAGCTCACACACGTATTTCATACCACAATCCATTCATAAAAGTTCTCAGTACCCACTTACCTGCACCACCATCCCTGTGTGACGTCATGAATTATACAACGGTTACATAACATCACAGAGGTTCTACAATGTCATTCTAGCCGCATCTAGTCTTGGACCTCCGAGTTTTTGCATATACAAGTGAAACTATTTGACACCCTTCACCAAGTTCTAAACAAACATGAAGCAGATTTTTTGCATTCACAAGTCACAAAAGCTGAACATGGGGGAATTTTCAAAGTTCGTGCCATAACTGTAATTAGGACTCTGACTTAGAAGATTTCACCTTATTAGCCAACTTCCTGGAACGCATTATGCTCTTAAGTAGGTGATACCTGTATATTTATTACCGTTACTCTAACATTAATAGATGGCCACTAGGCTTTTGTGAAAGCTCTGTCTGTGAAAGACATATACAGTACTGCAAATATAAAAACTCAGATTTATTTTCAATTTGGCAATTTTTCAATTTCTTGCAATTGCAGCAGATCTAATCACAAATTAGGACAAATATTGTAATTACATAATTATGTATCATAGTTTTTATAACTATAATTTTTGAAAAAAAAAAGCCAAAACTATATATTATCTCTGTATAGTACCTTTCTTCTCCTTCTTTTCTTCCTCTCCCTCTCCAGCTCCCAGTAATGTGAAGATGATGCCTGTCTGGGAGTTGACCCCCACCGCAGTGACAAGCATCCTCCCTGAGCCCTCCATGACATGGGTGCCTGGAAGCAGGAGCCACAGCACCACAAATGTTAGCAGAGTCACACAAATGTCAAGAACACACCGGTTAAGCACACTCTCTGTCACAAACTCTAACACAGATGTACAGAGCCGCACAAAGAACCAATTACAATGTGTTGCACACAGAGTCCTAAAAAGCCTCCTACATAGTCACACACATTCACATAGCCATGCAATCACACATATGCATTCAGTTACAGAAACAGTTAAATACAAAGTGACACACAGAAGGCCGCAGATTCACAGAGTCTCACAAAGGTATGTCATAGAGTCACATAAAGTCACAAGTCACATGAGTCATGCACAAGTCGCATAACACACATCCACACAAATACTCACTTGTAGAGCCACACATTGAGTCGGCGCTCCACAGTCACACACACACAGCCAGAGAATCACAAAGTCATACAGAGTCACATAGAGTCAAGCAAACTCAGTCACTGAGCTGGGGAATCAAAAATGCAGCACTTACAGAACCACAGACAATGAGTCACAAAGCCACAGATAGCACACACACAGATTCATATATATTCACTTTGAGTACAGCTACTCATGACATTTAGAGTCTCACACAGAGTCAAACCACAGAGTCAAAACTTAGAGTCACATCAGCCACACCACACTGCTTCGAGACCTTCTCCTGTGCTGTAGCCAGACTCATAGTCCCCATACAGTCACACAGACACTGACACACCAGGAACATCACAGTATAAGATTCTGTAACTATGTCAGGAACTGTTAAACTACAGTGCTTATAAGAGCATTGCTTAAACATTTATAAAATTATGCAGTGTTAACTTCATGAAGCTGCCCCATTTTTTCCATCGTTGTGTGTGAAAGTGACATGTATTATGCAAAACTA
This sequence comes from Arapaima gigas, assembly GCA_900497675.1. Classification (NCBI taxonomy): domain Eukaryota; kingdom Metazoa; phylum Chordata; class Actinopteri; order Osteoglossiformes; family Osteoglossidae; genus Arapaima; species Arapaima gigas. The sequence continues at coordinate 1,382,825 of UFQX01000056.1, forward strand.
GGAAACTGTATATAAAACTGATTATTAAACAAAAAAAGGGCAAAACTGAAAATATATGCTTTTAACCGCTGTTATTTTATTTAAAATTCACTAAGAATGCATTGCTCCTCTGTGGTAGGGACGTCTGTAACTCATTCTAGAAGCACAGTAATATTCTGACCACCACTGTGGAAATCCTGCAAAAATTATGCAGTGATACAACACAGGTGAAATAAAATAAGTTATAGTGAGAAATATGAACTCACTCACCTCAGTACATTACCACAGATTCAGCATTTTGGCTTGAATGGTGCCCCTGCATTTGAACTGTTCCGCCTTTCACTGTGACTTTTCTAGCACATCTTCCCCAGCAGTAGCATGAAGGGAATCCATTCTTTCTTTAATTCCTCATTTTTTGGCTATGCCAAAGTAACTGATTTTAAGAATGTCGATTCCTTACATCCGAGTAAAAAGGTCACTTTCATATTCTTTTTTTTTTGCAGATACAATTTTTTAATCTGAACTCACATGCAGTTTGTTGCTTGGCAACGATTGAAATTACACTTTGAGAATATGTAATCTGCAGCCTTGTCCTGGTAGCTTGAAGGAAAACCTATGCATTATAATGCATGTGCTAAACTGATTCTTTATAAAATCCAAAGCAGTTCAATAATGTCGAAAACAAAGGATTCCAACATAGTATTTCATAGAAACACAATAAAACACACGGACTGGGAGATGAAGCAGTAGATGTGATGAGCTGGAAAAGTGTTTTCCTATCCTGTTCCCATTTCCCTTTCCTAGCGCTTTGTTTCCAAGTACAGGATCAAGATTATATTTCCTCCTTCCTTTAGGGAGACTTTCTTGTGACCCAGCTTTTGCTATTTAAAATAACTACCTTAGACTTGTTCTCCTCATTATACAGAAAGTAGGCTGAAGGACAGGATGTGCTGGGATGTGTTGGCACCATACAGACAAAAACACATACTCACACAAACACGGAAAACTCACCAGATAACAACATAGGGTCCTTGTCAGCAGACTTGCGGACATGATCAGATTCTCCAGTGAGGGAGCTCTCGTCAATCTTGAGATCATTGCCCTGAATGAGGATCCCATCAGCAGGCAGGAGGTCACCTATGGCAGGAATGTAAGAAGACCACAAAATGTAAGACCATTTTGGCAATCAAGTCATGCTATTACTAATAATTCTGAGTGCGCTGCTAATGTGCTGATTATTCAGGCATAGCGTGGGCAAGATGTGAGCACTGTTGTGCTGAGGAGCAGTCTAGTCCTTGGGCGTCTACTGAGCAAGGCTAAATGACCGCAAGAGCAGTAAACAACTCTGAGCTGAATTAATCTTTCAGTTGGGTGAATAAGCTGTTGGTAGAAATATTCATGAAATACTTTGCCTACATAAAAGGGAAAGGTCAAAAATGAAAGTAGCCTAAATGAAGCAAACATGACTGTAATACTAAGTGGCACATACTGTAGCTGTGTGCAGTATTTGAACACTTTCAAGATTGGTACTTTCTCCAAAAATTCTGAGGTCCATTTGAGAGTCTGTAGACCCTCCGTTCAAACTTTTAAACAAAGGAAGATACCATAGAAGGTGCATAAAGGGACTGACCATATTTGACTTGTGCAACGTCGCCCACCACCATTTCAGCCACGGGGATCTGGATGACATTGCCGTTGCGCACCACGGCGAATCGCTGCTCCTGCTCGATGCGGCTCTGAAGCCCACGGAACTGCTTCTCCTTGCTCCAGTCATTGAAGGCCGTCACGAGCACCACACAGATGACTGAGAGCAAAATGGCTGCTCCCTCAATCCAGCCTGCCTCGGCTTCCCCCTCATCCTCTGCACCCGCAGAGACATTCCCACAGGCTGGGGAGGATGGTTGAGAGGCATGGTGAGGTCTCTCCCTTCTGTGGGCTAAATCTCATTTCCTATTTCTTTCCCTCTATATCTGGCTAGTTTAACCTTCATGCATCTGCCTACCTTCACTCTCTTCGGCAGGTGGTTGATAGAAAGAGAGTGCAAGGGAGATGATAGCTGCGATTTCCAGGATGATGAGAGTGACATCTTGCAGGGCCTCCCACACTAGCTGCAGGAAGGTCTTGGGCTTCTTTGGGGGAATGAAGTTCTGCCCAAACACCTGTCTCCGTCTCTCCAGATCGACCGGGTTGCCAGACAGACCTAAAATTACAGGGGTTTGTGCAGACAGGTGAATACATTGTCAGATGTGTCTCAGTTCAACTTGCAGCACAGAAAAGGGGGAAAAGAAAGGGTTCAAAAGTGATTAGGGAAAAAAAAATTTCTTGAAAGTGTTCATGAGCATAGTGGCACAGCGAGTGGTGCTGCCAAATTAAGTGTGGGCTGTTCAGGTGTGGGTTCAAATCCATCTCAGTCTGTGTGGAGTTTGCATATCGTGCCCTCTGGGTGCTCTGGTTTCTTCTCACAGTCCAAAGACATGTGTCTGAGGTTCATTTGTCAATCTAAATTGCCCATAGCATGTGACTTTATGCATGTGTAGCCACCCTGTGGTAGAATGATGCCCCATCCCAGGTGTAGCTTTATAGCATAGTGCCCTATCATTCTGAGATCTCCGAACCACTGCAACCCTGACCAGGATGAAGCAGTTAATGATAAAGAATGGATGGATTTTCATGGTCATGATTAGGTGACATTTGTTCCTCACTGATACTGACATAATCCTCTAATGATATTGATACTATAATGTGGCCTAAATAGTTCACTCACTAATTCAGTCAGTATACTAATTTCACATGTACTGTCAGACTGGATTTTTCTGGGGCATTACTACTAAAACTAACCAAATCCACTAATCTAGAGCATGACCAGCAAAGCCACACTATGAGTAAACAGTTCAGCTCAGCTCATCTGATGAGCATGTCAGAGGGGAGCAGGGCCGGGTGTCCAGGCTGGCGGTTGACTGCATGGGACCACTGAAGAGAAACAGTGCAGATGGCCGTGTCGGTGTGTGTCTGCCTCTCTGTGGGGCGAGCATTTTGGCAAAGCAACTCAAGCAGACTGTCACACACTCTTCATGCACGCCCCTGCCAAACATCACCTGCTGCTACTGGCAACACCTCTCTCACACATCTCTCTATCACTCCCTCACCCTGGCCCACCCCCTTGGCACCCCTCCCTTACCCCATGTGTGTTTCCCTTCCTGACCTCTCTCTCTGGTTTTATTCTTTACCTGTACATCACTGCCTCTGCTATTATCCCATCTTAATGGATTCCTTCTTTTCTTCTCTTCCTTTGTACATCTTTCTTCATTTTATCACATTCCATTTTAACACAAAAATTATTCATTGTCCGTTGGGCTCAGAAATAAATCTCTACATTTTATATAAGTTAATGAAAAATAACAAAAGGATGGAAGTGGCTTTTGGTTTTAGCTTCAGTTATCACAATTTTTACAGTAAGATACGGAAGTCCACATAACTGCACAGTATGCATTTCCATTGTCACCTTGTAACCCCTGTAAGTACCTTTGCTTTGTACTTGCCTAATATTGCATGTCACCTTGGGAATAGGTGTCAGCTAAAAAACACTAATAATAATTCTGCATATAAAACACGCACAGTATTTTCACTCTATCTTATGTTTCTCAAACCAACATAGATAACAAGGCCTGACATCAGTCATCTTTAATAATGTGTGTTTCTTTGCACAACTGGACTGTTTGTGCATTTAGCTTTATATTTTGATGATTAAAACTGGTCTATGCAAATCGCTTTGAAGAATGAGGCGTTGCACACTAAGGGACAAGTGAGAATAAAATAAGGGTAAAAATAAAATGGAACACTGAGGAAAAATGTTTTTGAAAAGCTAGAAAATCTTAGAAAGAATGAACAAAAAAAAAATCACGAGTTTTCACCACTCTTCCTTTCTGCTAACAGTTGCCATGGCAATTTAGGTGTCAAGCACAAAGCAATCTGAATTGAACTTCCTGTCTTTCTGTACTTCTTGCCTGGTTACAAATGATGTCACTCCTCTCATGCGACCACATTGGCGGGATTTATTTTTAACAGCTCTGCAGTGACCTCAACCTGCTTCATTTCGAGTTTGGCACCAAAAGTGTCATAGGTATGTATGGCTTGAGTTCAACTTAGCCTCATGTATGGAAATACACAGCCGTTAAATTCAAACTAAAATGCATAGTACAGTTTCTACAATGCTTACAATATGCACTGCATATTCAATATACTATCCAAAATGGTTGATCATGGATTCAGGTGTGCTATGTAACGGAGAAGTTTTTTTGGATACCAGTAGTGCATTTATAAATACACCATGAGGACAGCACAGTTCATTATTGTGACAGATGCTCTGGCTGGCCACTTTTGGGACTTTGCCCCATTTTTAGCTGACCTGCACAGTAAAACTCTTTTACCTGATGAACCAACATTCTAACTTCCACATTTCTGTGCATACTGCATAATAATTATGAATAATTAAAACATTTAAACAGTTAAAATATTTATATTTTTAAAATGTTACAGTGTAAGCATTTTCACAAAGAAACTGAGTAACAATGTTAAGAAAAATCTCACTGTACAGCACTATATACAAGAAAGCACCAGAACAGCTAGGGTTGCGTGTATATATGAGTCTTTGCCCTCAGTTTGAGAGACTGTGGGGGAGCTGAATGTTTAATCATATGCTGAAAAAGACTGCTGAACGCTAACACTGTGATAAACATACAGCCAAGACAAAACAAAGGGTTAACAGCATTTTTGCTGACTGTTGGTGACATACATCATTTGGAGAAGACTACACCCTCCTCCAGAGGAAAAAACCCTGTCCTTCTCTCTGTTTCCCTCTCTTCTTCTCCCCTTGATTTGTCCTTGACAATGCGTCAAGCTGCTCTCTCTCCTTCTTCTGCTCCCTCTCCGTTTCTTCCTCTCTCACTCCCCTCTAGTTCCGCAGCGTTTCTCCACAAACTCAACAGACGGCCGGGGGGAGCTACAGCCCATACTGAAGACTGTTCTACTGGTACCTGGGGTGTCAGACACAGGTCTTGTGGTATCCCAAGAAATTTTAACTGCAACGTTGCTAAATAGGAAATGCACCACTAATACTTCAGCATTATCTGTCTTTTTGCTTGCACTTATTAACATTTTCTGTGCTAACTTGAAAAATCTACTGCCAGTCATTACCGTTTGCAGACATACTTACAACCGCAGAAAGATACCGAGATAAAGGAGGCGATTGGCCACCTGGGTGGTGGAGTTTGATTTATTAGCGGATCACCAAGCAGCGTGTCAAAGGCATCTCCCGAGTCCATCTGTTTTAAGGTCAAAAAAATGTGTTGTTCATATAGTGGATCAAAATCTTTGGACAAATATTGGGTAGAGCAATATTTAATAAAAAAAGCAGTATTTTCATTATCACTTCTGCAATCACTCCTGAGATTGGTGATGTGCTAAGGATGTTACCTCATCTGATGACAAAATGTTCACAGCAAAAATGCCAAGCCTGCCAATTACCTAATTATCAAACTATATGTATCATTCCCAAGAGGACGTGAAAATCAGTGAAACAGCAAAAATCACATCATGGTGGTCTGGAGTCCATTCCAGAAATACACTCAAACAAGTCTGTATAATTCTTTTTAGGTTAACTTTACTACAAACACCTATATAGATTAAACACTGAAAGAGCAGCCAATAAAGCGTGTAGTTTTATATTATGCTCAAGCAAGTCAAAAGCACGTGAGTGTACCAAATATAGTACTAATGTAGGGTTCTTGTCAGTGTAGCAGGTTTCTTGTTGAGCCCCCCAATCAATTCACAGCTAGGCAAAAAAAATCATTGTTAGTGAAGACACTGGCACTTTAGTATCAATATGAATATGACAACTTGCGATAAATCAGTTAACAAGTGTCTGTTCTCCAATAATGTTTTTATTGCTCATATAATGTACTCTATAATGAGTTATGTTATTAATCACTGATATGTTAATGTATCTGTCGAACACGAGCTTCCTGTTTTAATAATACAGTAATAAAGTAATGATGTTCAGAATAGCTTAAAAAGATTTCATAAAAATTCTTTAGACAAAGCTTCATCTGAGATCATTTTGATGTTTTCAAACCAAGTTAGAGACAGATAGGTGGTGTCTAACTCTCCTCCTTACACCCACCAGATCACTGATAGGTTTGTAGCCTAGCAACATAACAGGAAGGCTTGTATGGAGAGTGGGAAGTTGGCAGATTGAGACAGAGAAGGACAAATGGGGAGGGGCAATAGAGGGAAAACAGATAAACAAGAGCAGAAGCTCATTCAAACTATACACAGTAATACTGTCATCTGAAACACAGGGCTTTCCTATGGAAAAAAGCATACATGAATATACCTAGTGGCTATTTAAAGACTGTCGGTCACTTTATATGACATAGCAGTCACATAAACCTTTAGAGACTCCTAAAAAAGAGAAAAAAGGAACATTTAGGCAGATTTTAAAATGAGCATAGATGAAAAGGAAATTAAAGAGAGAAAAGAAAATATTCAGGTGGTAGGCCAAGAATATAATTTTTCCAGCTTTAATCTGAATTATATTTTCAAGAAAATTGACAAATACAGCCTTGGTGTGTAATTTTAGAAAATATTCTTGCTAAGTAGATGGATTCCTTCAAATGGAAACCTTTTCTTACTTCAGTTGTCTTTATGTAAAAAAACACTACTTTAAGTAAATGTTCAGTCTGCTATTTTTCCAGATATTGACTGCCTTATTATTCTGGCACTGGATATCACAACGGGGCACTAAGTGTCATAATGCTGCTTTTGGGCCTGAAGGTTCAGCTCTCATCCCCTTCTGTAGTATCCTTGTGCAAGGTGGCTACCCTAAACTGCTCCAGGCAGAAAACTGCCCAGTAGTATAAATGGGTAAATCAGTATAAGCAGATCCTTGCCACATCTCAGTCTAGAGAAAACTGTTAGATTCATGTAATGTTTAAAATGTACATATGCAGAATATAGTGATTGCTCCAAAACACAATAAAGTCAGCGCTGACTCGGTGTTCCTTTGTGCCTGACAACTCTGTAATGGCAACCTTTCCATTAATAAAAACATATCAGAGAGAGGAACAGACAGGAAAGACAGCAGGCTGACAAGTTGAAAGAGGTCCACAGAACACAGTAGTCCAGTAAAAGTGGACTTATGACGAGGTCATCAGAAAGGAGCCCGGTCATAAGTCGAGGACCGCCTGTAGTGTTTGTGAGAGGCTGACATGGTGATTAATATCAGTGGGATGGTGTTTCCCTCAGTAAATTTCTTTAAGTAGAAGACAGTATTAGATTAGTGGATCTTTTGCTGCTGTGAACAATTTGTGAGGATGTGTCTGGTTAGTGTGACTCATTTGAAGATGCTGCTGGCTCTGTGCCCCCATTTTTCTCTCACTTGTCGTCATTGCATTCCCTGCCTGCATTAGCCCTAACCCTCACACCGCTGATGGGATGGGATAGACAGCTGATCGCCTATGTTATGGATAAGTATGTCATTGCGCACTATTGATTGATATCTGAACACCACAGTGTAATTAACTTAATTCTGCGAGAAAAGAAATGATTATACACGAACAGTCTTGACCATAACAACTACAGCAACTGCACAAAACATGAAATTTGCTCTAAGTTCAGTCTGATTACAGTAGAAGTTCATAGAAAGGACAGAGTCGTGGAGAATGAGGAAGCTCATTTAAAAAATAAGTAGAAAAAAAAGGGTGCCATTAATTTGACCAGTGGTCAAACTGGTTAGCAAACCTATAATCTCATTTAGTACCAGCTGTTACTCCATATATTTGTTGTGATCCAATGCAAATGTATTTGATTTGACTAATCGAGGGCTTAATGATTACTTCATTAATTAAATCATGTGCTGCTGGCGGAACAGAACAAATATGTGGAATGCCTGGAGGTCCCCGAGTAGATGTTTGACCAGAGCCTGAAGGTAAGTGGGAAAAGCACAAGAAGGCTAGAAATATTAGGGTAGAAGGGAGGTGGTATGGTAACTTCAATGCAATGATTTTAGTGTGCAAAAAAACTGGATTTCAATAATCCAGTCCTCTCTCTCTTTGTGAGGGCAGTGAGGCAGAGTAAGAGAAAATTCCTTGTTTAATCTCAACCCATTTAATCTGGGTCTATGAACAAAGGTTTACAGAGAGGGCAGATAATCATGCAAAAAATTGAAACACAGTAAGAGAAACCAACTACACAAATACAATCATTGCAGAAATGTTAAGTTATCAATAACAGTAAAAAAAAAAAAAGAATCAACACGGCCTTCAAAATGAAAGATAATAAGAGTGATAAAGTACTATTTTGTGCCTGTTTTAATCAAGACTGCCAAAATGGGATTCTTTTCTTTTTGCATATACATTTATTTCTGTGGCAATGAAAAGTACAAATACGATGGACTAGGAGTGGCATGGGGGCTCAGCGAGTAGCATTGTGCCGCACAAGGCCTGGGCTGGTCGGGTGCGAGTTCAAATTCAGCTCAGTCTGTGTAGCGTTCATATGTTCTCCCTGTATCTGAATTTGTTTCCTCTCACACTCCAAAGATATCGCTTTTTTTTTTGGGGGGGTTAATCTGGGTCACCCTGCGATGGTCTAGTGTCCCTAACCCATCCAGGGGCAACTTCATAGCTCACTATGATTCCAGGATAGGCTCCAGAATGCCATGACCCTAGTCAGGATTAAGTAGTTAACAATAATGAATGGATGGATAGAATAATGGACTGAAGCTCATCTCTTCTGTGAAGACACATTATACCTTAGAAAGCTTTATTTCTGCAAATGGATTAAAATATAATAACTGCTGAATAAAATTGCTAAAGTATAAATGACAAAACATTTAAAGAAGGCCAAGGTGTCTTACCCTCGCTGGTTGATGATTTCAGCCTTTGACAAAGTCCCTCGATGTCATTGTAGCTCTCTTGTATCTTCTGTATGGCATCAGCACCCCTGAGTTCCATTAAGTCTCGCAGCTCTTCCAGGGTGACTCCAAAATCCCTTGCATGGTTGCTCTCTGAGCAACTACTGGCTCCAGTTCCCCTCTGGCTTTTGGGGTAAAATTCTACTGCACTGTTAGCTAGATCTCCCATGGTTACTTCTGTGGTAAAAATAATGTGGCCTTTTTGCTGTGAGTGCGTTTGTGTCGCTTTACTATTTAAGGATATTTTGTCTTTATTTTGAGGGGGAAGGAGGGGGGTGGTCTTCTCTCAAACTTCTTCAGGTATTTCCCTCCACCCACTCCGTTCCCACCCTTACTTCCAAACCTTCTACTTCTCCATATGAAGAGGAGAATAGAACGAGAGGTATTTCCCTTTTAGGGGAGTTCAAAATGACAGCAGTTTGGTTCTTCCTCTCCAGGTTCTTCCTTGACACTTTTCTTGTTTTTTCCCCTCTTCTTTTTTGTTCCCCCAACCCCTGAGGGTTAACAGACAGCTGGATGTGGGTGCTCCCAATCCATTGGGAATTTGAATGAGAGGGTTAGAAAGTGGCAATGAAAAACAAAGTATCTATCACTGGAAATTTGGGGAAGAAAGCAATAGGAGCACTGGAGTGGGAGTTCAGTTGTGGAGGGTCACAGTTTCACCACTCCCCTGAGGAAACCTGGAGAAGAACACATAGGGAGATGAGTTAGAAGTGTATGCTGCTCTGCTAAGTTCTACTCTCCTCCATGAAAATCTCATGTTTTATCTATGTTTAATCAAGCAAATCTCTTAACTGAAAAGTATGCTTTGAAATAAAAACTTGTAAGTTATTTTTGAAAGTGTCAAGATTAACATTAATCTTCATAAGGTCCTATGAAACGTAATTCTCAAATTTCTTAAGTCGACATCATAGTGTAGGCATAACACAAGCACATAGATTTTGACCTCCTAAAAATACATTTACACAAAATACATTCATTTTCAAGTATTGAAAATGATATTATTTATTGATATTATTGTAAATGCTGGAGATGAATTACTACTGTGCAACTCTATATTTCTGATGGTTGTGCCATCACCCTTTTCAAACAGTAAAGACCATATAATAGACATAGAAGCTCAAATAAAAATGTGCTTTTACTTGCACAATCTATCCAAAAATGGGCTTAACAAATAGCTGCCATATGAACAAATGCTCACACATTCAGACATGATGCAGACATGAGCTGACATGAGCAAGTATGCATAGAAACAAGCACATCTGCGCATGTAAAGAAATGTATTCATGGACATGCACCCATATACACACACATGCGCACACACAGTGACACACAAGCACAGATTAACACTACACATTTTGTTTTGTACTATACTGTGAATCAGCCTGATATTGCAAAGCTGCCAAAATCTGACACCGTTCAGAAACACTAGAAAAAAATGCAACTTTAGAAGTGAAAAAAAAATCCTGACAAACTGTACTGTAACCCGTGAAACAGTGCACTACACTGACAGTACCAACATATTCTAACTGCCGTACTCTCTTGGGACAAAAGAAACCCTAGACATATACTGTACAGCTACAGCAGGCTTTCACATCTTGTCCTTGCAGGCCAGGGTGTGGGTGGTTTTTCTAGTACTTCAAACAGAGGTAGAACCCACAGAAACAAAAGAGACTTAATTATTCAAATTTGATGAAGCGATGAACTCAGTCAAGTCATTAATTGCTAGTATAATGCTATTATTTACCTAACACCTTTATTCAAGGCAACAGCTAGATCTACACACTAAGCTACTTATAATTATCCACCTACAGCGAAAAGCATGAATATTGTGACAGTGAAGTATATTTGATTATTTCTGTTGCATGCTGAAAATTGCATTTTTGATCAAAAGATGAATGAGGCTAAAGTACAGTGTTCCACATTCCCTTAACTGTACACACATAAAGGAGCTGTAAATGTGTGTATATGCTTGCAGCCATTGTAGTTTCCCTTTTGAGTCTGGTTTTCAGGTAAAACGGATACACTGACATGAAAACTATACAATAGGCTATGATGGAAAAGCTAGCAATTCTGAAGATGAGAGTAAGGCACATGGCAGTTAGAGCCATTACACAGCAACTGGGCATCGCAAAATCAACAGAGTGGAATATCTTGGGGAAAAAAAGGAACTGCTGATGTATGAAGTATGTGACAACCAGGCTGTCCAAGGAAAACCACAGGAAATGATGACTGAAAAATGATTTTCCAAGGAAAACCCCAGAGAAACAGCTAACAAAATTTCAGACAATTTTCAAAGTGTTCTGGGGTGAACATCTCAATATTCACCTTCACAGAAGACTTTGAGATGAGAAATACAGACACTACACTGGTAGATGCAAACCTCTCATCAGTACCAGGACCAGAAAGGCCAGGGTGGAACATCCAAATAAGTGTAAAGATGCACCAGACGAGTTCTGGAGCAGTTTTATCAGTAGGTGAGGTGATGATATACCTTTATCAGAGTTATGGCAGGTGTAGCGACAGGAGGGGATGAAAATGATTCTAGACACACCACTGTTTCCTGAAGCTTACAGGAAACAGTGTCATTGTTTGGGCCCGAATGGCCATCTCTAAAAATGGCCTTTTTGATGTGTAAGTGATGATGGTGGCAGCAGAATGAATTCCAGTGGCCACAGAACCATCCTGTCTACCCATGTCCAAAAAAATGACTCCTAATTCATTGGGATAAAGTTGATAATGACAACAGGACAGCAATCTAAACATCCTTGCAGAGGAGTTTTGGGGCAGTTATTGCATGTAAATGGTATGTAGCCAAATATTAATTTTGCACAACTTTAATTTGCTTTCAATTTATATGTAAAAATATTTATGCTCAGCAGAAATTGCGGGGACTAAAAATAAAAATAACAACATCGCTTCGAGCATAGTTTAAGCTGTATTAAAGATATTATCCAGAAATATAAGCTGACATTCTATACTTTACCCTTACATTCATCTTGTGATTTGGAGAAAAAAAAAATCAACAAAACCAATTCTACTGTCTCAGTACTTGAGAATAGTATTTATATAGCACAGTATTTTCACTAGTGCAAATGAGGGTAAGTACCTTTACCAAGGGCAACTGTAGGACCACGGTTTGAAGTGAGAAGCTTCAGATGGCAACATGAAGGGACTAACCACTATGTCACATGGTGTCTCCAAACTTGCAGTTAAGTGCTGTGATGAAACAAGCCCTTCTTCTCCACCAGCCCAGCAAAATGAGAAACAGTCACAGTTACACCATGGTAGGTGGCAAAATGTTCAAAGCAGGAATAAGATAATCATTTGAAGAAAATATCTCCAGCAATCCTAAAAAGACTCTGCTGAACTTAATAAGAACAAACAGAATTTGTAAAGAAAACGAAGTCTAACTAGACTTCGGACAGTGCTTTTTTATTACTTAATAAAGAACTCAGCCATGCTTACAGCTCTAATACATTAACTACAGACGCTACACTAAGTAAGCACAGTTCTTCACCCGAGTTAATTATAAAAGACCACTGGGGATTATTCTGTATTTAGTCATTATCTGTCTTATCCTCTGGCTCCTTTACTTTCCATACGATTCATCTGTCAGTCTCCGCTCTACTGCCTTCTTTTCAATCTCCAAAACCCCCTTCCCTGTCCTCCTTTTAGCAATAACCCTCTATGAATATATCTAAATGTCTGTTCCAGACCATCTCTGCCAGCCTCCTGTCTCTTTCCATTAGCCCTTATTTCAGCTCTGTCCTCATTAAAAACGAAAGCCATGGGCCTTGCCATCTCAAAAGAACCCCAAATGGACACATTTAGAGAAAAATACAACAAATACAGTACATGGAAATAATATTTTTGATGTATCACTACCTTGGTATTTACTTTTCACATTGGGTTTAAATTAGTATTTGCAATTTATTTTTTAAAAGTTCTATACTTACAAAGGGTCCAATTTTCCCCATATGTTGTGCCAGATTTGAAATAGTAAAAGCAGCGAAAACCATTCAAGCAAACTCTGTCCCAGTTATTTAATTAGAAAAAAAAAAGCTAATTAACTAATTTTTTTATACATAGTACTAACATTTGCTAAGTTCTTAAAAAAAAAGCGTGCTTCCTCCATCATTTCAAACTAAACATAGCAGGTGTTGATGTACCTTTATAGTCAAGAGGTGATGATATACCTTTTTCAGAGTTATAGAAGGTGTGGAGACAGGAGGGTCTGAAAATGATTCAACATATGACAGACTCACACTTATGACAGTCAGTAATAATAAACAAATAAATAATAGTCAACCATCCATTATCATTAACTGCTTATCCTGAGGAGGGTCACAGCCGTCCAGAGCCTAGAAGAAGAGGGCACTACTATGAAACAGGCCCTGGATGGGACGCCAGTCCATTTAAAAAATTAAATGGACAAAAATACTTAAAAAATGTATTTTTTTAATGATTACCAGGGATTCTTGTTAGTGAATGAGCATCTTATAGCTAATTAAAGCATTGATACATGAACATCTTACAAGGAACAATGCACTGTACCTGTACAGAACATGAGCAACATTGTACTGTAACGATAGCATCTGGCGACAGCCATACAAAAGCAAATACTTCAAAATGATTGAGCACTTATGGCTTATACTGTAGATGAGAAATGTTCTGAAAATGCATTAAAACATTGCACATGTGTACCTGCACAGTATCTGGGTGAAATCGTAGCTTACCAACTACTTTAGGTGAATGCCACACAAGACTGTATGCTGCGACATGATGGCAGCGCCCTGCTCATGCACAGCCACCAACCATCTTCTCATGTCTCACACAGTGGTAGATGTTCTCACTCTTACATCACACAAAGACATGGACACTGCAGGTTAATTTGGGACACGTCTTCCCTTTACCGTGCGTCTCATAGAACTGAACTCACAACGAAAACCCCATGCGGGTGCCTCTCTCGTCTTCCAAGCTGTAACGTAGTATACCCTGACCCAGCACAACAGCAACACAAAACACCTGGGATTGTGTGGAGACACGACAATGATCAGTAAACATCTTCCCACAACCAACGCCATATTCCCCATAGCACCACCTCCACCTGACCTGCACCAGTTGCACCACTGATCATGAACAAGCTCAGTGGATTTACTGGTGGAATAGATGCTAGAGAACATGTCACTTGCACTTACTACAGCTCGCTGTCATTTGGCACAGAATGCTGAAATAATTAATACAATGTTATGAGCATACTGTACTTTCCAAATAGAAGCCGGTAAAGAATACAGTACTCAATTATGTAATAATGGTATTGAAAATATGCTATACTGTGGCCAGAAATAAAACAGGTGAAAAAACATCGAGAAATGTTTAAAAAGAAGTTACTGTTTGGTGGATTACACGCTTAGAAATAATCACTGTCACGAGTGCAATCTGAATCATGATCAATGCAGTTTATAACCTCACCGTTGGTCTCTAAGCCGGTCGTAAATCGAGGACAGTCTATTTAAGTATACCTAAATGAATATGGAATATATAGTAGTTTTAGTCCTGTAGGATGTCCTGTACAATGGAAAACCACTGCAGTGGCTTATGCAATATCTCTAGTTTTCATACAACAGTCTTATTAATTCACCATAATGGCATTTTTGCTCATGTGCAATCTCAACAAAAATGCAACACACAGCACAACCATGACGTGAACCTCACAGCAACAACACAACAGAGGGTAATCATGGAATAAAGACAGTTAAAAAAATGGAACATTTAAAAAAATAACAGAATTTAATATATTAATTTTACTAGGTAGATAAACTTCATTCATCTTAGCACCAGGCAGAAAGAGTGAAGACAGCCAAAGCAGAGCAATTTTTGAGTTTTTTTGTCTAGCCACAAGATTTGAACCCTGCCCTCACAAGACACCTCCCAAAATATAAACCCAAATTGCACAATAAAAGAAAATTCCCCCAATCCTGAGTCTTCACCCCTCGTCATGTTCCCTGATCATATGGCATTTTGGAATGCAAATCTAATAACTAACTGAAATGGTTAATTCAGTACTATCACATTATTATTATTTAGCTGACTCTTGTCTCTAAAGCTGCTTACAAAGTCTAATTACTTACTACTTTTTCCTATTGGTATATCCATCCATCCATCCATGCTTTATCATTAAACACTTAATCCTGACCATGGATACGGTGGTCTGGAGTCTATCCCAGAATCACTGGGCGCCAGACTATGAAACTACGGCTGAACGGGATGCCAGTCCGTCGCAGCCTATTTATACAGCTGGGTCATTTTCACTAGAGGGTACTACAGCATGAGTAGGATTCAAACCTGGGTTAAATGTGTTTTGAAAGAAACAGAGTATACAAATCTAAAAATTAACTAGTTATTTAAATTATATGGTGATGGAAGAGGGCAGAGCTAATTCACCACTCCAGGCAGGAATCCCAAAGAGTCAGTGCTGAGATTCCCCAAGCCTTTCCTCATGCATACACACTGCCAACACCTGATGCCCAACACATTTCTGCACAACACCAAAGCACCAATGAATGTGAGACTGCACTTTACCTGGAGTTTGTACCTCACCCTGTTCTACAGAACCAGGAATTTGCCACACACATCAACAACTTTTATAACACAAGTGTCCTGACACTAGGGTGCATAAATCCTTCACCTCACAATTACATCATTGGAGTGAAAGACAAAGGCAATGACCTTGCAAACTTTGTTTGCATTATAAACATCTTTGAGCTAATTTAGGAAAATTTCTACACCTAAGCCAATGCTGTCTTATGTCTTATCTGTCAGGGATTAGTATGGAATCTTTTGCTCACTGAGCTATTACTAATAATGAATGAACCAATAAAGATCACCAAAACTTAAATTAGAAAGTCATTTGGTTAGCAACATCATAAAAAATATTCAGAGGCATTAATGTGATGCATTAATATCGATTTGAAATTTAAAATAATTTTTTCATCCAGTAACTAACTACCTCACAACTGGAATTTACCTAACAGGGTCATTTCATGGAACAAATTAATAGTGTTATAAGGGGAATGGGTTTATATATCAAGCACATCAACACATTCACATAATGTGGCCAGTTGTGGAGTGGAGATGGCCATACAGTTGGGGCCAAAAGCAGATGACAGCAGGCTTCACCAACAAAAAAGGACTTCAATAACACCAGCAACCACAAAACAACCAAACTAAAGCCTGCAATACAACTCACACCCCAAAACATTAGTTCCTAGTCCTCAGACCACCTGCCTTCAGTGCTGCAGCCTAGTGTGCCTGAAATGGCTGCAACTGGTCCTCATTAAGCCCCATCTGGGCTATGCATAGGTGGGCACTGGGGAGCTGTCCAAACCCTGCCCCTGCCAGGACAGTGCCTCCCACCAGCTCACAATAATGAATAGTTGTGCAAGTGACTTCCATTTATTTTTTTTATTAGATCCATTGAGTCCTGGCTCTATACTATAAACACAGCATTGTACTAAATCAGAAAAAAAAGACCTGACTGAATTTGCATAATTAACACATGGATCAAGGCCATATAATGCTATTGCAATGGTCATTTTAAGGTATTTATTGGATCAATTCAGCAGCATCTTCTTTTCTAAATTGTAGATGCCACAATATTAATAATAAAATGAGACCAGTGGAAACTGCAGCGTTTAATCTATGCATATCAGATATTTATGTGATTTACTGTGGCCACTAACAAGTTATGTAACATGACAAAAAAATCCAAAAGGGAGCATAAACTGTGTGAACATCATGTTCATTAATATCCTCGGCATAGGGAAGGTGTTATTGCAAAAGTGTTGCTGTTATTTGACTGGATAAATGTAATTTTTTCCAGTTCTCTCAGCTCTGCAGAAATCGGTTGCCTTCTGGTCGCCAACTGATTTACACCTGGGGTGCCGATAAGAAGGAAACTAATATTTTCTATTTAGTGCTGAGATAGGACGAACCAATTTCCAGAACCTTTTACAAAACACTCCTTTTTGACTCGCAATACTTTACTCCATGTATGAATGCCGGCTAAACAAGCTGTACAATCTACAGTATTTATGAAAAAGGTGCAGAATTCATTCATAATAACATAATTTTTTAAATAAACACAAATTTTCATTAGGACATGCATTTCAGTAGCCAAATAATGTGAACTAATGGAATAAAAAACAAAAATACTGCCTCTACAGACTCCTTGTATCAGTATCTTCCTCTTCTTTAGGACCTAGAGCTACTCTACTTAAAACTGCTAGAAAAAATCTTAAAAACCATTACAAAAATTTTACTGGTTTAATTAGATTTTATTGGTGCCCATTGGAATTTGATTTATCTCTTTTCTTCTTGGCTTAATAGGTTATTTTAAAAACTTAACAGTTTAGTGATTTTCTAACAGAATATACTGGTATTTTGGAGGGTTTTACAAGTGTTATAATGGCTTTTTTCATATGTGCGTTATCAGTTTAATTCAAAGACTTTGAAATGTAACTTTTTTTTATTCAAAGTAAATTTATGTGAAGGAAATCACTGCACCATTCACAGCTGTACTCTAAAGGAAAAGGTGTTAATTGCCTTGACACAATGTGAATCAAACAATAACGGGCCAGAGGTTTTTATAGAAGAGTAAAGATTTCAAGTTTTAATCACAACTGAAGAATCTTGTCAATTGGGCAAATTGAGTTATAAAGTAAAATAAAGTAAACACTGGCCCATAGACACAGTGTGGAAAATGTGAGAATTTAAAATTTAGTATAAAACAGTCTGTTTTAAAAAAGTGTTACTGGTTCGGGCAGTAGATTTCAAAGAAACTACATCCAAAAGTATTATTCTTGAATATACTGTCTTCTTGCACAAAAAAGCTGTTTCTTACCCTTATAATGAGTAAACAAAGAGCAATTATTTCATTTATACATTTCATACAAAGCAATGCATAGCTTTTTTAATTGTAAGGGACAGATTAATCTAAATCAAGCCTTATACTGTTTTTAGGAGGAAAAACAGACTTTACAAGTGTAAATCACATCCATTCATCCCATATTGATAAATACTTATGAAATGCAGGGTGGTGGTGCTCCAGAACCTATACTGGAAGTGAAAGGTGTGAGTTGGAATGCACCTTGGATGGGAGGTCAGTAGATGGCAAAGGGATTCACACCCACATTTCTACTCACTTATGTACACACAGAAAGAAAAATTTCATATCACTAATTTACCTGAAACACATATCTTTGGACTGAAAAAGGAAACCATGCAAAAACAGAAACCGAGCTGGATCTGATCCCTAGTCCAAACTCGCAACCAGGGGTCTGTGAGACACCTGTGCTACTCACGGCATTACTATGCTAGCCCTTCTAGTTTAAATACGCCTCAAATTGTCTTCTTAGACTAATACAAGTTTGAAAAGTATTTTTAAAAATAATACCTTCAACATGATGAGATTTGGACAAGTTCTTGAAATGGTCAATTCTGCATGAGTAATGTAGTTTCTTTAAGGTATCAGCTATAAAGTTTGCGTTAAACTTGCAGCTTAGTAAATTAACAGTTTTTCCCTAAGACCATGCAAATTAGTTATAAGTAGGTTTTACATATGACATTTAAACTCTTTTTCAGTACTGCGGTTCAAATTTTTTGCATTTTGTACCTAGACAGGGTCAGGCTTACCTTTGCTTATTCTGTTTTGATGCCCATATTTCAGTTTTGCTTGTTTGTTTAACTGAATGACTGCAGTGCATTTTAATATCTCTACTTGTATTTAACCAGTACACACACTTTTGTGTGTGTGTGTGTGTGTGTGTGTGTGTGTGTGTGTGTGTGTATTAACATTATATATATTTTCACCCACTCAGAATGAAGCTTTTCCTCCATTAATGAGTTGAGTTTAGCAGCTTCTGTGGCCTTAAGGAGAATGAGATACTGTGGGAGAAGGGATTTACACCTGCAAATATTACTATGTTTCAGTACATGGGGAACATGCTTACAGAATGCTAAACAGCAGAAAATCATGCCAGGTGTCATTATGCGGATGAGGAATCCTATTACGAGTCGAGTGGGCAGCTGAGCATGTACCGAGAGGCCTCATAGCTTTAAGTTAGGAAGGCATTTGCATCAGCACATACAAACAGCAAAGCCTTTCTCAGAGAGCACGATGGGTCACAAGGATAATGACTAAAGCTTTGTGGGAGGACTGAGTCACCAGGTTGACTAGGACCGATGTAAAACAAATATATTTTTGCATGCTCTGAGAAAAAGGTATCAAGTTTTCTGTAATATGGTTGCACTGCTCTTCCTTCAGAATTTTGTTTACAATCTACTTTGCAGCTGTTAAGTTTCTTTAAAAAAAACATGTGATTAGAGGTCGCAATAGGAATTACTAATAAAATTTCAGGAAAGAGATAAGATGAATAAATTCCCAAACTGCTAGGCCCATATACTGTGCAGGCAGGGTATTTGTCAAACAGGAGCAATAACAGTAATGGTGCAGAGATGTATTCCTTATCAACAACATGCAAAAATAATTACTTTTATAAAATTGACAATGCTAGAATTTATATGCTGAATTTTGAACAATATGAATTTTGGTCACCAGTCAGAGCACGTTAACTTCTTTCATTGTTTCATACAATCAGAAATAATGTGTTATATTTATAAATTACATCAGAGGTCATATCAGATTGTATTATTATATTAGACAATTTGTCAGATTTTCTAAATACATTTAGTATGCTCTTATAAAAATTGAATTGGTATGTACTGTATATCTAAAAATAGCAGAGCCATTCTTTTTTATGAGTGAAACCATGGATACACTGTGAATTGTACTGATTGCAATGATAACCTCATTTACATTAGACTGACATTAGATCCACAGGTCTGGTTGCAGAGAGACCAGATGTACATGTCATCTCCGGGTGGCAAATATTTTTTCAAGATGCTCCAATATAATGTGCCTTCACTTATTGTCACCATAAGTCACTGATTTCATTATTAATAATGAACAGGCAGAACACGCCCTCCACAAAAAATACATTTGTGAGTAACATTCAAATTAAACTAGATAGTGATCATGTTCTAGTGTTCATATGTACCTCATTGACTCTCAACAAACAAAATATGCAGTAACACAAGTGTGTGTGTGTTGGTGTGTCCGTACGCGCGCGCGTGTATATATATTTATGTGATAAAAGAAGCCATTTTATTGAAAAAAAAAAAAGAACTTAGCCTACTTGAGAGAGACGTTAGAACACATACGACCACATATACATTCTGCTCTAAAGCAAATAATCTGAAGTGAAAACACAGAGAAACAACAAATACTCATGTGACCTACCTGAATCTAGCATTCTGACCCATGATGTAAGCGTTTAATGGACAAAGCCAGTTGTAATAGTTACTTTGTGTTCAGTGTTCTTTTTCAAAAAATAAAAAACAGAGCATGATTAAGCAAACATGTTAGCAGAACATGCAGAACATTACTTTGGTTAGCACTCGAGATGCATTTTAGAGAAGTGGATCACCATTATATAAGAGGTCATTAATAGAGCATTTTGCGTAAATGGAGCTTGAAAACAGCACATGTGCAACCTAATTCAAAACAGACTGATTATACCTCCAATAATAGCTAATAAAAACAAAAAATGTTTTATTTTATGAATAAAAAATGAAACATTTAAAGCACTGTTTCAAAATATTTTTTGATGTTTTTACAGTAAGGTGTATTATTATGAAAATTTACTAACATCAACAGAGCTATAGAAGGCAGCACTAAACAAGGTGTTACTGCAATACTCAGTGCACATTTTCAACAAGATAATATTCTGGACTTGAGATGAATTAACCGTCCGCTATACTGCGGCACCAAGGACTCCTTTGGCCATCTGTCTTGCTGTTTGTGGTGTTTATCATTTATATTTGCATTTACCTATCCTCTCATCTAAAGTACCTTCATCTATCTGGTTTTGCATCTTCACCGGTTTACTTAAGCGGCTACCATGGTAAAACGTGCATTCTGGAAACACACATAAACACTTCATACATATACATAAAAAAATCTAATACATAATACAAAATCAAAGCAAAAAAAAAAAATTGTTCACACTCATAACACTGTTTCCATCAACAATTAATTCCTTTCTGACCTTTGAGTTCTGTCATATGTGTGAACTGTCTCTTCAGATAAATGGGTGCAAATACAATACAAAGTAACCTGTAGGCGCCTTTTGTCGTGTTAAATCCAGGTTGCACCTCTACTGGGGTATTTTACGCCAAGATCTGTTTCACACATTTTAAAGATTCTGGTATAGCGGAGCAGAGCGTACCTCAATAATGAATGTAAAGACCGTAGCTTCATCTCTCTCTGTCAATAGCTGTGCTTTGGTGCCCCTCCATCTTGGTGAAGGGGCTATTTTATAAGCAACTCACTCAAAGTTCTGCCTCAACAGTAATTTCTCACGCTGACTCACACTCGCTGTACAGTCTGAACATGACTGAAATGGACAGGGGGAGGTTATTAGTGTTGCACACCGCTGACTATAAGGAAGTGGATCATGACGGCCTGATAATGTCGCATGAATATAAATGACTTGAAAACTGAAAGTCACTAGTGTCTGCTATTGCCGATAGAAAAGGTGAGGAAGGATTATGGCATGTAACAATGCAGCATTCTGGTAGTAACATATTAGTTCTTTAGGAAAGAGCTCTTCTTTTGCATGGGCACATTTGAATGTCAGTGCATGCCACAAACACAGAATTAACTGGAGAAAACATTCAACAGCAGAGCGGTCCAACAGTTCCCCAGGAATTCAGTGGACCATCCCACATGAAATTTTATTACAGAATAGCATCATTTCATCAGAGGATGGCACTGAAAAATTTTCCTGATTTATATTTCTTACTGCACAGCATAAACTTAAAACATCAGATCAAAACCTCACAGCTGGCTTTGTGGTCTTGGGTTTTTCCCCCAAAGAAAAACCAAACTAGTTTTTGCCAAATGTGCAGGCTACCCAACTACATGGGTACTTGGACTGCCTATAATGACTTTATCCTTTGTACAAAATAAATATATCCTGGAAACAATTGTAAATTCTCTGCATAATATATCTTCAAGAATTAGATTTATTTAAAAGTTGCAAGGAGGTGCAACAAGCATATTTGATTCACGGAGCCTGTTCAACTGATTTGTCTGGTTCCATGTGAAGCTATCCAATGATGTATGGGGGATTTCATCCGTCTTGCCACGCTTTCAGGAAATCTAACGGGACATGAACTGTTGGGTACAAAAGGAGACTCAAAGAAACCAAACAACAGCAGGCTAGCCATACACACATCAGACCAATATCTGGTTCCATCTGGTTCAAATGAGAAAGCACATAGAGGCAAAGGGAGCACAGGACTGGCATTACGTAAATTCCAGTGCGATTATGTAATGTGTCTACAGGGCTGACGGTTGCAGCATGCACCGGCCGAAAGCTTGCGCATAACCTCCGCACAGAGCGTTTAACTGTGCATCCAGCCTACGTGGACATCTTCAGAGCATGAATGAATTCTACAGTTAAATATTTGAAACGAATGGTCTCGTCATGTATAAAGCACACGTTTATTTAGACGATACTTTGCAGTAATGACTGAAGTCCAAAGGGTATCTTTCCCATTATTTTCAAAAGATATGGGTTTGAATGATGAAGCAATTCTTCTGCGTAAAACAATATGTTTTCAGTTCTATAGATGCACACGACAGTACAGCACTTAAAAGTGAATCAAATTCAAGATGATAGGAAATGTTTTTAAATTCAGTGATCTCCTTCTTGTGCGACAGTTGGTTCTCAGTCTGAGCATTTTATTGCACTTTCATTTGTATATGCAAAATATACTGGAAAACACAGTGAATCCTTAATCCTTGTAGTATTAAGTGACAAAAAGTGATCTCCTAAAAGAAAGCTGAAAAATCTCTGGGGCCAGAGCCAGATAAAGAATTCAGTCAAGAAAACTTATTTGTTCGGGTCTTCATCATATGAATAGGAAAGCTGAGATGCAAAGACATTCAGAAAAAATCTGGGAAAAATGGTCATTTTTATAGCAATATATAAACCTGTCCTTTCCTTTACACATCTTTTTATTACTCTTATTCACCAACGGTATCTCCAGATAATTTTTTTGGGTCATTTCAAATGTTCTCTGAGAAAACCACAGATACGCCGTCTTCTCAGTTTTAAAATTGAAGCACATTCTAGTAGCTTAATATCAATATAATAAATTGTTGTCGAATGCTATAGCTAATTACTGTGGCAAATTCTCGTTCACTTTCAATAACTGCTTTTCCTGGTCAGGGTCACAGTGGTCCAGAACCTATCCTGGAGTCCCTGGGAGGCAGGTTAGCAGAGAACCCTTGGTCCAAAAGCCGATTCATCATAGAATGACCGCACACACTATTGGCAATTTAGAGTCCCCAGTTAACCAAAAACACAAGTCGTTGGACAGTGGGAAGAAACCAGGGCACCTGAAGGAAACCCATGCAGCTGTGCCACCATGCTGTCCATGGCAAATTTTAAGGTCACTGAAGGTAAAATTAGCAAACTTTCATCTTATACCAAATTAGAGAGATTAGCTATCAAATCTATTTCTGTCTTTCTTTTCCAAGGATGAGACAGCTATACAATAGTGCATAAATAATGCAAATTGGACCTTTGTGCTCACTACAATATACAGAACTCAAAAGAAAGCACAGATAAGAACACCACGCTGCTCTGATTCCAGCCGTATCATTTACAGTTAACAGGGGATTTTGGATGACCAGAAAGAGCAGGAGATCACAGCGGCTGCAGATGTAAGCACTAAAAGCACTAATACTGTTATGAAGCCAGTTAATGAACTAGTGGACGTTCTTAACAATAAATTTGGGGCTTTCAAAATACCCTGCACAAAATAAGTTGTGACAAAGGATTATTATCTATGAATAATTACACCCTAGAAAGTCTCCAGATGCTGTAAATGTGTAGAACTGGTATGATTTCACACCTTCTGTTTTTGTTATATGCAGCTAATAATTGCAAGTGGCCTAAACCTAATGTGACCGCAAATGTTTACAACGTTTAGCTGTACAATGGCTGACACAAAAGTGACAACAGCTGATCGTGTGAGCACCCTGTTTGCACGTCTTATGTGGTGCTGTGCTTTCCACGCTTATTTTTTTGCAAGAGCGAGTGTGTCAAAATGTCGCCCAAGTATCCGAGTGTCCGTATGTCGAACATCAGATTCCTTCGTATTGGGTTTATTCAGTGTGTTTTCTTTGTTTTCCACTGAAAGCTAAGATTCAACGACATAAACGCTGGGTTGAGTTAAGCTCACATGGGGCAAATGAGCATCAGCCATTATTTCTTGTGTGAAAAATATATTCACATTACACGGTTTTCACATTACATGCTCTCTTCTGGAACACAATTCTTACGTAAACTGAGAGTTCACTCTAGTTATTATTGTTCCGTTACAGTGTCTGCCTACTCTAGCGGGAAACCGCATAAGGCAACATACCTAATAACCAAATTATTTTAAACATTATAAAAGATGAATGCACAATGTTTTACTATAAATCCGGCAGAAAAAAAATACAGGAAAATCTTCTGTAGCTCTGAAAATAACTTACGGAAATACAGTAGGAAGAGATCCTATAAAGGTCTATGTGAGCCAAACTCAGTTCTGGTTATGCAACTGATCCAAGCTGGCATGCAGCACAGCCACCTGGCTACAGATGTACATGCTTTCCTGCTGAAATGAGGCTTTCAAGGCATGTAAAAGAAAGAGAGTCACTAGATTCCTCATTAGAATTGTTTGAATGAAGATAATGGTCATGTGGTTACCAGTACATGCTCTGTGATTGTGTACCTGTTCTCCCCCATCCTTCTGTTAGTCACCCAGTGTAACGTACTCCTCAGGTCACTCAGCAGTTTTTAGCACCAACCAATCCAGTCTGGAATGCAAAAATTTCCTTCTTGTGCTCTCTGAAAACTAACACTGTCATGTTACTTTAGGCATTTGGTGGACTGGAGAGGCACTAGGGATGTGTCACTTTGGATTTGAGTCTGCCTGAGTACTCTGTTGGCCACGAGAATCTGTCCTGGTTTTTGCTGGGAATTGTACGCCATTTGCTGGCTCTTCTGTGATTCAATCCTGCTTCTAAAGACTGCAGATGAACTCCCGATGTAGCTACGTTTCCTATGTGACAAATCGATATTAGTTGGGCTGACTGAGGGGACACAGGACAGCTTTGCTTACTTGTGCTGAGGCACAGCAAGCTTGAGCAAGAAACAGAGTTGACAGCAAAGTCAACACCGTATAACTCGTTCAGCACCAGCACGTGCTGCAGTCAGAGACACCTCCAGGGCTTAGCTCACAGTGGAAAGTCCTTGTAGGTGCTGTTCAAAGTTTTCCGCTCACAATGAAGGCATTACATCTTAACCCTTCGTGTCTGCTTTAAGGACCATCCATTTTAAATTCTGATCTGTGGGGAAAGCACCTAAGGATTAGTTGTCACCAATACCAAGATACAAGAAAAGTAAGTACATCTATGGATACAGAATTCAACAGCTCTACTGAAAGAAGAATTGCAGCAGTTCTGTTCAATTCCCATCATCTATGGGAATACATCATTTCATCTGTATGCTGTTCCCCTTAACCTGTTTTTTTTTCAGATATCCATAAGTAAATATGCAATAATTTAATGCATAAAAACAAACCTTAATATCACAGCGATAATCATGGCGAATGTATTTGAATTATTAATTACTGTTTCCTCAAAAACCTTTTATGTAACATAATTACAATAAAAACATTGTCAGGTGTTTACTTGAGTCTAATGATTCACTAAAAAGCCAAGCTGCTCGCAGATACTGTTTCCAACAGCAAGGCAAAAGGGAAGATGAACAGAGTTTATCTTTTCAGCACACATTTCATCACAGTCTCACAAAAAGAGGGAATGACTATAGTCAAGCTAAAAATACATGTTGAAAGGGGCTAATCTATCACAATAGCTTCAAAAAGTATAAATCATTTCAAAAGTATAAATAGGAATAATTATAATAAAGAATAACTTTATGTTTCAAGTTTGTCAAATGTGCAGGTTGAAAAATGGTCACCAGGACAATGTTACCATGTATTTTGATGACAATTTATATAGTTATGAGACTGTCATCAGCTTTTCATCTTTCAATTTAATGTGAAACTAAGTTATAAAAACTTTATGAAATAGAAAATGCACACGTTTTAACAGTTTATTATTGTATCTGCAAAAAAATTCCACCTATTTTATCTATCTCATCTGTGTAGGAATCTTTCCTACCAACTTCTCTTTTTCATCTATATTTTCTTCAGTCTGCCTCCTACATCTTGTCTTCTGTCTTACTTTGTTCTGTTCATCAAATCTAAATACAGACAATAATGTCCATCCTCATAAAAGAATGGTTGGACGTGAAGTACATGAGAGGCTTGGATCATCATGGCTCTTACAGCTCAGCTAAGTCTAAAATCACTGTTCAAAACAGCATTGTTACATATTAAAGGACAACATTTTTAGTTTGTCTGTTTACACACACGCACACGCACACGCACACGCACACACACCAGAGATTGAAAGAACAATAGGAGACAATTTGGAATGTGAAAACCAAGGCAGTCCCACTGATAATAGGAATACTTGTGG
Source organism: Arapaima gigas (assembly GCA_900497675.1). Lineage (NCBI taxonomy): Eukaryota > Metazoa > Chordata > Actinopteri > Osteoglossiformes > Osteoglossidae > Arapaima > Arapaima gigas. The sequence goes on from UFQX01000056.1 coordinate 1,409,497, forward strand.
CTGTGACCCCAAAGCTGGAGGAGTACCTCCATCAGACCCCAGGTATGACAACATTGGTCTTAGTCCAGAAAAGCACAATCCTAGGAACAGCAAAAAAACTGTGCTGCACCCCTCACAGACCTCTGGTAGGAGACCTGAGTCTGAGGAAAGCTACAAGGAATTTTAATATATATAATATATATAATATATACATACACACACACACACACACACATATATATAAATGTCATAGGACATAGATCAGTTAATCTCACTGTCCTTACAATGAAATGTCAAAAGTATATCAGACTTGCACGATGTGCACTGAGTGAATTTGAAAAACCAAAAGTGAACAGTCTTGAATCAAAAATGAATCATGTATTGGCACATCCACTAATCAAACTAATTTTAAAAAAGGCACAACTGTGCTCAGACAAACTGTCCATATGTGGGAGTCCACAGTAGAAAGACTGAGTGGGAATGATAAACATGTTGTTTGAAAATTTGTTATTTTACAACTGGTGACTGTAATTATTTAATGATATTTAAAAGTAAAACAGACAATGCAGATTAAATCAGTGCAGTCCTCAATATGAATTTTAATACAATATTTTGAAGAGCTTGCAAAGATTAAAAGACTTGCAATCAACAGTATTCTGAGTTAAAAAAACACTTTAAAGTTAGTGAACATAAATGCTGAGTTGTCCTATTTTGTCAGTTTGAGCTCTTTTCTCCCTTGCCTCCTCAGAAAGACAAAGACTGTGTTGAATTTAGAGGGTTAGAACTTCACTATCCATGAAAACACAGCAACAAGACAAGACAGAATGGTTTCTCAACATTTAGTTGATTTTAAACATATCACATGCTTTCATTTATACCATTAAAAATCTTACAGGCAATGTCAGTCAGCATTTTTTACAAACATCCATTTTACAGTGTCATTGAAAGGATTCTGAACAGCTGATCTTCTTGAATGCAGAGACACCACACCCCTTTGTGCAAGTGTCCCATTTTGGCAGGACTCAGTCACAGATTATTAAACATAATATATACAAATCTCAGTCAAATTACATTATGATTTTTCATAGCAAAAATGTAAAGTTTCAATCATTCCATCTATTAATATATTCATAATTAACATATTCCTTCTTGAACCATGTAACAGCTACAGCAGGTAGGTGATTTTGTGGGTCACCTTGTGTAAACTGGGCCACCAGTGGAGATGCGTATGCTTATGCTATATTGAGTTTACTTATTTTCATAAATAAAATTTGTGAAAATGAAATCAGATCATTTTCAGTGAAGGCATTGTAAGCAAAAAAAAAACTATATAAAAATACAATATTCTGCAGGTCATACTGTCATCTAATACACCGCTCTGTAATATTTCTCAGCAGACTGAGCAAGCAAGTGCAAACCTGCCTTTTCATTTCAGCAGTTAAAGTCTGAACATGATATCAAGCATCTTAAAAATGTTGTCTAAAGAGATATATGTCCCAGTGCATTTGAAGAGTTTTACTACAATTTCGTTATAGTCCGGTTAATGGATTGGTGTTTCGTGAATTTTAAAACTGTGCTTAGCAAGTTACTGAAGCGATATGCCAGCGAGAGGAAAGCAGAGGCGGTCGTTGTGACTGTACACCTGGACAGGGGCAAATTCGCTAACAATGAAACGTCCGAATTGTTTGAAAGAGCGCAGCAACAACCAAGGCGTGCGTGAGTAACTTTGCAAAATACTGTCCTGGTGCTCAAAAAGCGGGCGAAATGTTAACTTAGCTGCATCGTTAATTCCCCGCAGATTTAAACGAATTTCCGTTATTATCATTGCTGAAAACCGCTAACAACGTTAGCGCGTCAATCCAGCATTCGTAGTGTCATGGGACCGCCTCTCGGCCTGCCATACGTGCTCTAAACCAATAGCAATAAAGGTCTTTGCTTGACGATCAGCTGTAAATGGCCAATCCAGAACGAGTATTGAATTAGGGAGGCGAAATGCAGGGCGACCATGCGAGACCACAACAGCCCTCCTTCTCCCTCCTTCTGTCCCTCGGTCCCTCCCTCCGCCCTCTCGCTCCCTCCCTCCCTCCCTCCACCTTGCAGTTCGGGGGAAAAGTAACCGCCACAACCTAATGAAACGTTACAGCTTTGCGATTTACCAACACACGAGGAAATATACCGCACAATGGTGCAGTTTATTTGTAACCGTGGCACGGCAGTCATGAATGTTCCAGATGTGTCTGCCGGGCCAAACGTCCCGAAATAAAATGACCTTTCCTGGTCACCTTCAGATGGCTAATGTTCACCTTAGAAATCAACGTCCCCTTCAAGCGCCCCCTGCCCAGGCGAGCACCGACGGCCACGGGGCCCGTTCGGGGCATGATGTGGTGAGCAGAAAGATTTGTGGAATAAAATATAATGGAGAGATAGGACGGGAGGGAAAGGGTCGTCAGCGTGTGCGCCAGCCGGGGGCTTGAAGAGGCGCAGTGCCCCCTTCGCAAGGTTACCGGTGTGGGCAGCGCTCCGAGCCTTTGCATCGCATCGCTGCCCTGCCTGACGCCTGTCACCGCATCCCCAGATCATCACCCGCAAACCCGCACATTAACAATCTGACACACGCACCCGGACACGCAGCGCAGCCCGCCTCCAGTGTAACACTTTCAATAACACACGCGAAGGTTCAAGTTATGAATAAGTGAATCCATTCAATGCTGCTCAAGACACGGAGAACGACCGGGGTCCAAACGCTAAAATATTCAAATATTGTGCGATATTACCGTTGATGGGTAATAAATAAATAAAAACAGGACAGCCCAACCACTTTGAAGCCCAATCAGTAAGGATATAAAAATCACACAAACATTATTTTGTAAATTATTATTTGTGTAATTTTCTTTAGTTTGACCGCATTGCAAGCGATTACTACTATCACTATAATTGTTATTATTACTATTGTAATTCCCTAGGTCTGCACCAATGCAGTAATATTAGGCGGTTGGCTGCAAATACTAATCCCAAGAAAAGATCAAATATAATGCATTGCTATTTTAAAATTAATTTTCCCACACACAGCACACACTTCCGCGTCAAATAAATACAGACACTTAGTACAGCATAAATAGACATTGGTGCAAAAGTGCAAATAACCGGCAGCATCATGAAATAAATATGTAGCTACAGTGTTGTATAAACGTGAAATACATCGACTCACCAGGCCATGGTCCAAGGACGTTAACGGGGTTTGCAAGAAAAAAGTGGAAAATCCAGCATTTTTCCGTAACAAAAACGAAAAAATGAAGAGCAGTAACAGTGACAGAGGACAGGTCGCCAGCAGAAGGTCTTCGGTTATTAGTCTTGCTTATTTGTTTGTTCTTTATTGTCAATAATCAAAAAATGCCTAATCCTAAAACAGTGCAGTTGTTGCCTAGTTGAGCTGAGCTTATGCAGAGGAGAAAAAAAAGAGCGATGGATACACAGCATTAAAATGACTGCATGAATAAATAAATAGGCAACTGAAGAGGTTTGATTTGTTTTGTTGCTGTAATTTCCCCACAGTGGATCAGAGAGAAGCGCGGCAGCGGCAGGTGATGGCAGCGTTGGGATTTACATGCTGTGCGCCGAAGAGCCCCCGCTCGCTGTGCGCTCTCTACCTTTACGTTGGCAGCATCCGAGAGGGTAGGAGGGGAGAAGGTGCTGGCGGAGGGGGGCTCGCTCCCCGCTCCCTGCCTGCCTGCTCTCCGGCCCTGTAATCCCTCCTCCTCCTCCTCCTCCTCCTCCTGCCTGTCTCCTCTCTGACTGTACAGTCACGTCAGCGGACACGCCGCGCGCGACGCCGCGGCTCCGAGCGCCGGACCGGGCGGCAGCAATATGGACTCCACTCCCTCAGCAAGGAATCATTGCCAGGGGACACAAACGCATTTGAGCTGTGGCCACTCTTACGACCATTTAGTTTTCCTTTCCTTTAAAAAAAAAAAAAAACTCGAAGTACACGACAAATGATGCCCAAAATATTGTGGAAAATGCCAGATGCGGAAACAACTTCCTGTTAGCGAGTTTTACGCTGTGGAAAAACCGCCGTCAGGACGTTTCCCAAACCGCGCGCTTTTATTGTACTTTGTGAGCACGAGCGCAGGAAAACAGAAAGAGGCGGCGGGGAAGCGCAGCCCGTGCCCTCTAAACCGAGCTGCATCCACGGTCATTCTTACCATGGCTGCCATATTGGTTTTTGCGCTTTAAATCCTTTTTAACCTGGAGTCAACCGAAACATACCACCAGTAAAGAGACTAGAATGTAGACTCTTGGTTGTGACCCACGTTTTGACACAAAATCATTTTTAATTGCAGAAAACTTCACGCGACACGTAGACGCGTTAGTGGTGCAACATTGACAATTACACAACTTTTTCTTCTTCTACACGTTTTGTGGTTCTAACTAAAATACAGCAAATCTAATTATTATAAATACCAACAAGAATAATAATGTTAATACTAATTAAAACTAGTCATTTGCTTTTGACCAAGGCAACCTACAGAGCTGGTGAGTTGTACAAAGTTTTAGGACAGTAACATCTAGGGAAAATGTTGCAGTTAAATCCCAACAAAGTCACTACATTTGGTTTGTGCGTCAAACAGTTCATCTTGTGCCTGGACTGTAAGTGTGGTGAATAATAGTGATTTTCACAGTATTGATGGGGCCATGACAGGACCTCGGTTGAACCTGAGTGTTAGGCTGGACCGAGTTTGATCTGGGGCGGTAAAGTGGGCCGCTTGTGCGCCACGTTCAGATGAGAATTGCATTTGGGCTCAGCTTCGGCAGACTTTGCGTCTTCTCCCCATCTTTGAATGTGCTTCACCTAAATTTGAGACTAAGTTGTCATTAGCAAATGTGTGAGCAAATTCGCATTACTGCCCTGCAATGGGCTGGTTCTGTCCAGGGTTACCTGGACAGTCACTTGCGAAGGGCGGATGGATGGATGAATCTGACCTCAGATGCACTGCTCTATTAGCCTAAAATGCGATGTACATTAACTCTACTTAAGCTCTGTGCCAGTTAGCAGAATAAGATGATGCAGAGTCACGTCAGAAGACATTTTGTGGTACAGTATCATTTTTGAATGACTATTAGCATAATGGCCATAAAAAACTAAAATGTATACATTTCAAGAACATTCTAAATGACCTCTAAATGTGTTGTTAACCGACCTGTTAATGGCAATTTAAGAATCCTTATTACAAATGTTGTCCTTTTTATGTCTGTTTTTTCAGCATAATGAAATTAAGTATTATTGGTACACAATCTTAAGTACACAGCACTTTAAATTTCTTGGCTCCCATGCTGTCCATCAACTCTCACATCAGTTATTTTCATCTTGGCAAACTATATATGTACTATTCCAAAAATGAGATAAAATGTGACAGAAATAGCGACAAAAGTTCTACTGTTGATGCGGTTTATAAATGCAACCAGACATTGATTCTGTTTTCTCCCAACTCCCATGCAGACACAATGTAGACGCCTGTCGTCTTGGTGTTTTACTAAGGCCCCGATTTAATTGCTGTAATGCATGGAGCTTTTAGGAGGAGCAAAGGCTTTTATCTATTCAAGGGAACTCAAGAGCACTACTGTAGATCTATTGTAGAAGCAGACACACTTACCCAGAACACACACATACACAAAGACAAATGTCACCTTAAGGTTTGTACCTTTGAGGGGACTGCCAACTAAGCTCAAATTTCATTAAAAAATTTTTAAAAAACCATCACCAACATGCTGCTGAATCAAATTTAATAAATCACAAGAAACATCCAAAGCATTTATACATTTATTGCAATGCAAACAATAGCAATCTGCCATTTTCAGTTTGTTTAGATACGGCAATTGGGAAATTAAGAAAAAAAAAACCAAACTGACAGGAAAATATTATGTAGTCATCATCTTTCTTAAATAGCTTTGACTTCCTATTACTCGTGCTATATAGCAGTCTTTAAATATTCATTCAAACAGACCACTTCCAAGCATGTAACTGCAGCTTTTCTAATGGCAAACTGACCCATCAATATTCAAACTTTAGGATGCAAAGCAACAGTTGGCTTACTGTATGTTCCAAAAGCATGTAGAGCGTTAAAATTCATTTAATTTAGGATCCACACACAGGTAATAAAAGGGTCAACGATGCTTTGTGCACTGCCGATAGGAAGGGTTTGACGGCTCCACGGGGAGCTCTTGAGTTCAACACCAGATGTCTTTCTCAGTGTGGGCTCTTGCATTACTTACCTTTTTTTAAGGCTTATTAAAGGACTTCTACAGAGGCCCAAGAATAGGTGTCTCCTCTGTTTTCAAAAAAGGAATGTGACATAGCAAAGAAGAAATGCTCTGTATACATCTTCACAAGAAAACACAAAGACATCGGAAGACGCTGGAAAATAATTCATGGGCAGAGGTACTTATATCAATGTGAAAAGGCCAAGTCATGACTACCAAAAAGATATTACATTACAACTGGGTGTACAGAGTGAACAAAATGAAGACCCAAAAGGAGTAAGGAGAGCCCGTAGTCTGATTTAAGCCCATCTTTATCGCCACAGCCCTCCTGCCATAGTGTGGGCTGTGTTGATGTTTTATTGATGGACGAGAATCCTGCGGTATGTGCTTGCTCTTCATAATTCATGCAGCCTAGCATTAAAAGTCAGCCTGCAGAGGGAGAAGGGAGGCTAATTGAAGAACACAGTAATGGGGGATTGGGGGGGGGTATTTAGATATTTTAAATAAACATGAACAAACAGCGCTGAAAGGATTTCTCCATCATTCTGCTTTAGACTTACGTCTTCACGGTACCGTTCTCCTTTAGAACCGTGTTCATTAAGCGCTATACTGGCTTTCGCAAACCGCATGTAGTCAAGTTGGAGTTTTTATACACAAAACCTAGCTAATTTAATGACAAATGTTTAAAGTTTTCTATACCCTAAAAGATGAAACCAAAGTACAGGAACAGAGAGGATCCGGGCTTGTGCAGCACGCGTGCACCTTTATCAGCATGTATGACTCCTGTGGTGAAATGCTGCCATTGTTTGTTTGTTCTATTATTCCCTTTACAGTTTGAGCCACGATACATCTTTTACCCCAACTACACTTGTCACGTTTCATGAGAATGTTTTAAGGCTGGATAACAAACTTATAGTCCAGTTTCAATCATTTCACATGGATAAAATGATATCCAATGATATACATATTTTTTAAAGTGATCCATTTCACTGTAAAAATGATAGTTATAGCTTTGAATATCACAGTACAGAATATTGAGTATGTCTGAATACCCAGGAAAAAGTTCTCTAATTCATTTGATGTGCTACATTTAAAATATGTGATACTACTGTTAGCTGACACACATTCATTTATTTCAAACACTTCTCAGTATTTATAGTACTGTTTAGATTTATAACAGCTACACTCGTCTCTTGCCACAAAAATGAATAGAGCAGATTATAAATGAGGAACATCAAAACCTAAAAAAAACACAAATGCAGATTTAATTATTGTCTGTGGGAGATACTTTATTAAATACACTTCCATTTGAGAAACTGCAGCAAAGACTAAAATGGAAGTAATGCATAATTCAGTATATTGAAGCACTGCAGAAAATGTGAAAAATACAAATAAAGATGAAACACTGACAAATGGATGGTTCCAGGTTAACAATTATAAAACCTACAATGACTAAAAAACAGGAAATTAACCTTTTAATTTATATTAATATTATTGTCTAAATGTTATACATTTAAGAAGCTTATAATTATATAAAAATTTTATTTAGGAAAACAGAATGAACGAATAAAATAGAAAAAAGCCTACAAATAGCCACTGTCAGTAGAGGGTCACTTATGTTTGACATTTTTAGTTTTATTTTACTGGGCTTCTAACTAACAAACACTGATATCTGAAAATTCATGACACTACTAAAGTGGCCCACTTGGCTTGTTAGAGTGAGACTGATGTACAAAATAAGTAATAGGTAGCATAAATATTGTACACATTTTGGTAAGTTAGCTAGTTGTCCTTGCCTTGTTGAGTGGAGGTGACATCACGAAAGCCATCTTATCAGATTTCTATGTTATTTAATATTAGCAGCTTAAGAAGTACTGTACCAAGGTTTCATATAACATACCTATAAATAAGTAAATGAACTCTGATACAAAGTATTTTGTAATTGCAAAACCCAAAATTTCATAATTTTATAAAAAGAACCCACATTATGAATTTAAAAATTCACTTTAACATCCTTTGCACACTCACAAATATCAGTATGTCCATTATGATGTGGATGCCACATGACAGTGTTAAAAACATTACATCTAAAACAATTACATGAAAAAAATCTAATTCAGCTACTCTATACAAACTCTATACAACTTAGGTCTAGATTTCTCTTTATCATATCAGAATTACAGTTTTGAAGAACATATTTTTTTATTAATTCTTTCAATTATGCTAATTTATTTTAATCCCTTACAAATGTCCGTTCCATTTAGAAGTTTTTCTCTATTTTGTCTTACATTTGAGATTTCAACACTCTGTTATTCATTCAGGACTGCCTAAAAGACAAGAAGCTTTCTTCAGTCACAGGCAAATATTCTGTTCCAAATGTTGAAAATTGTGTCTACACGTTGAGAATTGTATGTTTTCACAGAAAGCAGGTAGGAGAGAACACCAGTTAGTCTTTGACTGGTTCAAAATGCTTCTCACTTGCGTTACAACCTTAACAGTTTGGAAAATTAAAAGGTTCAATAAAACAAACAAGATAAAATTATATCTGTAAAATTATATTTCTTTCTCCACAAGGATGACAACTAACAGACTGCAGTAGATGACCAGGAGACGAAATCATAAATTCTGCCACTGATCAAAACACATAAAACAGGAGGCCAAAAAAAGGGTGACCCAACTGAAGGTAGTTACTTTGAAACCATTACAGATATTTTACTGAATAACTTCAGAAACATCTGCTTTCAGAAAAGTCGCTAATAGTATGGTGCTCAGAGTACATATTAACAACAAGCCTAAACTTATGTGTGTATTATAAGCTTACAGCAGAACTTTCCTTCTGTACCCATTGCTCACAGGCTCAAGTCCCAGGAGAACCACTGCTATTTTAACTTTGAGGCTGTTGCTGCAGCAAATATCCACCTCTTTAAATGGGCAACACTTGACTATAAGCTCTAAAAATAGTTTTGAATTTATCTTAGTTTACTGTAAACAAACTTAGCTTGTTTAAACACAAAACTAGTTACAAGTATATGCATATGATCTCATTTATGCTGAACAGATATACATGTTAATGCTTGATTTATTTCAATTAAATATTATCTATCGTTTTCCATATACTGGTTGCCACTGTATTAGGCACATTGCTCTTTGTAAAAAAAAAAAAAAAAAAAAAAAAAAAAAAAAAAAAAANACCGGACAGCAGTGAACTTGGGCTCCTGGGTGAAGCTCGGAGAAGAAGCAAAGCGTTCTGGTGTAACCAAAAAAAAAAAAAGAAAGAAAGAAAAGAAAACACAACACAAATTAATTTAGAGGTTACACCCCCACCAAACATTACTCCAACTGTTAGACTAGAGCAGGAACGGAGGATATGAAGACAAAACAGTGTTACATTACATCGTTACCTTTTAAATTCCATGAGCTAAATTTTGACCTGCTTTCCTAGGTTTCATACCAATTTTAAACTGCAGCACATTTACTGAAAACCAGAGAAGAGGGTTGTAGTTTATGATGCTATTACCTGTCAGGTGCACTTTGCCTCCATGTCATACAGCTGAAGAAGTTCAGAAATGATGGATTCGATTTCTGCCTTCGTAATATCTTCACATAAAACCTATACGGAAACATTATATTTTAGATGTAAATTCTAGGCAGAAGGGTAACCTGACAGTCAACAATTCTTTGCAAATAAAAGAACCACTGAAAATGACCAAGATAGATATCAAACGTTGATTACTGTGGTAACAGTTTTTCACCAGAACAGTTGTAAGTGAGCTTATTAATTTCCCTGCACTAACACATTACTATATTAACAAACTACAGTAACACTATGCAGTGCATCTCAGTAACACACATGGCCACTGACCATACAGTATATAGGGCCAATAGTACTCTGCAGGTAGTCGAGCAGGAATTTAGACATACGTTATGTGAAGAGGTAGAAGGAGTGAGCATCAGATGAGAGGGAGGAAGGCTATATGAATCAAAGGAAATATTATATAAAACTATTAAACTTTTCAACAATTTTCTTTTCTAAAAAAGCAATAAATTCCAGTTCCAACCTACTTTAAACAACATTAAATAATGCACATTTCATTCAATGCATACGCATCTATTCTAAAATCATCTGAACAGCAAGTCTTCAGAATGTGTGAATCCAAACTCCGTGGTGAAAAGCCACACTGACAGAGTGAGAAGGTGCAAACTCGGCAAATACAGGGTTGAAGCAGATTTTTTAAAAAATATATGTATATCTGAGCTTTACTTGCTTGACACTGCAATGGCACATGAAGTACTCATTTCCCCTAACATTGTCCATGGCTGATTTTCTGACAGTCCACGCACCAAAACGTATAACAGTGAGCCCTCAGGGAAATTACATATTGCCTAGAGAAGCAGCACCAGCTTGTTGTTAGATCGAGACCGGAGAGTATTGACAGTAACAAGAGCGTAAACAAAGGTTAGGTGCATACACACTGACCTGCCACCACTCCACAGCCCCCTGGGGTACCTCCACTCCATAGCTGTGCAGTGCCAGGTAAAGTACTGCCAAGGCCAGGTGCTGTGGTGGGTGATGTACACACAAGGGTCCATGATAGCTGTCCTTCAGGAGAGCCCACGCCGTCTCAGCAATGGGTGTCCGAGACCAGGCATGTCTGTTCATGATGCCTTTCACAGACAGGAGGTAATGCAGCAGGTACTGCACACATGAAACAAAAGTAGACACTTAAATACATATTAGTGACCAGCCACAAAAGCAGCATGTAATTGGACAGATGTTGGGCTGGAGATGGATGAAAAAAAGCACGTGCTAACAGTAAACTGAGGCCACTGAGGGTACAAAGACCGACTTTCTGTAGCAGGTGTTATAAAACACTAAACTCTGCCTACAAGAAATCCAAAGGACCTGCACTCTGCTACCTGCAGGATGCCAACAAGAGTGCTACGGTCCTCCACCTCTGGTCGCTTGGTGGTCCCGTGCATGGGAGGTTCAAAATTAAATTGAATAGGTTCTCTGTTTTTACTCTGATGTGGTTCCCTCAGCTCCCTCACGTGTGCACTCAAAAAGGGCCTCATAATCTATCTCTTTTCAACCCACTTTTCTCCGGATCTCCTGATTGCTCTAAAAATCTGCACTCCACCCTCAGTCACAATCAGGTTTGTATTTCAGACTCAATCCTACAGCTACAGCTGCTGTTGCCATGTGTGTTGGCCAAAAATAGTGGTACTGGGTCATGCTTCAGCCATCACGTGTCTGCATCTAAATATTTTCCTCTGCTGCTTTCTACTCAAGTCTTTCATCTACTAAACAAATATATGTGTCACATGATAACCTTGCTAGTGTTTGCTGTCTGTGATCAAACAGCGCAGTAACACACACCTTGTGTGGGTGCTGGAAGGAGACATGGAAGTTGAGCTGGCGCAGAACGAGAAGCTCACATTGGACCACACTGTCCCTCAGCTCCCAGAACTTACTGTCCAGCTCCAGTGGCTCGCTGCCCGCGTGCAAGTACCTGTGCAAAAAGGGGGTCAACGCCCACGTGCACATACTTGTGTCAAGAAGTCTCACAAACACACCGTGCACGTGGAGGAGGAGAGAGTGTGTCGGGTACCTGTGGCAAACGTTGATGATGTCGCGCGTGCGGAGGTGTTGCTCCTCCACCTTTCCCGCCAGGTACATGGCAGACATTGCCACAAGGTGGGGCTCGTACACCTGGAGGCTCGCCGACTGGAAAAAGCGGTGGTAGAGCGCGCACGCCGTTGCCACAGGGATCGAGTGCATTCCCAGCTTCACCCCTGGAAACAGCACGAGCGGCACATTTTCGCTATATGAGACTCAATAATCCCGCTCTGTAGAACAAAGAGAAAAACCCTCTACCTGTTTCCATGATGAACCGGCAGACACGAAAATGTGTCTTCATGTCTGCGTTACATTCCGACTCGACTTTCCTGCCTCCGGCACTCTCCTGTTTGTCATAATTTTTCGTTTTAATCATCTCTCTTGCTGAAGAACAGGGAGAATAAACCAGAGCTAAGCACACATCGACCGAGCACGAGCCGCGCCACTTCCGCCACGTCTTACTCTACTATTTCCTTTAGCGATTCACTGCACCAATCCTGCAACAGCGACACGTAGCGTACAGCGCGCGAACTACCTCACCAGGGCCTGAATCCGTACAGTTGTATAACCTAGAAAACCATCATTCTCTTTAATCGCTCTAAACTGCGAAAACCTTTTTGCTCAATGTTTAAAGTTCACAAGGCGGTGGCGAACGTACAGACCGACAAAGCTGCATATACTTCATTCATACAGACACGTTGATGTTATTAAATAAGGCACGTGACTTTGCATGCCGCAGAAGGAGAAAGTGTAGTTTTTTGTACACTAAAAAGATTAAAAGATTGACGGAAACTGTCGGGGAAGTGATAACCTGGGCACTAGCAAGTGCAAACATAATGTAATATGCTGCCCCGATTGCAGTGCAAACTTACCTAATTTTTCCCTGATAGCAGAAAATTGTATTATGTATATTAATAGTCATAGAACAGCCAACAGTGATTCGGTCAGTATTGATCCAACCTTTTCAGTCAAAGCTTTTTTTTTTCTGTAGCACTCATTCAAAGTACAGTAGCCTGAGTACAAAACATAGGATAATCGCAAAATTTTACATGAAGTAATGTTATCTCGTATTTATTCGTGCTTCCCTCAACAGTCGCTCCGACTTTATGGCACTTACCTTCACCTGATGCAGGTTAAAAAGAGCGGGTTGTAGACATGGATCAAACATTGTAAACTGCTTTGGATAAGACCGTCTCCAGAGAAGCAAACTAAAGTGTTGTGGAAACTGGGGAATTTTCAGTCGCCTGTTATATCAAACGGTCGATGTAATCATCAATTTATCCAGAAAAGCCGAATAAATCTCGGTAGCAATAAAATGCTACCACTGGTTGCACGTTAAGAATGAATCGAAAATGTGACAACGACGATCACAGGCCGGGATCGTTGGATCATTTTTTTATTGATTCGGATGCTGAGGGAAGTTGGTTCCTTCGTTGCTATGAGACGGGAATAAACAAACCAGAGTAAAAATGGCGTCCCACTTCTCTGCAAATCAAGTGCGTGGGTAGCGAAAAATAAAAAAAAAATATCAGGCGTTATTTTGAAACCGTTTGTATATTGTACTAGATTAATCTAATTTATGACATTTTATTTCACAAATTAACAGTATTTTCCGCACTTCTTGCCTCAAAGTGTTCGTTTTCTACCTGGCTGTGAATGACAAGATGCAGGAATAAACCTGAGATTTCCTGTTGTCTTGTATGATGAAAATGTCAACGACAGACTAAGTATTCCTATCGTATTTATTGTTATTCTGTAACTTTTATCATACTTTTTCAGTACGAAGATGCTTTCAAGTCCCAAAGACTCCAGAACTGGACTCTGCCAAAGAAATTTAAAGAGGTAAAGCTTTTTTTGGTTAACTTTACACCTGTATACTTCAGCGTCCTGTTGAAGGTACTGGATGTCTATAGTGTTATATTTTAACATGTACAGTGTTATGTTTGATGTCTTCTTCTTCAGAGGCCAACAGCTGCAGATGGTCACACAACGTTCATTGCTAATGACCGTGGACATCTTTTCCCGGAGATGAAGTCAAAGGTTCACCCTCCTACGGTAGATCTCTGGCCAGTGTTGATTTTTCACGCAGTGAAAATGATGCTGTCTTTGCTGTGCTGTCTTGTTAGCGGGAGCCCAAATGGACGTTTGTGGGCACGTGGGACCTACCCAGTCGAACCCCTCTGCCTCGGATAAACCCCACCGCCCGCTCACTTGAAGGCCAGGAGCGGCTGAGAAGGTGGGCAGAAGGCCAAAATCGCACAAGGAGCAGAGCTACGAATCATAGCTTGGAAAAAGAAACTTGTGCAAAAGGAAGTGAAAGCAGAGGAAGTGATAAGTTGCTGGAAAAAGCAGTAAGTCCACAATAACTTTAATTATTAAAGCTCACTGTTGGTCACAGCTGTGACAACTAGCTTTTTGTAACGGAACTGCCATCTCCTGCTAGGCGGCAGACAGACGAAGCAAACACCTTATTTTGAGTGCATAAAAGGGTATTTTAATATATTTAGATGAAATGATTCTTGTTGTAATGCTCTTGTTAACCCTCAAATGGTTCTTTAAAGCAAACTCCAGGCAGCCCGTGTGAGATGGAGCAGAAATGTATATCACCTAAGCCTGAAGCTTCCCCTGCATCACTCACAGCAGCGTCCCGGCTGGGTACCTCCTCCTGCAGACAGCAAACTGAAGCCCAGCCTTTTGCAGAGGAATGTCTCACTCCAGATGTTGACTGAATAAGTGAAAACAAAAGTTATTCTTTATAACATGCGCTAACCAACATTATTTAGAAAAATATGACGCACATGATAAATTACACCCAGCAACATATATTGCTGTTGTGGATATTAATATTTGGTCTGTTTTAGAGAAGTGGTGTATACACTCTGTGTTCATTGTATTCAGTTTGTATTCATGATTTATGTGATTCATTTTCAGCAAGAAGCTGATTTATGCCCTACAGATAAATTGCTACTTCAACATTCATAACACCATCATGAAAATGCATCACTGAGAACTCTTTACATATTTCCAGTTTTAGAGGATTTCCTGTTGTGTGGAATAATGCCACTTTCTTCTTGTGCAAATATGGATATTCTAGCAACAAAGAAAAGTTGCCACAATTTAAACTTATTAACTTAAAGCAACAGGAAACATTGGAATGTATAATAAAAAAGCATTGATTTTTTTAAAATTTTGAAATAAAACATAAAAATGCATTTATACAGAATGTTAAAATGTTTTCTTCGAGGTCCAGTAGGTTATTAGGTTTTTGAGCTTTGGGGTAAATGCTGATGGAAAGCACTTCTTAATAACACAAGCGTTTCATAAACAGTCATCAAAATCGAGACACCTTACAAAGAATTGCTGATGATATATAATATGTCCTCAAAGCACAGCAAGAAAAGAAGACTGCATGTTAAAATGTCAAAATAAAGGGCTCATTTTTCATCTTGCAGTGTAATCCAGCTGGCTTTGGCTTCAGACATAAAAGGTAGAAAAACAATGTATAATGAAATCTCTTGACAGGAGCTACAGATGGAGCGAAACAGTCTGTTCCTAGTTGGTTTTTCAGCATCGTGCATCGCTGTTTTTGTCACAGATTCCACTTCAACATTATTTTCAAGACTTTTCACTGTATCATCCAGTTCTTTTCCTCTTTTTGTAAGCTAGCAGAGTGGAAGAGGAAACTAAATAATCAATTCACATAATTATGGGATTATCTTAAAAACATTTTGGCATCGGAGACGGACGGCAGTAAATGAATACAAATGGATAATGAATTCTTTGTTAAGAGGCTTGAAAAAAGTTATGTCGGCAAATGAAACAATTTAATTTATGACATTAAAACAAACTTGGTTAAACAAACTAAGTGGTTATTGATAGTGAGTATATAAACTACATAAGATGAAAAAGTTCATTAAATTACATAATCATTTTAACAAATTTCAGGTGTCAGATCCCCTTTGAAGTGAAAAAACTTTTCAGAATTGTCTTAGTACACTGTTTAAAAAAATCTTTACAAAAATATGTTGAGACTCTACTATTGGGCAGCACAGCTCAAACAAATGTCTAAACTGGTTCCACCTGAGACCAGGTTGTCTGTGGGTTGTTTTGCAGTTTTGGAGCCTCATGCTGGGAAGATCCTTGCCTTTCATTCAAAAATTTCACAAGATTCCAAACTTATGTGGGAACTTTGTCATATTCGACACTCCTAGCCTGGAAAGATGTTAAGAAATACCTGGGGATTCCATATGTTCTTTTCTTTGGACTCCTTTTGCTCTCAACCCAGACCTCCCCACAAACATTAATCAAATTGGTCTCCAAAAATGGCTGTCTGCAGGTTTGTTGGAAACGAAACATTTACTTTTAGACCAAAAATGGCTTTACACACCTAAGAGTGAAATTTGGCCTACCCAGTACAGACTTCATAAAATATATTCAACTGCATCATTTTATTAACAGCCACAGATAAAGAGAACAGATTTCAGACAGAACTAATTGAAATAGAAATAACAACTCTTGCTAGTGAACAATTCTTAAGGCTTCATTTCTACACTTTATTCTATCTTATTAAGCGCTGGCAATAACTCTTACGATACTTTGAAAAAGACATGGGAACACGACCTCAGCTTTATCACGAGAATCCACTTTTCCCCAATGTGTCTCCATCGGATGGTTCCAGGGGCATCGTGGGTGTCTTTCAAGTATAACGCAGCTCCTGGCACTTTGGTACACCTATTCTGGGACTGTCAGAAGATACAAGCTTATTGGAAAGTTCACTCAACTGTTCAAAAGACCTTCAATGTGAAGTTTGACTTGACACCTTCTATTTTTCTGTTAATCCACAACAGTGTTTGAAAATGATATCTTGGCTGTTCACTCTGACACACTTAGCAAAGAAATGTATTTTAAAGCTCTGGCCTACAGCTGAAGAGCCTTCTGTAAATATGTGGATGTCTGAAGTGCAACTTCCTCCTGATTGAAAAATTTACATTTGACCTACACAACAATTCAAGACAATTTTGAAGTGCCTGGACACCATCCTGTGATCCTCTAACTATTTGACCCTCAGGCCTTCTCTGTGGGTAGACGGAGGTGCAATGTCACAGTGTGCTGTGACCAGTGGGGGAAAAAAAGTTAACATTGTATTAAAAATCGCATTTAAGCAACAAGAAAGTTGTCGAATTTAAGGATAATGAGTCAAAAATCTAAGCATCTCAAGCACAGTTACACAAAACAGTAAATTCTTACCTTCACCTTTATTCTGTACATCTCCACACATTTCATAAGCAAGTGAAGATTGTTTATAAAAGTTCGAGTCCCAGATATATTTTTAAATGTCTTTAACTGGCCAAGTACAAACACCTACTGAATTATGTAGTGCAGTCTCAAGATACAGCTATGATTTCCAGAATAACCGAAACAGAACCCATCCCTCACTCTTTCAGAACAGTGATCTTTTCTGATATCATGCACAGGTTGAAGTGGCATCCTGATGTAAGCTAACAGACTGTTCTTTGATACTGTGCCACTAACCGTTTATCGCTAATGGGGAGTTTTAATGGCGGTCTGGCCAGCCTGAAGCATGCAGACCTTCAGTCTTGTTTGTTGTCACGTGGAACTGCATGTCATGATGTCTGAAGATGCAGGGCAGCTGGAAAACTTGCTGGAAGTTGCCCATTTTGCCTAGTATGTGCTACAGTGGCCAAGAACCCACTCTGACTGTCGTGCTTCCACCTCGATCCCTTGCTGTGGGACATCAGCACCGGGAGCTGTCCACGAGGCTCCCACCACTGCAGTTACGCTTTCTATTTTTAACAGCGATGACAGGAGGGGGACCTGTGTGGCAGATAGACGGCCTCAGGCTGTGTGTGAGAAAGCACTAACACCCCTGCTTCTTCTGGATACTGCAGCCCTCAAAGCAGCGACCACAAGGGGAATTTCTGAAGGCAGAAGCAGCACCCGGGCCCTTTGATTCTATCCAAATGTTTTACAAGATTGGAAAAAAAATTTCATTTTTTTCCATTTAAATTGCTGGATTGGCTCTGCTGGAGACCTTTTTTGTCACCACGTAGCCAACTCCACAAAAAGAAAGTTGCGAAAGTTAGTTTTATTCCTTTCAGATTTTTCATAGACCCCATTAATAGTCTGTGGGCATAATCCTTAGCAGGAGCGTACAGGTTACAGACTTCTTTTTATTACTGTAAAGTATAAATACTGGTTCTGCAGCATTTAATTATGCACTTTAAGTTATTTAAATGATTTTATTAGAGCAGTTCACATAAACAGTGCAGTAATAATGAAGGCCATCATTTCCCAGTCTGAGGAGATCATTCTCAGCAGGGATCAGCTGGGTTATTGCTTCTTGTTGGTGGGAGCAGCTGCCCAAGGTGGAGGAGTTTATGTATGTTGGAAATCTTTTCATGAGTGATGGTGGAGGGGGGCTGTGAAATTGACTAATGGCTCAGTGTGGCAGCTGCAGTATCAAGAATGCTATACAACATTGTTGTGTGAAGTGGGAGATGAATCCTTACATTTCCATCTCTGGTAGTAAGCTTTGCATACCGAAAATCGCAGGTATGAGTGGCTCAGATGAAGTTTGTGTCAGAAGCAGAGCTCAGCAGTCAGGGAGGCTCTCAGAGAGGAGCCACGGCTCCTCCAGATAGAGAGGAGTCAGTTAAGGTGGTGTGGGAATCTAGTTAGATGGCCCCTTAGTATTTGTGACCAGAGCTTTGAGAGGCACATCCCAAAAGATGGAGGTCTTGGCGAAGGAGAGATTATATCTGATATCCATTCTGGAAAAGATGGGATTGTGCAGGAGGAATTGCAGGCTGTTGCTGTGGAAAGTGACGCCTTGTCGGCTCTGCTTGGCCAGTTGCTGCTGTAACCCTCACCATAAAGATAAGCAGTCTGAAAATAGATGGATAGAAGGATGATGCAGAATATTTTCTTTCAAGCCTTTGCTTTATGACCTTTATCTTGCCACACTTATGTATCTTCAGTCACATGTACACATAAAACATTTACACATGAAAACTATAGCTGAGCACTTTTTTGTTTTTTGGTCACCTTTTCACATCTCCAACTGGATGTAGAGTCCAGAAAACCAGTTTCTCCTTTGTTCATGATCATTCCTGACTATTCCTGGTATAACATTTGATGACCTAAAAGTGTTTTAAGGACTCAGTGAAGCTTTCAGTTTTGTTGGCAACACCAACTTATGTTAACAAAACTAAACTGCATTCTATTCTTCTTGATGGTCACAAGGGAAAATAAGCCTTTCAAAACATACTATTTTAGACTAAAACATTGTGTCATCTTAAAGTGGAAAAAAATCAGTGCCAGTACTCCCCTTCCTGGCTAGTTGGCATTTGCATCAACTGGTAACAGCAATCTGTTACATATTACATCTTGCATTTCTGCAGTGGCTAAAAGATACTAGAAGGTACTGCTGAAGTTCAAAATACTATATATTTCTTTAATTAAGGGCACAAAAATTTTTAAACAAACGACAGGAAAGCAGCACAAGAACCAACTGGCAGCGTAACTTAGTGCACCAGAAGTAAGGAATACTATGCGTCACCGTGTGCTGCAGTTTTCTTTTGTTGGGATAGTGGTTCAACCACGAAATCTGGACGACTGGGACAGAAAAGAGGGCTGAGAGCCAGGGCTGTTACTAGTGGGGTGAACAGTGGCAACAGTTTTAAGGGGCCACATCTGTAAAGGGCCCACAAAAGGTTTTATGTGTTTTATTTAAATTTAAATATTTACAGAGCAGTATTTTATCAGGGACTCAGATTCCTAGCTGTACCCCCGTAGGGAGCTCATAAAAAGTGAGAAGTGCTAATAGAGAACAAAAAGGCAAGGCCCTCCAGATATAAATATGCCAGCATTGCATATCTCTGAGTCACAGCCAATTTCAAGCACCAATCCAGGTAAATATTTTACTTTTACAAAGTGAAAGAACAGTTCTCTTTGCATATATCTCGCATGTCTCATAGCAACTTGTTTGTTTCTGCTTCAGAAAATAGAGCATGATACCTCAGACTGCAGTACCAGTGAAACGTGGGGTGTTCCCGATGAAATCTTTAATTGATTTCATTCAGAAAGTGTTTTGTTAATTTACTGTTCAAAAGCTGCTGCTATGCATCCAGATTGCAGCATATTTCAAAGACCTATTCAGAGTTTCAGTGTTCTTCTTGCCTAGGACTCCTCAGGGGTGTCTCGCCGTTTTTTCCTAGTTGGCTGGCTCAAGTTAAAAAAGCCGCATTAAAAATAGTTTTTCTGGGACAAAGACATTTGGGAGGATGTGGTTACAAAGAAAATACAGAACTAAATTTGGAATTATATTATGCCCTGAAATGCAATTTGGATAATGCCCTCATCAAAAAATCAAAAGAAACTGATTGTGAGAACAAAAGACTTTGATTTGCTCTAGAGGTCTTTGACAGACAATGATAGAATCGCAAAGGCATAACTGCAGAGGAAAAGCAGCACAGAGACCCCATGTTATTAGCTGATGATGTGTAGTCATCTCAGGGAGGGACTGGAGGAGAAAGTCATGAAAAAAGGTAGAGAGAGGGACCCTGGGAAGTGAGACACACTGCTTTACCATGATGGGAAAACACAAGTTAGGTTTTTCACTACGGTATACATTAACACAAAGTGGCAGACATTTTTTTGGAAAGAGCAAAAGGAAAAAAACGTGGCCATATTACATGCTATGACATTGAAAAAAGTTCTTGTAGGAGCAAAGCACTGATGAGAGTAGCTGTCCAAAAGTCCACCTACAGGCTGCTGACAGGTCTCTGCTTTAAATGATGGATTTAAACTTAATTCACGCAAAATTCTTTCACTGGCCTTACTAAATCTCTCTACACAGATGTTCGGTGTAAGTATCTTGCTCAAGGGAACTACAGCTGGAGGTGAGATTCAAACCCAGGCCCTTCAGATGCGGGTATCATTGTAATACCTGTGGCCTATGTGACTGTGTAACCATTCTATGATTTTGATACTGCAATGCAATGATTTCAATATTTTCATTATCGTATAATGAACTGTAACATATGCAATTCTGTTACAAATGAATAAATGTAAACGCAAATATGACGACTTCTATATAATTGTGACATCATTGCTGTTAAATTGTAAAAATGACATCATGAATGCTACAGACATGTCCTGACAGTACCATCCGTTCACCCGTCCATCCATTGATTTTCTATAACTGCTTAAGCTGAGCAGATGACCGTTTCAGTTATACTAATGATATCATTACAGTAAAACAGTGCAGAAGAATTATAGTGATGTCACTATTATTAGATTATCATTGTGAAAGTAACAATTGTTACAGTGATGTTATCACTTTAAAAGTCATGTTCTGCCAGAATTCTACTAGGTTGAAACACTAATTAATTTAAAATGCACATCTTAACTGTATCTACTAACAAAGACATTTGGTAAGAAAGTACATAAAATTCGAATTACATTATCCACAATGAGCACATATAGAATTATTACTGTGTCTCTTAATAGTAGTAATAAATGACATGTATAAGAAGCGAAAAAAGAATTACATTACCATGCCAGTCACTGTGATGGTGCACTGAAATGTGCCTAATGTCACCGATATTTATATGTAAATAAATGATTCATTGAGTGAAACTTACCTTCATGTTGCTGCAAAGTCCCAGATCAAGTCCTTGGGTTCCCTTCAAAAATGCCAACTTGCATTAAATGCAGTTTGTGCTTTAAGTTCAACTCAATCAGTTCAGTTCAAATCCTCCGTTGCAGCTCCTGTTGCTCAGATTAAACTGACATTTTACAGAAGTCATGTCCATAACTGCAGACACATCAGAAAGAGCACTGAAGACTGCGCTTTGGGAATGTGGAAAGTTAAGGTTAAGCGACACAATCTGTTTCACACAGTGCTATTAAAACGGCGCTATGTATATCAGTCTCTTACAAAATACAATAAAATTGTGCCCAGTAATACCAAAGAGTCATTTAATGACCTTCGCAGCAGTAAAAAGAACAGTTTTACAAAGAACACTGTTAATAGCAGTTGGCAGGAGTCATTAAAACAAAAACA
The DNA here is from genome assembly GCA_900497675.1 of Arapaima gigas. Lineage (NCBI taxonomy): Eukaryota > Metazoa > Chordata > Actinopteri > Osteoglossiformes > Osteoglossidae > Arapaima > Arapaima gigas. The sequence continues at coordinate 1,431,438 of UFQX01000056.1, forward strand.
GTACTTATGGCCATCAAATGCTTACCAGCGCCGGGGGCAGCTCAGCGATCTGGTCCATCCCCTTGCAAACGGAACATCTCTGCTTTGATTTAGACCTCCTGCCGCAGTTCAGTTGCACCAGACAAAGGTGTCGGCTAAATGAAGGTTAACAACAGCAATAACCAGATTGCTAATGTCAGAATCGTTGTTCACAACTATTCATAGTACTGTATTTTTTCATCCAAATAAAATTTTAACCACCTTTTTTTTTTTTTTAGAATTTCTAAGTGTAGAGTAGAAGTTGTACTGAATTGTTCGGAATGCATGTTTGCAGCTTGTGTTAAATGAGCAAAAATACTTTGTGAAATTGTATAACATACAAAATGTTGGGCAGAAAAGGTGTAAATATAGATGATGTAAACACTGTGAGTCGCAAATATAGTAGCTGTGAAGATGCACGTTAAATTTGACAGAATTTTTTAACAGACCATAAGCGAAATATTTGAAATGTTGAGCAGTTAGTTTAGATTTTATGTAGATATTTGCACTGCTGTACTACAAGAAAGGAAGAACTACCCTGTCAGACAGTATCAGAGGTGTTATTGTGGTCCAGTAACGGACTTTCGCAGAACCGACTCTCACTTCTTCGCTGTCTGCTGTGCCGTTGTACTCTTTCGGCTCTCAGCCCGAGGCTACAGCTTTACTGTTTATTGTACTGAAAAAGTCTTTATTCTCACATGCAGCAGTATGGCAGAATTACAAAGTTATGCATCTAGAGGACCAAACTGAAAATTTTAATAGTTTGAAAATCATTGTTAACATTCTACAGAGATAGCATTTTTGCAAAGGCTGGTCAGACTCTCAGACAAATGTGTGCAAAATAACATGTTGGCTATTGCCATAAAAGCATTACAAATTCGGAGGCATGTTTCTTAACAGCCCTTGTGAGCAGGTCATCTGTGTTTCCCTTACATTTAGTAAGAAAAAAGCCGGACCCCTGCCAACAAGGTTTGGGAAAGGCACCTTCGAGGAACATTTGTGCCCTTAAGGCCTAAAACCCCTGCAGGACAGATCTCTATAAGCAAAAATAAAATCAAATCAAATAGTCAGTGACATTTCGACTGTTTCACCTTAAGACTCAAAATGTGAAGCAGCGTCAAAACAAAAATGTCGTCATAACAATAAACTCAGTTGTTAGAAACCCTTTTTAATAGGCCTGTTTTCATCGTGAATAACAATTCACCATAGCTTTAGCACTATAATAATTCTATTCATAGTAGTAGTAGTAATAATAATAATCAAATAACAGTATTCAATTATTTTTTTAAAAGAAAAACGGCATCAGAATTTGTTCTGCAAAAAAAATCCTTTTAAAATTGTTAGACTTTTCTTGTGGTCAATCAACACTTTAAAAGAAAATCACACATATAATTGTGAAATACTTTGCTACGCTCTTATTTCCCGGCCTTCCTCGTGTCATTTGAGCTGAGTACTTCATCTGCATTTTCTTTTTAACAACACCAGGATTTTCTTAAAGTGTGCAAAACAATATTACATATGTGGGACCAAAGTTACACTGTTTGGTTTTCCAGCTTTCAAAGCATCTCTCTATTTGACACAGGCAGATTTGGCATCGCAGGGGTAACTTGTCTTTTCTCCAGTTGTCCTCTCTGATTTCCTCCCTCTCTACCTCCCTGCCCCTCTTGCTTTACTTCTTGTAGTTGCCAAACTGTATGGCCAGCCGATCGCTGACGCAGCGGAAGGTGGCAGGCTGCACTTCCCAGTAGTTCACAGGATTGGCAAAGAGGCTGATGCCATTGTAGAAAGTCCTCTTCATCCCAAATCCAAGAGGGCAGAAATCATTTATGCCCACCCGGCTGATGTTGTTGGAGTGCAGATAGGCCACCTGTAGACAGATGGGAGAGGCATGGGAGAGGTTCCTTGTTAGAAAGCAGACGGCTAAAGGGAGTGGTAGAGGAAGGAGAAGGCCATAAAAATGCAGCACACCGTGTGAAAATTAAATCGTGAAGATGCAAACAGAAACCACAAAGGAGACAGATAGGCAGCCCAGTGCCTAACACACAAACATGCCACCTGGTCTCACCTGGAGGTATTTCATGTTGGGCAGTCCTGCAGGGACTCGAGAGAGACGGTTGTTTTCCAGGTGCAACTCCCTCAGGTTGGGCAAAAAGGCCAGGCTGCCGTTCTCGATCATCCGGATTTGATTATAGCCCAGGCCCAGCCTAACGGAAACAGACACAGGACTGACAGGGATCATGGGTAAAGGCCTCTGTGGTGGCATTAGTGCTCCTCAAGACGGTGGTGAGGTAACCCTGCATGGCCCCGGGGTATCCTGGCATCAGGTTCAGATCTGATTGCATTTACATTTGCGCTTGTCAAAATGATGTTTTTATTTAGAGAGTGACAGTCGCTCTGGGTTTACAGAAGCCCGACTCACGATGAGTCACAGTCTTGTGCATTTTTAACCAAGCATTATAAAAAATTTTGGAGAAACGAGAAACATGTTTGGTTTGTGCTGTAGCTACCAGTGTGAAAAAGAAAGCGTTTTTACACTGCATGTCCCCCTCAGGTTGGCAATTATCACTCATCTATTGTGACGCAGATCCTATTGAATTTTTGTTACGAAATTGTCTAAATACACCTGCAGTTTCACCATAAGGATACTATGGTTTGAAACTATTAATGTGATGTTGACACATGCTGCACGTTCATAGGTCCATCCCTTCCATGTTCTGAATCTTTCTCAGTTCTATGCTGATGCAAACTTTGTTTGTTGTTGTTCTTCTCACTGCTAAATTCCTGTCCTTTATCATTTTCTAATACCCTAGTGTGTTCATGCTATAATAAAAAGAAAAACATACTGTACATCACTTTACCAACAGTTAAATGTCTCCATCTATTGATATCCTACATGTTAAAATGCACATGGACACATCAGGGATGGAACCTGGGGTCACTGGGTGTTTTGGCTCTTTCAGCATCCGACCCTGCCAGTTTCAGTTTCCCACCATTCCAGTAGAGTGCACTGTCACCACGGCCAAAGTCCTGATGATCTTCACCATCGATGGCTGTCACTAATGTATTAGCCAGTTCTTTTAGTGGAGTCAGAAAGCTGCCAGAAAATGAAACCTACTGCTTATAAATAGAGCATATCCCTAATGTTCTGTTCAAGATTTTATCAAATTTCTTGCAAATTCTTCCCCAAATTCACCTGCAGTAAACAAATTTTTACTCAGGTAGGTGAACGTGCCATGAATTACTGACTGAACCAGGACATCTTTCACAAGTAAATTACGCTGCTGTTCTGGATTACACCCGACGGGTTAAATTCCCAGGACTTTCACTGATTCGGCCTTCTTGAAACCATTTTCATAGCCAAACACATAAGGGGTCTGTTTTGTAAAGTGTATAATTCCTTCAGTGATGCTTTCTTACAATAAAATGTTCTAAACTGAATTAAGGGAAAAATTAAATATTATTCAAAGCTTGCATGCTGCTTTGGAACCGTAAGAAATCTTTCTAAACAACTAGTATGTCATGTTAAACTATATAATTTAGTACTACCATGTGCCGACAGTAGTATATTGTGTTTCTCTGCTGGCAGGACTCCCTCATTCTAATATCTAATATCGTTTTAATATACGTCTCATATATTATATATACGTTCATTCAGTTTGATGCTACTCATCTAGCGCCTTGTTCCTCAATGCACTCATGTTACTCCGGTGCCTCAGTCTCCCCCTATAGCTCCCTCATTCAGTTCAACACTCTAGTTCCTACCTAAAGACCCCTTCATGTCCCTCAGGGTTTCTGCCTGCTGTGCCTCCTTGTTTCCGACAAAGTGCTGTTCATCCTCACACCATAACTCCAAGCCGTGGAATGAGCTACTCTTGCTTCTACTGTACTGATTTTCAGGTACCTCTCGAAAGTCCAACTCTTCACACCTTCGAATTGCTAAATATTGACCCTCATTTGACACTGTCTATGCAGCTAACTAGGCATATCTGACATGCTCTTGCAGATGTTCTTGTGTTTAATGCATTTTCTCACAAGATTGTCCACCTTATACTTATTAGGGACACTCTTAAACACTGTTAAAAGGACCCATACATTCCTTTTTGTAAGTTGCTTTAAACAATGTCATCTACTATGAAAACAAACATAGTGAATGTAAAAAAATACAATTTTAACACTACAATACATTTTATCTTGACATGCTGTACCTGTTGAGGTTCTTGTAGCGCTTCAGGTCCTCCAGTTCAATGGCTTGAATCTGGTTGTGGTCCAGATGAAGCTCGTGCAGACTGTCAGGAAGATCTAAGTGGGATTATGTTTGAAAGAGAGCAGAGGATGGGGAAAAAGAAGGGTGAGAGTAAGATATAGCACACCATATAATGTGGTATTTTTAAACAACAAAAAAATCTGTTATAGATTAGTGAGTCTGTTCATTTTTTAAAATACATATTAAGTTATGAAGAACACAAAAACAGGGCACTTAGAGTACTTAGGGAGGCTGTCTCACCCTTGGGCACGCCTGTCAGTTTGGCTTCAGAGATGCGAAGGTAGTTGAGTTTCAAGCCTTTAAATGCTCCAGGTTCAAAACCGCTGTTCTGAAGGGGATTCTCTCCCATTTCTACAAAAATGTAAAAAAAAAAAAAAAAGAAACAATACACAGCCTCTTTGTTAACAATGGAGTTACACATTTTTCAAGCTATATTCCATCATAAATACAGTCAATGCTTGATTTATGCATCTAAATGGTTCCTGAAAAGGCCACGTTGTGCAAAAACATGTAAATTGACACAGCTATTTTCATTATTTCTTATAAGACACATAATTATGTTTCCCAGCTCATCAGAAAACCCCAAACACTGTAAAACACCGTGTAGAACCGCAGCACAGCACACACCAGCCGCACACAAACACTGGGATCGTGCTGCACAGTACCCACACACACATACACACACGCACACACACACACACAGTGCGCAGTGTAATTAGATGGTCCGAAGTGAATGAAACATCTACTCATATTAATAACAAGCAAAACTAAACAACACTGTTTGTAGCGCCACCCTCTTAATGGCATGTACAATTTGCACATACCACCCAGCACTCACACACACCCACAGCACACAGGGGATTTGTGTGTAATTTATGTTTTTTAGACATTTTCACATTTGGATGAAACTGAGCCTGGATTTTTTTGTTTTTTTTTACTCAATTTTTGGGCAGAGCACTTTGTATCGAGCAGGATGATGCCTAAATCGAGTAATATTATTAAAAATCAAATCGGGTTCTAGGAAAAACGTGTAAACTGAGGGAGATCTGTATTTATTTTAATAGCAATGTCTTCAGTTTCTTTTTTGGGAGTTAAAATGGCTTGTCTTTACCTTCTGAGCCAACAGATGACAGTGAAATGCACCCGAATGCAATAGGAATGTGGAACTAATTTAATTCAACTGAACTGTGAATTTCGGTGATCACTAACAACATGACAAATGGTTATGGGATCAGTCAACAACTGGTATTGGACAGAAAAAGTTGTGTTTCCAGTGACTTTAAACAACTTTTCATTTTAATGTAGATGAAAGTTAATAATGAATAGGAACATTTAAAAAATGACAAAGTACCAAAATCTGGGATTGTTACAGAATCTAAGTTGCTAATAAATTGAAAGAAGTCTGTGTTATTGAGTTTTAAAGTACACTGCAGCTAAGAGGAGGCTGTGAAGAGGAGCGAACTTACCAATGCAGTTCATTCTGCCCAGACCAGCAAAGGTTCCCTCAACCACCTTCCTGATGCGGTTATCATGGATGCGCAGCTCCACCAGGGAAGAAGGCAGATTTTTGGGCACCTCTGTCAGAAAGTTGCGGGAGAAGTACAGCTTCTGCATGTTTCGAAGAGGGGTGAATGCCCTTGGGTGAACCTTGGAGATCTTATTGTTCACCAGTGAGAGAGCCTGGAGAGTAAAACACAGCCGAAAGGGACACATCAAGCTGTGCAGAATGGAAGCATAGAACACACTGGTACAGACAGACATAAACTAATGGTGATTCCAAGTTATAAAAGGAAGCTTATATGACCCTGGCTAGAACTGAGCTGCTGGAGAGAAAGGTTAAGAGAATACAGCAGAGAGCAGCAGGACCAAGTTCCTGTGTCTAACAATCACTGACAGAAGCTCTTTGTTCTGTAAAGATGCCTGCGTTGAAGCTAAAACAAATAAAAAACTGGAAAGAATGTCTGCTGGGAAAAAAGAAAACATTTAAGCGACCGAAGGTAACAAACGGAAATTAAACATTTAATAACTGGAGCCAGTAGGACACTCCAAAAAGCACAGCTAAAATACAAATTTAAATTGCATAATCTTAGGGATATTATTTCATGTTTTTGTTTCTTTCTCTAGCCAGGCAAAATATTATGTTGGTCAACTCTCCAGAATAAACAATATGAGTAAGTCTGTTGCCTAAGAGAGACTTCTAAAATATTCATTTTGGCCTTCAAAATATGTTCATAACAAAAAGGGCACTCACAATTCATAAATGAGTAAAGGACACTATCCAGAAAAATTTCGTGATAATTGACTCTGTGCACTTGCACATCTCCTGGATTCTGCTGTCATTTTCTCTCTCGCTTCCCTATAAGCCTTCCCATTTGTCCGACTTTCTGTCTCTTACTTAGCATCAATCCACTGATCTCAAAAACACCTACTTACATAGAGATTGCTGAGTCCCTTGAAGTCATTCTCCTTCAGCTCTGTGATCTTGTTGTTCTGCAGGTCCAGCAGTTTGGTGTCAGGAGGAATGTTCTTTGGTACAGCAGTGAGGCCTGGATATGAAAAGTCAGTGAGTGTCAAGGCAACTGCAGGGAGGTAAAGTTTGGTAATTGCTGTAAAGAGAATGAAGAGAGACAGGTTAAGAAGGCTAATGAAGGCTAATGAAGCCTTGTCCAACGGTGACAAAGTCCTGAGTAGAACAACAACGTGTCCTCAGCCTGCAAATGCACAAACACTCACACAGGGTCATCATATGCTTAACATCTGGATGAAATTTCCCTGAACGTGTGAAGGAGGCCTATTCTCGCTGTCAGCAAAATAATGGACGAAGGAGAGAAAACTTAACATGCTGGTTAATGGATGAGCTTAAAAGAAGGATGATTACCACTGCTGCACTGTGGCTGACATTATAAAATATAATTTCATATGGATGATTAGTAAAAGGCTAGAGCCCTTCAGACCACAGTAGTTATAATTTAAATTCGTCACCCTTTGTGAATGGTCTGTGGGGCTGGTTGATCCTGCCAGTAACATATGCTTGTCTCAAAGATTAAACCGTGCACGTCTGAGTACGCACGGCCGGTACGGTGAAACTGCGAATGGCTCATTAAACCAGTTACGGTTCCTTTGATCGCTCCCATCCGTTACTTGGACAACTGTGGCAATTCTAGAGCTAATACATGCAAACGGGTGCCGACCTTCGGGAATGCGTGCATTTATCAGACCAAAAAACCCAACCGTGATTTTATTTATATGGTGGCAGATAAGCGGGTACTTGTACTAAAAGTTTTAATGTACAGTTCCTTGTGTTGTAAGAGTGTGACCCTGGCCATGCAGTTAATTTATAGAAATAATCAAAATCAGATTTTCTCAGTCACTTGTGTGAATGTTTAGGTGAAGGGCGAGGAGGGGTAATGTTAGAAGCTGCCACCTTCCAATGAAATGACCAAAATTTGAATCCCAGTTCCTGCTTCAGTGCCCTTGAGCAAAGTTTTTAGTAAGCTCTTCTGCCTGTAAAAAATAAAACAATACCCAGCTGTGTGGATATGTGCCATGCTCAGAATTATTGTCTTATGATCACAAGTACAAACAATAAAAGCAAGAAAAAAAAAAGCAATAAAGTAGACTTTGTTTACAGAAGTGATTTTTTGACCTCGTTTCCTTGGCAGCCAATTAAGTTCCACCTGTCATCTGCATCTATATCAAAATAGTCTGGGGTCCAAATATCCAAAACCACAACAGGCCCGTTTATGTGGCTATATAGTGGGGCTCCTTGTATTGTGGTTGAAATGCTCAGACAGTAACTGAGTCAGACTTCGGCTTCCAACAAAAAGAAAAATTAGGGCAATGAGTCATGAAAAGCTACTGTTTACAGAACTACACGCCTGTCTGCCTTAGGGCAGTAGTGCAAACTCTTCTCTCCATTATTTCAATCTGCTTTTCAAATTATGTGATATTTTTCAGAAGTAGTGAAGGTAACCTGGGGAAAAAAATATATGTGTATCCTGGGCTATTAAATGTATGCTGATGTTGATGAATAAACTGTTTTTATTGGTGATGACAGTAAGTGTGGAGCCTGCAAACTACAGAGTTTTGCAATACATAGAAGTATATTTTGAAGTGTTTCTACTTTGCCAGTGAATATAAAATGCTAATAACACAACATATATCATTCATTTTCACCTGCTACTAAAATATACCACATTTTTGTAAAAATCAAATCTTGACCCCTTTCTGTCACAAACGTAAACCACGCAAATGTACCACTTTGACAACAGAACCAAAAAAAAATTCCTGTACCTGTTTAACACACTGAAAGAGAAAAGCTGTAGATGTTCTTTTTTCATTGCCTTTCAGGAATGTTTTAAATTTTTATATATATAATAAAACCTTTAAAAACTTTTCTTTTAGACTGATTAATATGCATAGATTAGAAAACCTCTCTAAATCTTTTTTTAAACTTACCCTTCTTGAAGTTACATTTTAAAACTAATAATCATCTGTTTCCTTCTTCCAGTCATTCTACTTGGGCTTCTACTTTGACAGTTTGGTTGAAAAAATGTTTCAAAAGCCTGTAATTTAGGAAAGAGTTGGTAATTTACTGATTTATGGGTGGTGAGGGTTGGTATCTGCTCGTGTGTGTTTGTGTGCACACATCTCACTGTTTGTGAAGTGTTTTTTAATGTGAGCGAGCGGAGGAGAGCAAGACCTTTCATAGAAATCTTCTCTATATAACTTGGACAATACAGACTGAAAAAGTTCACATAACACTACCCGACGCAAGTGATCAGATCCAGAAAAGTTTTTTTTCTTTTCTAAATAGAAATCACATAAATGAATTTTTACAATTACAAATTTTTACAATCTAAAGTTTTTCTCCTTCAAGTTTACTGGTTTTTGCCAGAGCAACCCAGACAGAAAGCCCTCCGTGCCCTTTGTATGGGTGTACAACAGCCGTGCAACATTGCAAGGCGTCACAAATTGTTTGAAGGATATTTAAAGGAAATGTATCATCTACAATATTCCTTAAATAGTGCGGTCAAATAAAGCACTCTTGCCGTCTCTGAAAGGCACTAATTTTGGATGCTGTTACACTTTTTCATTCTGTCTGTATCCTGCACACTTTGCTGGCACAACATGAAATAGCTGCATGAACCCATATAGGATAAAAGTGACATTAAAGTCAATTTAAACGCTATACTTATTAACCTACTCACTGTCTTCTTGTGGCCACTTGCAATGAGTTTAACCGTCTGTAAATTTAATGCATTCTTATTTCCAGTTTGCTTTTAACTTGAATATTTTTGAACAACACACACACACACACACACACACACACACACACACACACAGTCCTTACTCCTTATTCACAAACCTCATCAGTGCCTGACTTACCAAGGTCTGAGCACTGCACAATGCGCAGGTGACACTGGCACCCAAAGGGACACACAGGGACCTCTGGACCAGGAAATTCCTCAAAGGCTGAGCCTTCTTCTTCATCCCTCATCATCATTGTTAATCCTCCCCCATCCCCATCAAAGTCCCAGAAACCCTTCTGCTCAAAGGGAAGGGTCCAAGCTGGGGTGGGAATTAGAGTGGCACAGAAAAGCAGGAGCAGCAAGTGGGGGGACATGGCTGGGCAGCACCTGCAGAAGGGCAGCAGTAGGAAAAGCAAAACATTATGCATTCAACCTCACATTGCTTTTTGATCAGGTCTTCAGTATGTGAGTCGAACACATACATAGAGACCAAATGATTATAAAAATGATTTAATATCCTGCAAAGTTTTCTGTTGTAATTAAAGTTTAACGGAAAAAGTAACAAACTACGACTGAAAGAGTACAGCCTTAGGTGAAGGGCTACAGGATTAATCCTGATCTTGTACTGCCTCTGCAAAACATGCTGAACTAAAGGAACCTAGTAGATGAAAACATTTTAATCACATTACATATAGCATGTATGTTGCATGTTTTACACAACTGAAATTTACACATAAGTCATATGAGCAGGAACTGGATCCCTGCAGAGTGTTTTTTCTTTTCGTCTCCACTTTCGTATATCCCAAAACGTGGCACACAGTAAAAAAAAGTGAAAAGATGAGCTGACAAGCTTAGGATCTCCTTCACTCCCTTTTTGCTAACAGGCAGTCTTTAATTTGCAAGAAAGCAGCTTGAAACCACATTGAGCCTCCTACGAAATTTATAAGGCTGTGGGTGGTGTGCAGAAAGGAGAGGGAGCGAAGGGAAGGACCGAACGGCGGGACCGAAAGACACTATAGGCATTGCATGAAACTTCTTGTAAGCTAACATTCTTGCAACTCAAAAGGGTGTATCTTGGGGATGAGACGACTGTACTCTTTGATAGAAATAACCATGCTGACAGACACAGAAGCAAACAATGCTCATATTAGGCATCACTGTCAGTCACTCTGCCACTCATCCCTTCTGACCCCAAATGCACAGTGGTGATGAATCTTGTTAAAGTATTAAGTGATGCAAAAAGATTTTGAACACACACCATGGAAATCAAATCTAAGTACAGTACAAGAATGTATATAAGAAAAGCTGTTTGCTTCTATCCTACACTATGCATTTGTCACAAATAAGGGCCATAGCTGCTCTTTCCCCCCTTACTGCTTTCATAGCACCCGTGATTGTGATGTTTCAGCTCAAACACAGCACTGCCTTCGTGTCTGCGGGGACAGAACTTGGTTAAGTCACTTGTCCATTACAGGACCATAAACTGCCAAAATATTCAAATATTTAGCCTAGCTGTAATTCACAGGTTTAGAACATATAGGACTAATATTAGACCTATTGATAAATACTTGTAATAAACAGAGAACAATAAGAGTCCTGTACTAATCCACCGGAATCCACATTGCACTGAATGGTGGTGCTGTGAGACGCAAAAACAAGACACAGCAGAGAACACCCACAGTCTTAGCCACAAAACAATGTTCATTGTCATTGATATGTCCTCATAGGCAGTAAATACTTTTATAATGTAAACACCTGACAACAAACATTGTTATTGGAGGGTTAAATTGTACTCATTTTTGTGTTAAAATGGTGGAAGCTAGTGGTGTGAAGTATAGGCTGCCTAAAGTGAGGTATTTGTACACATTCTAAAAACATTTGACAGCAAACAAGACAAAGATTATTTTTTTCAACTATTAAAAGGTTTGCTTCTATATAGCTAATGATTGAGCTGACATTTCCTTCCCACCGTGCTTTTTTACCCATTTATACGGCCGAGTTATTTTTACTATGTCAATTCATGGTATATAGCTGGCTTGTTCGATTATACATCTAAGATGCTAAAACAGTTCTGCTCAGATAAAACAAATATGAATTTATAGTCACAGGCATATGTAACGCATAGTAAAACAAATAAAAGGTCCGTGTAATTTTTTGGGAAGCTTGACCTGGATTGTTTATCCATTCAGATAGATGACAAAGCCTCACCTATATCATTTGTCATTTATATATACTGGATATTGATATAGTGTACAGTAATAATATGGTGTCCATCTAGGGGCAGTTTCATGGCCTTGTGCTTGTCGCTTCCAGGATAGGTTCCGGATTGCTCAAACCCTAGTCAGGGTAAAACAGTTAGAAGGCAGAGGAGGAGAAAGTTTAGTATGATTAAAATTAAAGTGGTATAACTGTGTCCATTAATACAAGAGATCATCTAAGGGAATGTTGATGGAAATGTAAGAAACAGTCCAAATACTATAATACTAAAAATGCTCAGTCTTTTTGTTCTGTGCAAAATTATGCTTTAATATGGGCATAACTGTATTGCACTTATATTACAATTAAAATGCCTAATGTCCAGGAAAACCTATAATACCGCCACCTGACTTATGTAGAAATATGTCCCAAGCAGCTCCATGCTGTTGACAACCTAAACGAATAATTTTTTTAACACGAACACGAGCAATCAGGAAAGGTCCCTCGAGGCATCTTCATCTCCAGGCCATTCTGATAAATGACTGCACTTCACCTGATTTTCTTTCTCCTTGTTAAAAACACAGACGTACCATAACATTAGTACTTTTGAGATCGTGCATAAACCATCACTGTGAGGATTAGCTCCCATCCTTCTGCTACATGTCTGTCAATATTGAATAAAAGCAAGAAAACAGCTGGAGTGCTACTGGGTCAAACCATTCGAGGGAGCAAAGTACATCTTTTATAATAAAAGGTAAATGCCAAGCACAAATTTGCTTCTAAAGAGACCTGTACTTCCTCCACATCTGGGCATATTTAGAGTCCACCCTCCCCAATCCCACTTACTTCCTGAATACAGAGCCCAGCGTTATCCCAAACAGGACCAGGCACCAACTCCAGAGATGCCAGGCTGTGTTGCTATGATCTGAAACCACACCATTACTGCCCACTTCCAAAATTGGTTAGGAATTTGTTTTCTTAAGCAGTTAAATGATAGAAATCACCAGTGTGAGCTGTTTATATCATAGTGATGTCAGAAAAGTTTATCAATTAACAAGGCTATAACTACAGTGCAATAAAGTGAACACAGGGAAGTTTACTGATGTCAAACTATTTACATTTGTGTCACTTGACTTCAGAAAAGCCTTATAGTGTCCATGTGAACAGCAACAGCAATTTATCACATTGATACAGGTTACAAAGCAGCAGTCAGAATATCCAATTAACTAAATGAATTCATCACTTTCTAAACATTTACAGATTAAACACAAGCAAACTGTACTGATAAGATCTTTTGACCCTTGAAAACATAGCATCACTGTGGGTGCCGGTGCCTCACAGCACCTTGGCTGAGGGTTTCTGCTCTGAAGTCCGGTCCTTTTGTGTCACATTTGTGTGTTCTCGTGTTCTCTAAGACATTTGTGGAAGAAGGCAAAGGTAAACCTTTTCTGTACTCACCCTTTACCTTAAAAACCAGGTGAGTGGCTGCTGTGAGTTGACCTTGACTTGATGGCCCTTACCTCCTATCCAACAACAATATGAAATAAAATTACTTTGGAAAGAATTTGTACTCGATCGATGTCTAACATACAGAAATTAAAAAACAAGGTGTCTGCATCTGGCAATAGTGGGCTTCAGTGAACACCATTATTAGTCAAAGGCTCTGGGACAGCAATGGAAAAAGTAACAACTGTAGTTAGTGGTAAAACACAGCATCTATTCATCTGGGCAGGAAGGCAGGTTTTTTCCCCTTTGCTGTGATGTGTGACTGTGGGCGGAGAGACTGATTCACTGCTGTTATTCCTGAGCACACACTACAGCTGACGGTGAAGTCATCATGTCACAGGAAAGCAGGGGAGCAAGAGACCCACTGTGAAGTGACCCCGACTGTCAGCCTCCCACAGCGTATTGGCTTCACCTCGGTCTCTTTCTGGGGTCCGTGGGAGGCATTCCTCAGGACTGCTGTAACCGCAGCACAACAAACAACAGCATCCAGTGTCCACAGGAGCATGTGTGCGTGGGGGGGTCCTTTCTACTTGTATACTTTAACAAATACATTTATGACAGCTTGGCAGTACTTACTGTTTCACATGGTATTTATGTGACATTATTTGGAAGTCTTACTTCAAACTTGTGTACCATTGACTAAAAATTGTTTGTTTTTTACTGTTTTTTTACTTTCCTGACTAAGGACATCTTCATCTGCACCGAGTACATCTTATCTTTAGAACATACTTTTAAAACTCGGGAAATAAAACTCTAAGACTCTTTAAAACTCTGTTAAAACTGGAAACAAGTACTGTTGTGAGCTGAATACAATATTTGAAGACTGCAGAATTTTTGTTCAGAATTCTTGTTCTAATGAAGATGTGACTTTGATGTTAAACACCTCAGTCAGATGTCATGGTCTGTGGGATTAAATTCGTAGGCATATTATGCTCTGGGACCTGCAACGAAAGCCAATTATTTCCTCACGTTTGAAATGTATGTGAGGTCTTCTTAAACCCAGTGATGAACTGGAAAAATGAGTTCATGACTTAAGGGGTTTGCTGCATGCATAGCAAGACAAGAAATTTTCTTGCTGAAAAGAAAACAGAATTAGTCATTGAAGTGTAGTGTTTTGGCAGATGATGCGTTACTGGCCATTAATTGTTCAATTTACAGAAAGGCAGCAGGCAGAAAAAAATACAGAGGATGTTTAAAATGCAAATAACACAATATGCCCAAATATGCATAGTCTGCAAAGTATAACACAGCCCACATTGTGCAGCACTTTTTGAGAAAATGTTCAGTGTGAGGACTAGTAAAACAGAAGAGACCAAATATAGCCACATGGCTTCTGACCTGTCATAAATGGTAAGCAAAAAAAAACAAAGAAACAATGTCATTGTGGCCACTTCTTCATGGTTTCCTGCACAGCCACACTGCTGACATTCCAAGAAATGAAATGCAAAGAGCAGTGGCTTGCCTTTCCTCTTCACTCCCTTGTTACCTCAGAGACCAGCTATCACCGTAACAACAGATGTGGTGAAAAGCATGTGAATGAAGGACACTGTGACCATAACCATGGACTCAGGGCTTCACTCCTGGAGGAACTCTAGGAACTTCCCACAAGTGCATAGCATCTGCAATGGAAATTAATTTTTCTTGATTACTATTTTTTTCACTGTGGCCAAAAACCTGTAGCTCACCAAGTGTAGGATCCAAATAAGTTGAGTGCAGAGGTGCAACAGGAGTGAGTGGAGGAGTTGCAGCATTGAAGCAGGAAGTAATGATTTAGACCCTGAGATTTGGATTGGATTCTCATGCTTAACTGCGGTGGACGGGCATCTGTCCAGGGTGAACACCTCCTAGTCTGGCACACAGTGATTCTGGAACTGGCTCCGGACCACCACGAGTCTGACCAGGAGAAATGGGGGAAATCGCATGCTTAAGACACTGAGAAGCAAAATTTTCCCATCAGTCTTTCCTTTGTTTGAAAGGGAGACATTATGCAATTGTGGAAATTGTGAAAATTAGGGTGACATGTTACACAGAGCTAGGAACAAGATCGTGCAGTAAAACTTGACCTGGTTACACAGGACTGCACCGAATAACATTTATAACAGCTGTGACATAGTTTTGCCTGACAAAACTAAAAAATATTTTTGTTCTATTACTCATTGCAGTATTAGGATGTCAAATTAGAAAGTGGCTTTTTTTAAACCATGTTTCGGAAGAGAAAGCTATTTAAGACACGAAGACAAAATAATGGCTTTTAAATATTGTTTTGATAGAAAATAAAAAGGAAAGCAATTATACAAGGATGATATAAGTACATTAGGTCTGAATTTGAAAAAACCGTAGCAAGAATGTTAAGTATACCCTATACACATTAATCATTTTAAAGACATATCACAAAGCAGATTTACTGGCCACATCAAGGTATTCTAACCATGCCAAAATTCTTTGAAAGCTTTGCAAGCTCTAAAAGCAAATACAGTAATGATACCAGACAGTGGCTGCCTTCTTAGAGTTCTGCCAGGGGACTTTCCTGTTTCTGTAAATCCGAGGCGGGTATTTCCTTGGAGATGCATCGGTTGTCTTAGTGTTATATGACTCGTGTTCATTAGATCTAACAGACATATAAAGCTGATGACAAGGGTACACCTTTTCAGCACGTTTGCTCACTTATCGCTTGTTTGAAAGGCGTGTACCTGTGCAGTACAAGAAAGCACCACTCCTGTTCACAATGTGTGCATAAACAGTGGAAAATGTCAAAACAACTGACATTGCGTAATAAAGCATATTTCTAATAACTGCTGGTGCTTCATACGAATTAAGACTATTGGTGGATAGTTAATAATGACTAAAAAGTGTGTTCTTTGTGTTCTAGGGCACACAGAAACATTTATATTGCTCCAGGCAAGACTAGAACCCAACTGTCCATTATTGATTAAAAATGAATATTAAGAGTGAAGTCAAAAGAATTCAATCAAAAAATTTTTCTCTTGTATAAATAAGGAAGTGTTGGGCACGGTCACTCCTGCACATATTTGTGTGCTATTAACTGATTATACAAATGTAAAGGTACAAAAATCAGACTACAAATGGACATTATAATTCATAACACAAGACACTGCCATCCCGCAATCACAGATTCAACAAGTTGGTAGAAAGGTCATTCAATAGCTCAATTGTCATATGTATGAACATGAAAAGTATCTCATCCAATGCTGGCGAGGAGAATTCTGGGTGTCAGCCTGCTTTCAGGGAACAAAAAAGTTGGATACCTCTGCATATCAAGAACCTTCCATGAATCTATAAATACAGTTTTACTTTCTTTGTTTTCATACAATTCATATTTGTGCATTTTCATCTCATGACACTATCTCTACTTTTCACCTGAATAACTAGCTTCAACTTGAAAAATTTCCAGATTAATCCCACAACCCTAGACAAGCATTAACGTAAGCAGTGGCAACCTACAGCAACAAACAGGCAATATAATATCTTTTACTTAAAGAATATCTAAAAGACTGCAGTGTCTTACAGTACAAAAAATAATTATTAACATGAGAGTAAAGACTACAGAACATATGCTTACTCACTTAAAGCACTAACAGAATTCGAGAGTAACGTTAAAGTACTCTGTGCTGTGACCTTAACTGAATGCAAAAGAAGCTATGCAGTTTGCTCCTTTTTTTAAAATAAAAATAGCCACTAAATTATAGCACATTCCAAAAAGGGAGTGGTTCTGGCTAGGGTTGAAAAAAGTCCAGGAGCCACTGCATAATTAACTGCACTAAAAAGTCTGTGTTCTGCAAGCCTTGCAAAATCTTATCAAACTGAAATTATTATACTTCAAAACTTTAAATTAGAATATACCATTATGGACATACAGTTAAATTTAAAAAGCAGACTTTAATTTAAAATGTTTATTACATTTGTTAGCTGTAAGCTAAATTATTTTGAATTATTGTTAATATCTAATGAAATGCAAAAAAAAACATTATTGTTATTCTCCAGTTAGGTGATAACTTAGATGACTTGGGTTAAGATGACTGAGAATGTTAGGTTCCTGAACAATAAACTCATGATAAACAATGATTTTTCCTGTTTACATAGCAGGGCATTCTAAGTCCATTTTTGATGGTAACTACCTTGATAAAAGGCACTATAGCAGGAGGGGAACTGGGTACCTGTAGTTGTAAAATGCTAATAGAAAACTAAAAGCAATTAGGAAATTGTACTCAGTACCTCCATTTACTTAAACTGTATTTTTAACCATGGCAAAAATGCAGCACAGTCTACTGATATATGACATCATATTTTGGTCCTAAGCAAAAAGTACTGTAATAGAAAATATTATGTAGGACCATCTGGTAAATGAGGAACATCTGACACAATTTACAGGTAACCACTTTTTTTGCTGTCTTTCTGCATTTTCAGTGTTTTTTTTAACTGTATTGTGTTCAGATGCATATAGTCTTTTTAAAATATGTCTTCTTGTCCTTTGTTTCCAGTATTGAGCTACTGAAAAACTACAAACGGTGCACTGAAAAGTCCTCAGCTTGTCCAACATATTCAGTCCATTATAAAGAAGTTGGGGCTGCCATTAATCTCACATTTCGACCCTTTCTGGGCAATTCTACCAAAAACAAACCATATACAGCAATGAAAACAAATTATCATGTGGAAAATATGTGTAACTAAAATCACGTATAGGATGACGTGTTATTTAAGATTAAAAAGGGTTCACCAGGGAGCAAAATTTTGAGTGTTTCTGGCCTGTGACTAGATGAGAAAAAGTGCTATGGACAGAAGGATAGGTCACACCGAACAGTGTTGACATCTGCTAACTGTGATTCATTGTACTAAGTGGTGGCAACTGTTATGATACAGGTCTCAACTTTGTATGCCAGACCATTTCCATTTTCAGCTCACATGACATTCACTCATCACATTACCGCTGATAGTGTGAACGGCTACATACATATTTAATTCTCTTCTTGTTGTGACTGTTCAATGCAAAATACCATATTGGATTGTCAGAAGATGGACTAGATTCATTGGATTCCAGTGTGCCAACTACAACTATTTCAAGGGCTTTGGTCTAGTTTTTAGGGAAAGGTAAGAGGAAAATTGATGTTGAAAAGTCAAAATACTACCATTAAATGTTTGTTCAGGTCAGGGCTGTGGTGGCTCAAAAACGTATCTTAGACACATTGGGTACGTCCTGGGCAGGACTACCATCCATTGCAGGGCAGCCAGACACAAACCCATACACACCCTAAAGGCAATTTACAGTCAGAAATTCACCTGGAAAACCTGAAACTGAAGCATCTGGAAGAAATCCACACCAACCTGGGGAAAGTAAGCAAACTCATCCCAGACTGAGCCGGATTCAAACCAACGCCTGAACAATCCAGGCACTGTGAGGCAGCAGCATTAACTGCTGCGCCACTGGGCCGTAAAAAGTCAAAACATTTGTAAAAATTATAATAGCCAGTCCAAAGACTCAAGTTTTTTCTCAGTAAACATGCGCTTCTCCCATTTGTAGAACTGCTTTGCAAGCTTCGATTTCTCTCCACGTGTTGCTGCACCATGCAAACTTTGCTCTCAGAAAGCATCCTCCCACACCCCTGACCACAGGAAGGAAAAAGAAGCCACACAACTGGCAACTTTCAAACAATGCTTTCACAACATCAATCCCCAAACACGGTTCTTCCACACAGTAGGGTTCCATAAACTGACTGCAAACGCAGTGTCTCTGGATAGGATATTTTTTATGAGGATTTGCCTGTGCAAATGAGCATCCAACAGCTTGAACATTCAAAAAATTCAAATACAACTATAGTTTCTCTCAGTGTATGAATGAGTATAGTCACTAGATAGCAAAGCATATGAATCTGAACTTTTTCCCCCAAATTTATTATGACCCTCTTAATGTATATCACTAACAAGTGATACAGGATACATTTTCCAAAAGCATGTCTATTTAAAGGCACTGCATTTATCTAAGATTTACACGTTTTAAGTGTTTTTCTACAGATTAACTGCATTTTGCAATTGTAGAACGTTTATAGGTTCATGTATAAAACATTCTCAAACAAACCACTGTAGGCAGAATAAAAGCAGGTGACAGACACTACTTTTTCGGGTGGATTTCAGGTGGTTTATCGTCACGCAGCATTGCATTTGCCTGTCACCACGATTTACCATAATTGCACAATTCTTCAAACACATCATTTTAGCTAAGGCACAGGCAGAGAAACTTGAAGCAGGGTGTAAAATATACATCTTGAGAAACAAATTCTAAGCACATCTTTCTTTTCCCTTTTGTCCACGCAAAATGGGCCATCCTCCTTTGCTACCCACCCTTGTCCCTCCCTCCATGGCTAAGGGTGCCCACTGGGCGGCTCCAGTGTCTGCTTTCTCGGGTGGAATTAGCCACCCTCCTCGGCTATAATTTGGTGACTTTGGTCCCTAAAAAAGGAACTGGCTGGCAGTCCTTAGCTTGGATGTGGTGGCCACAGTAAAACACAGGCAAAAAAGAATTCAGGTTCAGTTACAGGTTTATTTACAGTGGCTGATCAGAGTCCGTCTCACTTATTCCTTCAGCTTCATCTCTATGGTGTTTTTAATATTTTAAAATCTCACAGTGTGACACTGCTTGTGTTCCTTTTTCTACACATATGGCAAGAAGCAAATCTGGAAAAACCACAGCCAGATGCAACCTAAACCTGATCATGGACCTCCGCAGTGTCTGCTAAGCCCCTGTCCTTGTTTCCCACCAACTTCTGACATCCTGAAACTCTTATTATGTGTTCAGTTATAAAGTTATGAAAATATTATACCTTCCAATACATACTGTGAGTCTAAATTTAATTTGGTCATTCCTGAAAGTTATTTGTCGGCTATGCCATGAGTTTCTGTGCCATACTCTATTCATTTTTAGTTCTAGGGGACAATATGGATTTATTTGCACAAGCCAAAAAAAGGTCCTTTGATGATGCCTGTCTTCAAAGATACTATTAAAGTTTTATTATCTTTTATATAACTAACAAAGTTAGAGTCATCAAGAATGACCAGAGTAATGGAAAAACTCTTAAATTGAGCATTATAAAATATTTACTGGCTGTGTATTCAGCACTGCCTGGGTCAAAAAGGTGTAGTAGTGGAAAGATAAAAAAGAATAACAAAGCATATAATCACCAGCTGTTTTACTATTAAAGTGGTTGTATTTAGTATATAAGTATTGCTAGTACTGTTGGAGAAGCAAACGTCACAGAGAGTGACACACATGCTGGTTGCGGTAAAATAGAAAGAGAAAAAAAATATATTGCCAAACTTTATTACCCTATAACAGCTACTGGTTCCTGTGGTTGAACAAGTGGAGGGCACTGACAGCAATGCGTGCACCAGCTGTTGTGACGTACACACAATAATAGCAAATTATATACCACCAAATTTTATTACCTTTCAATTTATGTGTGAGTCAGTGAGAATGTGTGTGTGTGTGTGTGTGTGTGTGTGTGTGTGTGTGGAGTGAGAAAAATCACCCAACATCACGCATTTATACTGTGCGTGTGACGTCACTACTCTTGGTGTTCAAAGCCTTGTCAGACACCAAACTTTGTATGTTCAGAATAATAGGGTTTAATGAACTTGACTACATAAAAACCTCACCTGGGGTGAGAAGTGCTTGTGGGCCAAATTTCAAGTCTGTGGCTTGAAAAACAAAGCAGAGCATAAAGAACAAACAAACAGACAAAGAAAGAAAGATTGTGCTTTATAGATTTCGAGATAGGGTGCAGTACATTTATTACTCCCACTCAATAATAAACACTTAAAATACCATAATATGCAATGCATACAACAAAAGTCAGAAAACACAGTCCTCACACTGTCCTCATACTCTATACACTGTCCCCAAGAGCTAACTCTTGGGCAACAATAGGAACAGTACTGTAATATTCAACAGAAATGGTTTTGTTCCTTTTTCAATCTGGCAGCAAATCACTAGCTGGTGTTCCAAGGTGACTAAATTTTACACGAAATGGAAAAAGGAAAACGTACTGGGACTTTTCAAGTTTTCCTTGTGTTTATAGCCCTTTGAAAACTTTTGAGAATCAGAGCATATGTCAGAATGAGAAACACCAACTTTATATGAGTGTGGATTAGGTCATGAGCAGAAGACAGAATGGGGTCAGACAAGTGCAGTTTCATTCAATGACCTGTCACACCCTTGGCTGCTTTAACAGCTGAAGTCATATACTGGTCCACTTGTGTTTCACTCAACTAACACAGGTGGCCAGTAACTTTCGTGACAGGTGACCTTAACATTGTTTTTTTGGGGGGGGGGGGGGGNCACATCTTTAATTTTCAAAAAAAAAAAAAAAAAAAAAAAATAATTTTTTTTTGGGGGGGGGGGGGGGGGGGGGTTAAAAGATTTCAAAGCAGAAACAGATTAGGAATTAGAAAGGTTGCAGTAAGGCCACATGGTACAACATGGTGAACCAGCAAGTCAGTCACTGACTGTTATTTGCATCCATTCATTTTAGTATCTGCTTCTTCAGTACAGATCACAGTAACCACTAAGTTTATGTGAGAAAGATGCGCTATGATGCAAAGCCCAGGAGTCTGCGGCTCTCACACTCACCAAGCGCACAGTACAGTGCTGGGAAAGTGAAGAATGAACAACGGTGGAAGGAGAGCAGAAATACGTGCAGGAGAATCAGGCACACAGAGCGATGCTGGCGCCTTGATTTTTTTTAACGGAGTTACTTGTGAATACGTTTATGCCCCTTTTTTCTGTACAAAAATGTTATACATATATTGACCACTGTCAAAGCAAATGCGGTTGTAAAAAAAGAATTAACCTTCCACAATCAACACACTGCATTTTCTAACACACGGGAGGCTGAGAAGCAGACAGTGGACGCGGGGGGCAGAAGCTACATCCTCCACTGGGTCCCGTGCAGCGCCACGAGGCGGGAGCCGCTGCACGCAGACCGACACGGAGACACACAGACCAAAACAGTCGAGCTCACTGTCGGGGAAAAGTTAAGCCGAATAAACTGTAAACTTAAACTGATGTTGTGCCGTTTGCAAATTTCAACTATGAATGCGGGGAAAACACTTAAGGGCACACAATTCATGTCTATCTCAAAGGTTCTGGTGAGTCCATTGTCAACGCATGGCGGTGTCTGATTCCAGATCTTTCACCTGAACTTCCAGTTATGTTCAGATGTTAGCTGGTTCTGAGTGTGACACCAGAGCGGGTGACCCGAGGGCCACGTCTGTCCTGCTGCACACAGAGAGGCGAGGAGGAGAAAAGCGCGCGGAGCAGCTGCCGCCTGAGGCGACCGACACTCAGGTGAACTTTCTCCCTCACGCTCTTCTCCTCCGCTTCACAAGTATCACTTTGCAAATACGGCGAGACAGAAAGAGATACCCACCTACCTTTCGTCTAAATGGCGAGTTTCCCCCAAAACGTAAGACACCCTTCTTGTTTTTTTTTTCCTGTATACGAACTTTTTAATTCGTACAGCTAAGACTTTATCACATGTGTGGAATCGTGGTCCAAAGTTGCTGGTAAGTTAAGTTTCCTATCGCTGCCTGCTCCTCGAGCCCGTGTCTGCCAGCAGAGCCCGAGCTCCGAACTGTTTTACACACACACACACACACACACACACACACACACACACACACACACACACACACACATCGCGCGCCAACGTAATGACAGAGGAGAAGGAGGGGCAGCCGTTGTGCCGATTTCACTTAAACCTGGCTCTTTATTATTATTATTATTATTATTATTATTATTATTAATGATATTACTATCACCACTACTACCACCACCAACAGCAACAATAATAATAATAATGATCCATTTGTCAGTTTTTTTGCATTGCCAGTGAACAGATTCATCATACCAATAAAGCATACTGAGTTAGAAGAGAGATATGCATTTAATTTGGATAAAGTGAACTAAACTGAATCGAAACAACTTGGCATTTAAAAGAGATATACAGTGTAACTGGAAAAATTGAAAAATATCACACCGGTTCATAACAGGCTACAAACCCAACTCACCAACACATGAAAAGTGTACGTTTTTCCTTGTCCTCAGTGCAAGTATGTCTCTTTTAGGTGGGTAGTGCCTGAAAAGTGTGGGGACAGTGTGTGGACAGGATATGCAGAGTGGGGGGGGCAGCGTGGGGACAGTGTGAGGACAGCATATACAGAGTGGGGGGGGGAGCGTGGGGACAGTGTGAGGACAGCATATACAGAGTGAGGGACAGTGTGGGGACAGTGTGAGGACAGCATATACAGAGTGAGGGACAGTGTGGGGACAGTGTGAGGACAGCATATACAGAGTGAGGGACAGTGTGGGGACAGTGTGTGGACAGCATATACAGAGTGGGTGGGGGCAGCGTGGGGACAGTGTGAGGACAGCATATACAGAGTGAGGGACAGTGTGGGGACAGTGTGAGGACAGCATATACAGAGTGAGGGACAGTGTGGGGACAGCGTGTGGACAGCATATACAGAGTGGGTGGGGGCAGCGTGGGGACAGTGTGAGGACAGCATATACAGAGTGGGGGGGGGCAGCGTGGGGACAGTGTGAGGACAGCATATACAGAGTGAGGGACAGTGTGGGGACAGTGTGTGGACAGCATATACAGAGTGGGTGGGGGCAGCGTGGGGACAGTGTGAGGACAGCATATACAGAGTGAGGGACAGTGTGGGGACAGCGTGTGGACAGCATATACAGAGTGGGGGGGGCAGCATGGGGACAGTGTGAGGACAGCATATGCAGAGTGAGGGACAGTGTGGGGACAGCGTGTGGACAGCATATACAGAGTGGGGGGGGGCAGCATGGGGACAGTGTGAGGACAGCATATACAGAGTGGGGGACAGTGTAACACCTGTACAATCAAAATTATTTCACTGTATTTCAGTGGAGCAACTGCAGAAGTTTCAAATGGAGACAGACAGACAGACAGACAGACCTGTGACTCAGAGCTGAACAGTAGATTAGGATAATAGAACATAAAAAGTATATAGTGAAGCTACAGATAAAGATGAAATGTTAACAAGAACAACTATACAGGGTATAACTATCTGCTAACCCTCAGCAGCAGAAGGCACCTGAGGACAGTGGAAGTCATATATAAACTGAAATATGTACTGATTTGTCAGCAAAGTGAACAAGTACGGATTTTAAGTCAGATTCCAAAAGTGCATTTAGCATCACAGTGTCAGAGAGATTGTTCTGGAAATGCTGGGCTGTGCAGGCTGTCAAAACACATAATGTTGCATAAAAGGAAAAAAATCACTCCTTCAGCAAGCAATTCCAGCCAATGTTACACCAAATTTGAGAGTTATATTAAATTCCTTAGCCCTCAAAATAATTGTGAAAACACTTATTCTGTTATTCTATACTTAGTCCAAAATCATACATATGGTTTTCATGAATAGTCTATTGAAGAACTGATGAAACCACAACAACAACAATAATAATAATAATTATAATAATCCAAAAATGATATTAATGACATTATAAATACAACCATACTGTAAAATTATTAGGGATTAAAGTTCAAAACACCAAATCACACTCATACAGTAAGGATGAAGGAGCTCAGAATCAGATGGCCAACTCCTGTCTATTTGCTCTGGTCTGTACCAGCATTCAGTGGTCGGTGCTTCGGCTTGTTTCTCATTTCTCTCCGCTCATCCCTGTGCTCCTTTCGTTCACTTCTTTCCTTCTTGAGTAGCAAACAAATGTCATAAGTTTCATACTGTAGGCTGGGGGTGTTTTACTCAGTGTTGCTCTCTGACTTCTCTTTGTCTTTGATCAGCTATAAGATAGGTGACAGCTCCACCATTAAAATCACTTTCTAGGCAAAACCTGACAATTTCAGGACAGAAGAAATCAAAATTTATGCAATTACATTTTATTACAATGACATCTTTTGAAAAGAACCTACAGGTGGGATTCTCAGATGGAAACTCCTCTGCCCTGGGATTTTTTTCACGTCCTTTACGGTGTCCCTGTCAGGGACAGGCATCTACTGCCCAGTCTGGGATGAGCTCTGGAATGGTGTGACCGCGACCAGGACATTAAGATGAGTCGGTAAGTAAAGAACTCCTTTACTAATTCCATATTCAGCTAGACACAAAAACGCCACAAAGGTAGCATATAGCAATCTGGCATTAGTATAGAAATAAATAATTAAGTAATTACCAGAAGTAAAAAGGTTTCACTGGGATCCTTAGCAGTGTGAGAAGTCAGGGGCACAAAACGCAGCTGAAAGGAAGATCTCGTGGGGTAAAGGGTTTTGCAAATGTGGGGGGGTGATACTTTGCTTCTAGAGGTTGGCAGCAGGACCAAGAAAACAGCAGACATTTCACATCTGATGGGGCTCTTCTGCACTTTCTAAACAAGCATAAAACTGAGTGCACAGTTTCTCTCTCTGCTCTTAAGCTGTTGACTAAGTGTTTACTGTGTCAAGCAATGGAAGAAATGACAGTTGCAGCACTCAGAAAGATATGCAAACGGCAACATCGGTGCTATTATAAATTATGAACGAGTATTCATGTCAGAAGCAGGATTTCCTCAATTTCATTCACGAGTGTGACATCCGACTCACCCCGTCCTCTTTCATAATAATGAATGTCAGCAAAAGAGTGTTTGCGAACACGGAGGTCAAGGCTGCTCTACAGTGCCTGAGGTGGAGTAAATGGTTTCTGGCAATTTCTTAACAAAGTACAAAGCACGTGTTCTTCAGGAGAAGTGCTGATACTGTTGAGTTATGCATATGAAATACAGGTAGTGCATGTCGATGGACATTATAACTGTTGAAGCGATACTAGACCTTCTAAGCATATGCTCTTTAAAATGTGTTACAGAAATGCTCTTCTACCGTCACACTGGTCCAGCTGAAACTCTGTGGCCCGTGTAGCCGTATTCCACCACTCGACAGCATGCTTGCCACCGGCACCCTGTGCCATCTGCACACGTAGCGGCAACTGCAGGGGTGGGCTGCAGGGTAACTCACATTCAGGACAGCTGGAAAGTTTCTGTGTGCACCATTCTCATTTTTAGTTCCATGTTTGGCCGCTGCCCCAAAACCCAGTGCCTGGCTTAGCGTCCTTACTCATCCTCAAAGCCACAAACACCAAATGCTGGCCTGGACCTGGTGTTGCACTCAACACTCAGAGGTGGTGCCAGACAGACCAGCAATGAGCCCATGCTGCAGACAAACAGTGTGGAAAGAGATGAATTTAAAAAAAAAAATGTATTGACTCCAAGTCTGCAGACATGTACAGTACTGTGCAAAAGTCTTAGGCACCTGTAGGAAAAATGCTATAAAGCGAGGATGGTTCCAAAAATAATGCCATAAATACTTATTAATCAATAAACCTTCTAAAAAGTGCAGCAGACAAAAAAACCCCTATCAGATCAATATTTGGTGGGACCACCCTTTGCCTTTAAAACAGCATCAATTCTCTTATGCAAACTTGCATGCAGTTTAAGGTGGAGGTTGGTAGGTTCTTCCAAACATTTTGAGGAACAGTTCTTCTGCAGACTTTGACTGTCTCTGCATGTCCTTCCAGACTGACTTGATCATGTTGAGATCAGGGCTCTGTGGGGACCATACCATCTGTTGCAGGATTCCTTCTTTTTGCTCAACATAGTTCTGTGTGACTGAGATTGGGTGTTTGAGGTCATTCTGAGGCTGCAGAATGAATTTGGGACCAATGAGAAACCCCCCTGATGGTAGATAAGAATCTACCTGTATTTCTCAACACACATTTAAGTTGCCTGCCTAAAACTTTTGCACAGTACTGTATGTTGTAGGCGTGTGCCTTATTTCTGTGATCTGGTTGAACAGAAAGAAATTAATATTCATTAATACCCATAGGCATGCAACATCTGGCTGTAGTGACTTCCGAGGAGTAACCTGTATGTGGGACATTTGTGAGCAGGACTGTGATTAAGAACCGAAAACATCAGATAAAACTGTGTGAATACATGATAGCTTAGCAACTCAGACGGATGGAAATGACCCACCCCTGTAAGTAACCCTGATTTATCAGTTTTAGTTAAAAGTAATTCTTCTGAAATGCCAAAAGGTAGAATTCATTATCTTCTGTAAAGCACCAGCAGTTTCCCTTCATAATAGTGATGCAAGTTGTGCTTTCCATACAAGGTTGAGGGCACACACCACACTACACAGCATGTAATGACATGGTGTATTTTAAACTGCTTCCATTTCTGCCCTCATTTGAAGCCTGCTTTTTATTCGTGTGGAACAATACCAGCTCTGCATAAGTGTAGAGTCATTTAGCAAGAAATGCATCATTATGTACATTTAAAAGAACTCAGCCATCTATGCTTGAAAATCTTGACAAAATATGAAGGATAGTTAACGATAACCAGGCTGGAGTTTCTTCCAGTAACATGCTGATGCAACCTAAGAAGGCAGCACTAAGATTGATGCTTTTCAAAGACATTTTTTTGGAGGTCAGAGAGTTACAGAGATGGTCGGTATCACATATCCTTCTTGGCAAGTCTCCTTCCCATCACTGCAGTGTCCTCAGGATGTGTACTTCCTCTGAGACACATCTGGACTCCGAAGCACAAGCTAATGGGACGTGGAGAGACAGACGAATGCACACGCGGCCACACGCAGACTTTTACGCACAAACTGTGCTAGTAATGTCTCCCTTCTGCAAAGTTAGGCAGTATCATCCAATTTAAGTCATTTTTGGATATAGTTTTTGTTTGACAGACAGTTCCTAATTCCTAGAGTTTACATACGAACGTAACTCAGACCCGGCATAAAATAACAGATGGGTGAAAGGTGAGATAAGAATAATGGGATAAAACATGCGGAATGCTCAAGTTAGGCTGGGCGACCCTTACACGTTTTACCGTGTAAAAATGCTCATTTATAATTTATCTGTGTGTTTAATTTATCCATGTAAAATCTTCTACAGTGTCATACTTACACATAACGTTATTCCATATTTATATAACATTTGAATTTATGAATGCAGCCAACATATTTTTGATTTTATAGTATGCAGTTAACGTCAATTTAAGTTAGAGAATAAAAAAAACTAAATTAAAACTTTAAAGGCCAGCTTGTGACTTTAAAAGAGGAACTTTGTTTTCAAGTCCATTGTATAAAATGTGAGATGACCAGTGTTGTGAGTTCTAGCTGTTTTTTGTCCCGTTCTTGGGCTGTTTCTGTGGCGACAGCAGCTTCCTGTGTTTGTTATTGGAAGGGGAGAGGGGTGAAGCAGATAAAGCCCCAAGTCCAGCGCTCAGGCTGGCTTCACATTCCTCAGTGGTTCACATGAGGAGGAAAGAGAGGAGGGGTGGAGAGAAGGTCAGCAGAACCCTTCATTAGTTCCCTTCATGTTTTAATGAACACATTTATTTTCTTTCCCACATTCATTTACTTCTTGCAGTTAAGGAATTCAGTATAAAAAGACTACGCAATGTGCTATGTGGGAGTGTGTGTCAGACTGGAACTGTAACTTGCCTTCAGGAAGAGTGTGTATAAAAACACGCACTCGAGGGCTGCAGGTTAATGTGTTCTCTTGTATCCAGGATTGGACATCATGAAATTGATAATGTGTGTTTGTTATATACTTTCTGCTTCCCAGTTTTGATACAGCTCTGAAAAGTAGCATAAAAATCAGTAGCACTAAATATAAATAGGTCTAACTCAGTTGCCAGTTGTTTTGCATGACATTTATTAATGTCTCTAACAATTTGAAAGGCACATGCCTGCTGAAGTAGGCCGCAGTTCCTTATATAGGGCTTACGGTGTGTTGGACGTCACATGCAAAAGTGGAAGGATGAGTCCTTCTGCCGAGCCACAGCTGCAAGAAAAAGTTCGTGAACCCTTAGCAAATACCTGGATTTCTGCATCAACTGGTCTGCACTATATGGTCTGATCTTCATCTGAGTCACAATAATAGTTGCCTAAGGAAATGACAAATAATTGTACATCTGCTTGTCAATACTGAATACAGCGTTTAACAATCACAGTCTAGCTTCAGAAAAGTATGTGACTCGCTGGCCAATTGGAGCCAGGAGTTAAAATTGATGAAATAATGTTACCTAGACACAGGCGGAGGTCTGATCGAGCCTGGTCGTGTCTCCTGGGTGAGGATGGCTGATAATGAAACAACCGAAACAGCCAGCGGTCCCAGATTGCATCTCTGAGGATGTGTGCAATAAAATAAGGTGCAGCTTATTTCTAAATTCTCATTTCTAAACCTCCCGCAATTTGCCACTGTTGTTCAAGTCGCAATGTCTCTCTCGAATGACAAGAAGGAAAATGTGACGGAAAATGCTGTGTGTTACGGCTGGCAGAAGCACAAAAGCAGGATTGGGTCAAATTTATCCACACACTTTAAGGAAAACATGGTCTAATTTACTGCTGTTCAAACTGTGGCAGAAATATGAGCTTAAAATGACACTGAAATGTAAAAATAGTCATCGACAACCCTTAAACTGCCAGCTGTGTTGACTTTGAAAAAACTGTGAAACTGAAGATTGGTGATAAAACACAGAACTTTGTCCCATGCAAGATTAAACTTTTTAAGATATACAAAAATTAATAGTGCTTACTTCTTTATTCTCATATCCAAACTGACACTATGAAAATGGCACATTACACTGTTTATACTACGTTTTGGAACATGATCTTCAGCCACGTTTTAAAAATTGCAAACAATTCCACAATTGAACTGTGCCATGTATGTGGTTTATATCAGATCACAGCAGACTGAGAGAATGGCCAGGTTCCCAGCTGAAAAAAACTTCAAACATTAAAAAGAGCATTTAAAACACAATAACTGTTAGTTCTAATTCCAACTGAACGTTACACTTCAACCAGAAATTTGCTGCATTTCTACTGCTGAATTTCAGAGATGGATGGATAACTTCTTTGAAATGTACATAATGAAGCCTCTCTACCTAAATGACTGTACATTTATGCAGAAAATATGACAATGACCACAAAAGGCACCAGTCATTTTTTCTGCCACAAAGCATTGCTCTTCATTGTCTAAGGTATCATTTTCAGCTGTCAAAGAAAAGGAAACGCTAGAAAGTCTAACTTTGGCTGACAAAAAAGTCCTCTAAACTGCAACTTATCTTGGATAAACAAGTCAGACCTGAAACTCGATTTAATTTGCACCTCGAAGACACCAGTTTATTGAAGCCATACACACACACACACACACACACACACACACACACACACACACACATACACACTCCCACTTTGTTAACTTGTGTATTATTAGCAAACGTACCTCTAATTTCTTGTGTACCCAGCTATGAATCTGCTAAAAAAGCTAATTTTTATCACAAAAATGAAGTTGGATAATAGCAGTGTCTGAATAACAAAATACTACTTTTTTATAGTACTTTTCTATAATTTTGATACATCTTGGATTAAAAATTCTGACGTTGGCAAGATCGCTGTAAAAATAAAGTTCATTTGAAATATCTTAAAATGAATTTGACACCTGTACCTGTAAACCACAACATGTTACAGCAATAAATGAGCCTCTTGACAGCTTCTACGTGGTATGTGGTGAGAGAAGGACTAAGTCTGGTCATGCGTGCTGAATGTTAGGAGCAAACAAAACTGAAGACAATGGCAGGAATAGGCCAACTCGGTGTGTCACATGATGGTGTCTCTCCAAACTGTGCTGTGAGGCTTGGAGAGCCTGGAACTCACTAATGGATGGTTTCTCACTGCCATCCACAAAGGCAAGCGCCAGACACAGATGGGATCTCATTTAAACTGAACTTCAGTTCAGTGCCAGTCCTCTGCCACTGGCCTCAGTTGCTGTGTAAATTTAGGCGCTCACAGTATAGAACTGGCTCAGCGGGAGCGATATCTCTTCTGAGCAAACGGTTCTTCATTTAACAACTAGACACCATTTTTTATACCGCTTATTTTGAGCAGAGGCACAGCAGTCAGGAGCCTATCCTGGAAGCAGAGGGCACCAAGCTATGAAACTGCCCCTGGATGGGATGCCAGTCCATCGCAAGGTCACCAAACACACACCCATTCACACCCACACTATAGGCAATTTAGAGTGACCAATTTACCTGAATCACATGTCTTTGGACTGCGAGAGGAAACCAGAGCACCCAGAGGACACCCAAGCAGACACGGAAATAACCTGCAAACTCCACACAGGCTGAGCCGGATTCAAACACACACCTGACCAGCCCAGGTGCTGTGAGGCAACAGCACTACTTCTTGAGCCCTCATGCTGTCCAAGAACTAGATACCATATTTCAAAATGAATTTCTTTACTAAACAGAGAACAGGCTGCAGAGAAATAATTTGTTTTAAATAATAACTGTTCAGTCACTGGGATTAAATGGTCTACACAGTCCCCTCAGTTCACGGAGTTCAGTTATTTGAGCTCAGCTCCCTGGCTATAAACTAAGCGTGGCTTTAAGTGCAAAAATATAAGTAAATAAGTAAGAAAAGAAAAGAAGGCAAGAGAGAGAATACTATACAACTATTTGAATTTATGTCCACAATGTGTTTTACACTTCCGGTTCCTTGAGACAAGCTGAGTGAGTTTGATCTATATGATCCTGCAATGAAGGCTTTGTAGGAATCTACTGAAGGACATTTCTGCACACATTAACACACTAACATACACAGCAATGCACACATGCAGGGATCTTTAACTACTGGCACCTCTGGAGATGCACCCACTATAAGCCGTTACTGTTAGTTACTGTTACTCTGCCCCTGGCAGAGGTGCACAGTGCAGAAGAGATGAACATTGGATTAGTGGCCACGTGTTCGGTATGATGCTGGAAAGGCCAGAAGCAAGAACATTTAACTACACAAAGCTGAACCACATGTGTGTTATTTTAACACGCCAGGACCGTATTTCTGTGCTAAATTAACACTTCCTATGGCTTCGTGGGCTACAAAGGTCGGCAACATAAGGAGACCCTCAGATCTTTAGATGTAATATAACACAAGGGGAAAATATTACATCTTGCAAGTAGTTTACAACTGAACGGTACAAACTGGTGAAAAAAATTACATCATTGTTTGTTTGAGACATGTCTGCTGATTCATTGCTTACCTACTTTGAGATTTGTCAGTGTAGCATCATAAAATATCACAGCTCCATTTTGTCTCAGTTGCATTTCCTCATATAACTCAGCAGCAAAGGCACTTAATAATGAGACATTATTTAAGATTATCTACAAGGAATGAACCGATTCTCTATATAAATCATTCCTCCTCAGAACGTGGCTAAAGTTTCTTCTCTTGCCATCCATTTGACAAAACATTTTTAACTACTGTTTTTAAAAGCAGTTTGCTATTCGACAACCGGAAACTTTTAAAACATACAGTGCTAAGGATACCGCGGAGAAAGCAGAAAACAGGAAAAACAAAAAAAAAGGTGATGATAAACATAGGAAAAAAACATTAATTTCCTGGCTTTACAAAAAACTAGAAAAGATATTGCACATCAAATCTACACTACAGTAATACTGAGGTCAAATGGAATAAAGGTACAAATAATGCAATAATGAGAAAGGTTTAGGGTTAAAGGAAAAAAGGTAAAAAAACAGTAGCAGAGTATCAGCCAGGGGAATATGTTAGGTCTCAAAGCCATTATTATTTGGGAAAACTTGCAGACCCTTAGCTGCTTTTGTATATTTACATCATGCTGATCATCTGCAAACACTGCAACAGATATAATACTCTGTTATGTCTTGCAATGAGAGGTTCACCAAACAACACAGTCAGGAATTTATTTTTCAGACCTGTGGGTGAGGGGGGTAGGGGGAGTCACACAGAGAATAATAACCCACTGTCATCACTAAGAGTTCTTTGGGAGTATGGAATATGAGGAAGAATGTAGAACCAGCTCTATGAAATCACTGCAGCAGTAATGCTGGCAGAACACCATGGGTTCTGTGGCTTACAGCTGCAAACCCCAGAACAAGAGTGGAGCGGACCTGCCTGGCAAATCTGGGCTCAGTTGCTTCGTATGCACATCTTTCCCTTAGGAAGCTATTCTGTCCCTTTTTGGGGGACAGTGGCTGTAAGGACACAGGCTGACAGAGTGACAGCCCAGCTTTGGGCATGCGAATCTTCAGACACCAAGCGCCAACTGACCGGAAGAACCAGCAACTGCTCTGTCTTCCAACATGTGTGGAAAATACTTCAGCTGATATTCTCGGACAGAAAGAGAGAGAGTTCTCCGTGAACATTTTTCTATTTTATTTAAAACACACGTCATGTAAAAACAAGCTACATGATAAACCAGTCTTTTACTACCATATGCAACACTCTTCCTCTAGAGTCTTATCTCAAGACTAAATAAATCAAAGAACAAAAGGCTGATAGTTATGGCCTAAACCCTAAACACCAGTTGTACAGTAAGCCACAGGTTAAGAGTATGTGAGAGATGAAATGCCAAACACTCGTACACTGGTCCCAGGTCTCAGAGAAAGACAGGAGCGGCAGTGAAAATGAAAAGAACACCAATGGAAATTGAAAACCATGAGAAGATGGAAGAAGAGAATGAATCTGTTGGGAGATATTCACACACTTAAAACAGCTTTCAGAATTAGGATCCTAGGGGTACCGTGTCTCCCCCTGAAGAGCCTGAGGTTAGAGTATAATGCTGTGGTTGGTGTTGATGCAGGAGAAGACACTGGTTGGGGTGAGGTGCCAGTCAATCAGGTTTTTCTCCAGATGTACAGAGACCAGAGGTGAGTTCTTGTAGACCTGCTTGTCACAGATAGAGCCAAGGGGGACATCCCTGTACAACAGAGGAAGAATAAAGAGAATGGCTCCCTTAATTATCCCTTAAAGGATATCCAGCTTTTTTTGTGGACAAGATTCTAAAGAACCCAGCTTCCAGATACTGATTTAAGCTCACATTGCGTGTTAAAGTATGCTGGTCTGACATACTGCTCTATTCTAGCCCCTCAAAAACAGCAACTATCCCTTAGGTCTTACTCTTGGAGGTCAACTTTGTGTAATAGGTTAATATGAGGTCCCTGACATGAAGAAGCATGAAAGAAGAGGAGTTGGGGTTAAGGCAGAGATGGTG
Source organism: Arapaima gigas (assembly GCA_900497675.1). Classification (NCBI taxonomy): domain Eukaryota; kingdom Metazoa; phylum Chordata; class Actinopteri; order Osteoglossiformes; family Osteoglossidae; genus Arapaima; species Arapaima gigas. Next base: position 1,465,809 of record UFQX01000056.1, read on the forward strand.
GAAGAACCTGATGAGGTTGTGGTCAAGCCGCAGCAGCTGCAGAGCCTTGAGCGCCGGCAAGCCTGGGGGGATAGTTTGCAGCTGGTTGTGGTCCAGCAGCAGCTCTGTCAGTGAGTGCTGGAGCCCCAAAAATGACACAGCGTGCACCCCTTCTTCACGCAGCTCATTGTGGGAAAGGGACAGGGACTCCAGGCCTGGGTGGAGGTGGCTGAACACAGACCCTGGGATGTGCTTGATCTGGTTGTAGTGGAGGGTGAGCTGGCGCAGGGCAATGGGGAGGAAGAGGGGCACCTGGGACAGCTTATTGTGGGAGATATCCAGCGCCTCCAGTGTTCTGCCAGTGCGTGGAAGAATAAAGTGAGGAACAAGTCAAATAAACAAGAACATGACACATTGGGCAACACCTAATAGGCTAATTTCAGTTCTTAGAACATTTATCCATTTTCTGTTCACTCTTTCCAAACTATTCTTCTCCCTGACTGTATGTTTATCTTGTTTTTATTCATCTCACAATGAATAAATTGCTGCATGACAAAAGGACTAATTTATATTGGATTTACAACATGTAACTGTAGCTTTATAGTTGCTTCAAGACTCTGTCATGTCATTTCATTTAAAGCATATTCTGCACATGATGAAATCCAAAAATGATAAAAAGGGAGGCGGAAGTTTATAGGGTGTAAGACATAGAGGCAATAAAACTACCGCCGTACACTTTTGTACCTTCTTGGGAGGACTGTGCCTTGGGTCGAACCACTAAAAGGCAGCGAAACCTCGTAAGTTATCTCTAAGTTGCCCGGGGCCTGGGGGCCAAAAGCAGTAGGGAAAGGTTTACAGGGCAGGATATAGCAAACAAGAAAGGCTTTTCTCTTTTATTTTTTCCTCAAAGCACAGTGGGATACGTTGTACACATTGATGACAGGGTCTTTCTAAGTAGGTACTAACAAAGATTTTTTTACTGAAACTGCATAATATGTGTACCATGTGCAGCCACTATTTTGAACATTGACCTACAGTAGTTGTTCAGCATATGGTTCATTCTTGATGCACCTGTGACTGACATTATATAGCGAAATAGCACATGCACCGACTCCAAAACACTGATACACTGTCAGAACCATATACAGACATTGTGTATATAAATAATTTCCTTTCTCGCCCAGTTTTGCCCTGGGGGTGGTAACTTTCCTCAGGCTCGGGTCTCCTACGAGCATTTTGTAATGTTCTCCTACCGTTGAGACAGAAACTGAAGAGAATGTGGAAGGTGAAAACCAAGGCAGTCCCACTGGTGATCAAAACACCTGGGGCTGTGACCCCAACGCCGGAGGAGTGACTCCATCAGAACCCAAGTATGACAAGACTGGTCTCAGTCCAGAAGAACACAATCCTAGGAGCAGCAAAAATACTGCGCTGCACCCTCCAACTCTCAGACCTAATCTTCCCAGACTTAATTTCCATTCCAGTTTATCATTTGTCTATAATTTCATCATTACCTTATAATTCCATTAAGCCATTCATTGAATTTTGAAATGTACCAGGGGCATCTTGCATATATTAGACTAAATAAGTCACAGCAACAGGCAAATAGATATGTGCTTGCGTTAAAGACACAGTTGAACGTCGGAAGAAGAACCAGCACTAACGCCCTGCCACACATATAAAGAGCTGTCAGGACACAGTCGAGAGTATTTAACCAGAAATCCTCAACTAAACCAGGACTAGTCAATAACCCTGCACTGTGTCAGCCAGTATGGACTCCTATGCTTCTGTGCTGCTCAGCTACCTTCAGACAACGGCAAAGGGCTGACATGCCGCAGTAAAAATACACTCTGAGCTGTTTTGGTGCTTTTGCGTCACTAGAGTACGTTCCCTGCACTGTCCAAAATGTTTTCTTTGTCATGTTCCAATTGTCACGTGGTAGACCCGATGAAGGATGCTTATTCCGGATTTGCCTCCCGATAAGGAACTCGGTTCTGTGGAAAATTTGTTACAGAAACAATAAGGAAAACAAGACCACATTTTATTTTTCCTCAATGGTCCAACAGAAAAGTCCCCTGAGAAATCTGTGCCCAGAACTGTTAGTCAGCTAACCATTGCCCTGTAGGCGCCTGTATGTACAGCTGTGATTTAGAGGAACTTTGACCATTCATTTTGAGCTGACCATGGAGAGTTTAGGAACATGTGGGCTTAAACAGCACAATTAGCCCCGGCCTCCACCAGGCGCCAGTAAATCTCCTGGACCAACACATTCACAAGACCCCCAGACTGTTGTTGAGCCCATGAGAAACTTTGTTTTAATTATATGGACAGAACAATGGGAAAGCATGCATGATTTAAACATCCAGTTGAGTCCGGTGAGAATTTTTCCTTTTTTGGTTTAAAGAAAATTACAAAGAAAAGATCATGGATAGCTTAATGCCAGATTTATTTAATCTGTCTCACAATGAAAAAGAAAATTAATGAAATTTGTTTTTTTTTGTGTATAAACAGGATATGAATTGCTAAATCTAATGAAATATTTTTAATCGTTCAAATTAAAGGTCAGTTTTAGTGAGGAAGAAGAAATGCGATGCTTGTTACAAAAAATGTTTGTATTTTGTAATGCTCTAGATAATGTCCCTGTATTCGTCAAGAACAATGTGTTTTGTGTGTGAATGTGTTTATATTTATCGTGTTAGCGGGCCGTCAGGGATAAGATCAACTTTTCCACATTTGTAACAACTTGAAGGAGGTCAAGGATTCCTCCCACTTTGTCCAAATTTTTATGCAATCCCTCACTGGACCGGATGAAACGCCTATATTCAAATTGAAGTTACTAGAACTTTCCAGAGAAGCTGTTGTCCTTTCTCTGTTGCTGTTTTTTTTTTTTTTTTGGATTCATGATACGTATGTATTATTGGGTGGAAACGATGCACCCAGTTACATCACATTACTCCGTTTCTACCATACTGATATCAGCTACCCAGACAAGATTCTTAAAAAGCAGCTTTTACTTGTCAGTATTTGCTTTTTTTGTTGTTGCGTGTTTCTGTATTATCTTAAATGCTAACATATTTATCATTGTTCTCTTTGGCTAAAATCTATTCCTCTCCACACAGTTCTCTCAATAAACATAACCCTGCCCTTTCTCTCTTTCATATTCTGAACTCCAGACGTTTGTCCTTCTCAACAGCCTCAGATATAAAACCCCAAATCCTCCCATACGTCACTACAAAACCCTGCACGTTCCAACACACCTCCGCCTTTTTATGTGCGAATAAGCCCTTAAACTTACCCCTTTAAAGCAATCCAGACCAGCGCCACTACACCCACAGCACGGAGCTCCTGCAAACCTCCCAAACTGTTAAAGCTATGGAACCATCCTGTGAACACACACCAGCTCCCTGTGTTCATCTGCACCCAACTGGAAACACTCTACAAACACAGGGAGCGATTCACTCCCAAACTCTCCCATCCACAATTTCTTCCAGCACGAAAGCAGGGCACAGACTGGCTGAATACAAACTCCGCGTACTGGACCCCCGCAAAGTCTTTGCCTCATTTCATGTGTGTCTATTACAGTATCGTCCGTTCTGAAAGCCACCGTTTTCTCATGAAACTTTGAAGACACCATTGGTTAAATATGTCATGGAAGACACGTTCAAATGACAACAGTGCTGATGCTAAAAAATACACTTCTAAACAGCACAGAGGCGTAACAGTATGTAGAACGTAATATAAAGAGACAATATAACAGAACAAATCAGACTATTTGAAACAAAACTGTGTCACAAAGAGATGCTGCACATGCTGCCTGTAAAGTATTCGCAATGACACTAACCCTGGCAAGAACCCCCGATGTGACATTAGCAATATGACAGGCCCGCAGGCTCCACTGGACTGTAACATAAAGCGATCCACAACTCGCACGGGAAACGGTATCGAAAACCCGGGCCTAAAACACGTTTTGTCAATTGCCAGTCCTGAAACATAAGACCTGGGAAGGGGGCTGCAAGCTGTGCAAAAAAGCAATGCTTCGGGTTGTTGATCTTGGAGAGAGTTGAAGGGAATTCTCATAGCAGGACACATCGTGAGAAGATTTCAGGGTTTTGGGGGGGATTATATCTATATACAGCATGTCTGATGTGGATAGTTGGGGAAATAGAGGAATTTCTGGACCCTAACATAAAAAAAAAAAAAAAATCAACTTTTTGTGTGAAATTGATTTGCCTTCAACAATATCATTGGAAAAAGCTGGTCATTTTGCATGTAGAAGTTTGTGTAAGTATATTACGCTGTAAGTTAATGAAAAACCACTTGAGCAGCTTGTGAAAATGTATTCCCTTTTATACATACAGTGGGTTTATTATTCAGCTCTGGGGCATTTTTCCCCTCACTGCCCGCCATTTGTTTCTAGCTAATGGATGTATGTTCTTCATACTCCCTGTCACTTTTGCAGTCTCAACTCATCGCAACACAAACAAATTAGCCGATTCAGCATTATCATCGTCATTCATTCATCCATCCATCCATCCAGGTCATGCTTTTCTCCAAAGCAGCTTATAAGTTGTGTACAATGATCTACCCACTTATACCGCAGGCTAGTCTGACCTGTCTTCCCAAAGGCACGTGGCGACCAGACCCAGAGCTCAGTCAGAAGTACCAGGACACCCGTGCTGAGGTTTCCCAAGTCTTTCCTCAAACAAACACACTGCCAACACCTGAAACTAAAGATATTTCTGTGCAGCGCCATAGAACCAACAAACACCAGCATTACCCACTGCACCACCATGTTGTTTCCCTACCCTAAATAAAGTCTTAAACTTGTGATCAAATCAAAACCTTCTAATGTCAGCATACACAATATATGCAATATATGTATAACAGATGTTATGATATAGTGATTGGTGATAATATAAACTTTATTTCCCATATCCTATTTACTCATCAGCCAGATGATGAAAATATCTCCATCCCAGGGCTACACTGCCTCACACCCTGTGCATTTGGGATAGGATCCACATCTCCATGGCCCTACGCTGGATACAAGAACAATGGTAATTTAACCACCTCACAATGGGAATTCACCTAACAGGGTGTTTTCATGGAACTAACTGTTCTGTGTGAGGAATGGGTGTAGAATGTAGCAGAGACTTATAAAAAGAGAATAGAATACTTTTGGGTGTCATCCGTGTCCCTTTCTTCCCTTGATCGAAACTCTTCAACGCTGTAGGGTCGCACGGTCACATTCCTTCAAAATATCTTCAAGCAATGAGGGTAGATAGTGTCATCTCTCAATCCAGAAAACATCCACCCAACCCCACCGTACCATCAACACTGTTTACACTGATCCTTTATCTGTTTATCCATCTATACAAGCATCTTAGTTAATGTTTAGTTATCAGTGTCTATTTACCTGTTCATCTCCTCATCTATTCAACGTGTCTGTGTTGCGCTGCATCAGTCCTGGAAAAGTGACATTCTGCTCTGACTTGGTCAACAGCAGAAGGCAGAATGATGATAAATGTGAAGCTGGAACCTTGAGTGTAACACGTTGCTGAAGTGGGATAACATTCATTTAGAATTCTGTCACAAACTAATAGGTTGTTTGTTTTCCACCATTTTTATCAAGCACTTTTCCAACGCAAGGTTGGAAAAGTGGCCCAGAACCTCTCCTAGAAGAACAGGGTGGGGAACATCCTTTACAGGGTGCCAGCCCATTGTAGACACCACACACTCATTCAGTCACACACACCAAAGGCAGTTTAGAGCAACAGTTCACCTGAAACACACGTGTTTGCACTGCAGCAAGAAAGCAGAGCACATAGAGGAAAATCACGGAGAGAAGAAACAATCTTCACAGGCCGAGGTAGACTGGAACCAATGTCTGAACCCACAGTCAAAGTGTTGTGAGGCACCGGCATTACAGACTGCATCGCTGTGCCACCCAGTATAAAGCTTATGCATTATTTTAAGTATATCTGCATCTTTAGTGAAAATCCTCAGTGACTCAGAGAGGCATTTCAACATTCAGCGTTTCTCCTCCAAAACCAAAGGCTTTGTGAAAACAATTGAAATAGGATGACGCCTCAACGCAGAGTGCATGACATGTTAAAACATGATGTTGCTTATTTCTCCAGCTGTTTACTAAAAACACCAGCCATGCAAAAGGCCAGAGGCAGGCAGGCAGGCGGAGTACGCTGATCCTGCCCTCACCCCTCCTTAAAAAGCCAACCACGACCAGCCCAGCTAACGCAAGCCATGATTTACTTAATGTCAGGGAACTAAATTGGAAAAGGATGGCTGGAGGGAGTCATATTAAAATACCGAGGTTTAAAAAATATGTATTAAAAAAGGAAAGCGCAAAAGCTGAAACTGGACACAGAGCCTTGGAGTGCTGAATCATTTCATTTGCGCAGAGCAAAAGCAATAATCAGGAAAGAATGGCTCAGGGGGGCACAACTCCAGGAACCGGCTGGCTCGATCGCTATCAGAATAAAGATCCCTGGAGACTCATAAGGTCGGAAATGCCCTGCAATCTCGCTGGACGTCGGACGGACGTAGGTCATTGTTCCTGCGCTCGGCGCACTGGAGGAAAGCCCCCTGTGAATGCTGGAGTTGAATTTCACTGTGGGGGGCAACATCCCCCCCCCCCCAGAGCCCCCACATCTGGAACCTGCTCAAAACCTCAATTATTGGACAGAAAGACAACAGCCTTCTCCGAGCAAATGAAAGGATTCTAGAAATGATCAAAAAGAGAAAACATTTTTGTGCAACATACTGAGAAAGCTGTTCCTGTCAGACTTGTCAGCAATTATTATTATTATTATTATTTATTCATTTAGCTGACTCCTTTTTCCAAAGTGATCTACAGTGTGAGGCTGGAACCCTAAGCAACAAACATTTACTTTTCCTTTTCAACAGCTGCTCAAGAGTATTGCAGCAGGAGCAGGAAATCGAACCGAGGTGCTTCGCAAAGCAAAAGCTGTAAGCTGCTCGCAGCCCCAAAATCCACTAAAACAGTGTGATATTTTGACCTACTGCTTAATTTTTGCCATCAACTAGTGCCGATTAATCGTTCGTTTTTAAATGAATTCAACGGATAGATCGATTCGGTCGTTCGCTGAAACGCTGGTTCGTCCGACTGACGCGAAACGGGGTATATTCACAAAACATCTGGAAGTTTCTGAGAACAATCTCAGAAGGTTAGGATGGCAGTCATATGCGGTAGCCTTATTGTACACGGAAAATAATACTCCAACGGGGCACTGAAGTGACATAATGCTTCGTTTCTGAAATTTGTTTTGCGGCGAGTTTGGTTATAAGAATAACAGTGTTCATTGTCTTAGCTCTGCTATCTGAGGAATATTATAATTAGACTGATTTTATGTGTCTAAATGTGGAGATAGAAAAAAAAAAAACTAACCAAAGCTGGTTGTAAACATGGGTTCCAGCAGTCCAGACTTCTAGTCAAAATCACATACTTCAAGCTCGGGCACAGTGCGGTTTGACGTACTATGTTAATCTCTTGACATCCCTGCTCTATGTTTCCCTTATATTCGCAGCGGTGTGTAGGCATTGTTCCTGCTTCCAGGGTGTTTCGTGCACTTTGGACACAGTACTGTGGTTCCCAAGGGCCTCACGGCAACAGCTGCATGACGAAAGGTACAGTATTTGGCCAGCACATGTGCCTGGCATTTCTGCGGCCTCCGTCTGCTGAACGTAACAGTAATTCTTTGTTTAATGTCCATATGTTACCAAGGTTGTTTTTGCCTCTACTTGTTATCCAAGAAAGCTCACGTTTTGCAAACAGACAGGTTTATAAACAGCCAGACTTAGTGCTGCAGTATTTTTAGGGGACATTTAATTTTTCCCCCCTCATTTTCTGGATGGGAATTCCAGTGACAGTCGTTAATGTTATACTGAAACTTTTCATGATTTCATTTTTTCAAATCTTTCATCAGAAAGGTTTAAGTTGAAAAAATACCAACGAGCGAAACTGCGCCCTCTCGTGGTTGACACGGGGATTACAGTCCAAAGGTTTTTCTGATGTTCTCGTACTTCACCAGGCCACACATTTACAGAGAAACTTTGTTTGAAAGGTAGGTTTCCTTTGCACACACAGCTTACCGTAAGTGTATCCAGGCCCGTGGTGCAATGTGGTCCTCCTGGATTCGGTTGCGGCTCAGATCAAGTACAAGGAGCTGGGGGCATTTATCCAGAATACCCTCCTGCACGTTCTCCAGCTGGTTGTTGGACAGATGCAGCTCCTGAACACACAGATATGGTTCTAAGGCAGCTGAAAACTAATATATACCACTGCTGCTTACACATACACGCGCGCGCGCCATTTGCTGAGTGTTCCTGGCAGACCACCCGATAGACAGTAACAGGAAAATTTCTGTACTGATGCAGGTGAATAAACAGCAGCAAAATCCAGTCAGTTAAGCAGAGCACTAAACCGGTACACTGTCCTCTTAACAGCCTTCTTCTGAGAATATGAAATTATCCTATAATCTAATGTTTATTGCCAAAAAAATTCTAATTTTATTCATAAGTATTGCTCCATTTTTATTTTCAATAAATTGCTCTGGTCACTGTTTTATGTTTCTTGCCACATGCATGTTTCTGCCTGCATTACTTTTGTCGTGGAACAAGATGAATAAGTTTGTTTACGTGCATTTGTTGTCAGGCACATGGAGGAAATCCATGTGAACAAGGGAAGAATGTGCGAACTCCACGGCTGCGGCGCATTCAAGCTTAGGCCTAAATCCACGGCCCACGTGCTTGCTTCGCTCCGCACTGGCTAGTCGGTATGGAAAGCAACAGTGCTAAAATTCATGACTGATGTGCATAACCACATTTCACACCGTTACACTGACCTGTAAGGATGGAGGGAGGCCAGATGGGAGAGCACGAAAATGGTTATCATCCAGCTGCAGGTAGACTGCCCTCCTGAGAGGCCTGAAGGTTAAAGGAGACACGTTCCCTTCATGGAGCCCGTTGCCCTGTAGTTCTAACGTGTGCAGTTTGGACAAACCTAAAAAAGCCACATAGTATTTTGTCATTTATTCTGTACACATCCCAACCAGTAATATGCAGATGAATCACCAAAATATTCTGGCCAGAACAAAAAAGAACAATTTAAACCATATAAGCTGTTTTCTTTCTGTTACTGTCATGTGCACAAACCTCTGAAACTGTGAGGTGTGAGACCACTGATCTTGTTGTCGTTGATCTTTAGCTCCTCAAGTGATGGTGGTAGAAGTGGGATCTTGGTCAGTTTGTTCCCATTCAAGATCAGTCTCTTCAGGTTTGTCAGATTCTAAAAGCAAGAAAAGAAACACTTTAAACTTCATTGAAAAAACCTCTCGAGAACTTTGTTTCTCTCCCTGAAGACAAGCGATATAAACTAAAGAGATATTACTGCTTCTACGGAAAATATATATGAAAATGCCATAAAAACTACAAACAATTCGCATGCAAGTCAACTACATCAATTCAAATGTAAAGTTTTTAAAATTGGAAATACCGCTGCAAAACCAATTTAAAAATGCGATCAAGCCAAACCTACGTGAGAAATATAAAAATGTGATTCTGTTTAAATGTATCAGAGTGTAAATAAGTGTAAAAGCTGTAGGTTATTTACGCAGAAGAGCAGACAGCAACAAGAGCTGCACACTTCAGTGAAACACCACGTCGGATACATGTAGGATTACTAGAATCATCCATTCTTGTCCACCTTCTAGAGTCTTTTGGCAGCACTTAGGATTCGCAGTCTCTGTCTGTTGGTGGATATGGCGACATTTTAGCACACGATTTGAATTGTGTGTGCCGGGCTAAGCGCTTCTCCTGAGAGTCTGCACAAGTAAGAAGTTTTTTAACGAAAACTTTTTTTTTTAAGTCGGGGACCAACTGTACTATTTAACATGCATTCTTTGAAATCTTTCCTGTGCAGGTTTTTGGTTGTTTTGATATCTAAATGTGAACACTGTGTCAGGCTCTGACCACACACTAAAGACAGTGGTGATGCACATCAACTCCCCGCTTTCCCCACATCTGTTATTTGTGGGCTGTGAGGAAAGGATATTGTAAAACTTTCAAAGTATTTGTTCCTGGTTTTGGAGCGTCTGCAGAAGTCCTGTCTCACAGGGACCACAGAGCCAGGCCTTTGTGCCTCCGCCAGGACGGTCGAGCTGTGGTCACTGAATGGCTGCTTAGTAAGGACCGCTTGCTGCTTCATACCTCTGAGAGAGAGAGAGAGAGAGAGAGGGAAGTCTCCACGAGGGTGTGGTTCCTTCCCGAGGACTGGCATTCTATTGCAATCATGTTTATTTTCGGATCCGTTTGGTCTAAGGTTGGGATGGAGAGAGAACGTTCTCTTCTGATTTCTGTCAAAAAAAAACCTGCAGCAGATGCTGATGGCACTTAATGCCCAGTTAAGGGAGGTGCCAAATAAACAATTTAGAAAACAGATACACTTTCAGAGTGCGGTTCTCAATGGCTCTGTTGTTATTATCGATACAATAAAGTTGAGGAAGAAAGAAACTGATCCAAAGAAAGTAGCAATCACTGTCACCTTCAGCTGCAGCTTCAAGTCAAAGTAGAGGTTTTGCACCATGCAAGTGGCTAAAGGAACTTCAGCTCTGGATTGATTTTAAAAAAATTCTTCACTGGAAACATCACGCGGTGCCTTTGGGTTTGGCAGATGCTTTTCCCCAAAGTGATGTACAAACTAGGAGTGTACAACGAAGATGAATGTTTGAGAAGTCAGATTAGGACAGTGCAGAAGTCAGAGGGAAGATAGTAATTTAATAGATCTTGGAACTAGATTTATGTTATATCACAAAATTTTACGAGTGGTCATTACTGAAGTACTAGTTACTGAAATGCTGGTTGGTTGAATATCATTTCCCAAACTTGTGGGATACTGAAGCCTTCCTGCAGCAGCAAAACCACCTTGGAAATAAAAATAGGTCCAGTATAATTTCAGCATAATTTCTTAGGAGAAGCTCATATGCATGAACTTCATTATAAATTCAACAGAGCTCATTTTGCACAAAAACTGAATTGAGGTAGAAATTTATGAAACGTAAAACTGACAGGAAAGTTTCATTCCCACTTTGTAAACTTCAGATCATCTTGTGAAAAGTGTCCGTTGTGGTTATGCAGCTGTATTGCCTATGCAGCACTCAGATCTTTCCAGACATGAGAAAATATTTCCACAGTGCCTGGGTTCTGGGACTTGTCCACATGCTCTGATTTACACAATTGCTTAGAATGTGATCCAGTGCCTAAAATGTGACCAAGTAGGAGGTCTGGTGTTGTGACCTTCAACAACGTACCCAAACATTACTGTTCTGGTCTTTGAAAAGCTCAAACCACCTCATTTCCAGCCGTGTTGGACAGTACAGTTTAGCTGCAACAGAGACTCACCTGGAAGATGCGTGGGCTCAAAGAAGAATCCTCCAGCCTGTTCTTACTGAGATCTAGCCACTCCATATTGGGCAGCCCAGCCAGGCCACGCAAGGGAATGAGGCTGATTTTATTATCTTCATCGGAGATTGAAAAACAGGTTTTAGGAAATTATATATAACTGAATAGTTAATTTTACCAGGTAAACATTTATTGATCTCAGAAATTCTTGGTCACTAAAGGTACTGGACTTGTTTTAGGTAACACATATCAGAGGTACAGTGGTGTTAAGTCACTGGACAAGCTGTGGTAAATGTGCATGAAATAAGGTAACAAGGAGAGGGATTACCACCACATTTCTGGGGAAAAAAAACACAATAAAAACACTGCATACACTTTAACAAACACTGTAAAATGTAAAAATGTGCAGCTGATTTTACTCTTCTCTTCTCACCTGCCAGGAAGAGGGTCTTAACTTTGAGGGCGGTGATGATTGGCAGGCGAGTCATGCCGATACCCCCACAGGCGATCAGGGACTCGGCCAGAACACATGCCGTTGGTAGGGACTCCATGAAATTGCTCCTACTAGTGAGTTGTATGCTAGGAAGGTGACCAACAGAGATGTTTTTTTCACCATCATCATCGTCGTCGTCTTCCTCTTTGTCGTCGTCATCATCATCATCATCATCATCCTTGTCAATCATCGTCTTCCTGAGACTTTGTGGTTTGTTTGCTGTGGGAAATCCTCTTTCTGTAGCTCCTCCTGCCTCCTCTGACAAACGGGATGGTGTTGCAGCCATATTTGGTCCCCCATAATCGATTTTCCCAGAATCTGCCATCTGCTGCGTGAGCTGCCCAGATGATCAACAAAATGTGTGAAAAGTAGGACAAGACAATATACAATATGTGTTTTTTTTTGTCCTGAGGTTACACAGACACACATTCACGTTTGTCATAAAAAGGTCCCACCTCTTGTCTCTTGCCATCGGCAGCACTCCTCCAGAACTGGTGAAAATTCATATCCTGCAGCTTATCGCCACCATCATTCTTCCTCCCGTTCTCCTCTCCCTCTGTTTCTTCTGCTGTTTTCCAGGTCGTCGCCATCCTGGGCTCTGAGGACAGGACTGCAGAAAGTCAATGAGGAGGAAAACAATATTTGTCAGCAATATAAACCTGGTGTTTTTAAGATCGTCGCACCATCACCTAAACCTGCAAATATGTGAATCCATTTTAAATAGCAAAAATTATGAAAACATTACATATAAATGTTAGTTTGCCATTTGTTACTTGTCTTTTACAGGGTAGGTAAAGGATGTACTACCAATTTCTTGTATAAGTGTTCACACTTTATCAATAGGAAAAAAAAATTGTAAAGAATCGTGTTTAAAAAAAATAACTGAATGTTTGACTGTTTGGTTAGGTGAGCACTAGTGTGTCTGTACCCTTGACGGGGCAGGGTGTGTAAGTGCAGCTGGCTGCTCCCCTCTCACAGCAGCAAGTGGAGCAGGGCTCTGGGGACCACATGGCACCTTCAAACAGAGAGATTCCATTCACTAAGCACTGCCTGCTGCCCTCTGCAATGGAGAAAAGAGAGAGGAAAAGAATGACACAATAGTGGCCAGGCTACAAGTCCATCTGCTCCACCTCGTCCTCCACCTCGCAACGCCAGGCAGCACTCACCTCTGTCTGCCCCAGGTGTAGGCGAGTCAGTGCTGCCTCCTGGCCTTCTCCTGGTCAGTGGCCCCTTGTCAGTAGAGGCAGCAAGGGCACAGGTACAGAGACAAAACACAATCCCATACATCCTTTTGCAGAGCTCCATCTAGAAGTCATGGACTGACTTGTTCAAGAGGTTCTCCCACAAATGTGCAGGACTGTTCAGTGCTCTCCCAGAAGATGTCTCTTCACACAAAAGAGCGAACGGGAGATTGAAGAGGGCAAATAGCAGAAGTGGGTGAAGATAGAAAAAAGGCCAAGAAAGCATCTCATTCACGCCATTTAAAAAAAAAAAAAAAAAAAAAAACCAACTTCNCAGAAGTGGGTGAAGATAGAAAAAAGGCCAAGAAAGCATCTCATTCACGCCATTTAAAAAAAAAAAAAAAAAAAAAACCCAACTTCTCTACAGCCCCCCTGTGACCCATGAAATAAGCGCCAAAGTGTAGTTTTAGTAAAATGCAGTCTATTACAAACGTGGCTATAATAGTTTAAAACCCAGTGTAGCAAATGCAGAAGGAATTATTCTGGGATGTATTTCTATCTGAAAAAAGCACTTTTTTTTAGAGTTATGAAAAAGTTAGGAAATATTAACAGGACACTAGATTTGTTTCAGTTTGTATTGGAAGAGGCCCAGGCTGGCTGCAGTCCACAGACAGTATTTGGAATAACGCCTTGTGAGGAATGAAAGGTAGTTTTGTCTCCCCTTCTGTTGCCTGGCCCTGCAAACACATACTTGTCAGAAAGAGTTTGTGCAAACTTTGCCGAGAAATCGCCTACTTGGCGTGCCGTTCCTCTTCGGCGGCCCACCTACTGCTCTTCATACCCACTTCAGCTCGGACAGCAGCTACGGACGGAACACGGTGTTAATATACTTCATTAAAGCGGGTTACAAACCCCTTAATATAAGTCAGTCAAATCCACTTCTCCTTTGTGTTACTTACAGTAAGGCTGTGACACAGAGTGAAAAAGCGAAACCTGAAACGCAGCGTATTTAACAGGGAAACGTCACCACTGTCCGCGTGAACAAATAAGTGTCGAAAATTTAAGGAAGCTGCCTCTTTTGGTGCTTTCTGGCCAACTCCAAAAGAATATCCAGCCTTTGGCAAAAAGGTAAAACAAAAAAATAAATAAATAAAACAAACACTGTAGTTCCTAACTTACTTGCATGAGGAGCGTTGAGAAATGTCACTTTGGCCTGTAACGCTGAGTGGAGACAAACGGTCAGTGTTTGTCCCTTGTACTGTTCCACACCGCTGTCCAAAAGCAATTACTTCATCCAGATTTAACTTTAAATAAATAGTTGTAGTTCCACCTACTGTATTATAAAGATGGGATAGAGCCGCATATGACCCAGGGACTGTCTGCAGCAAACTCTGCCTTTCTGTCTGACTCCTTCTGCCATTTTCGCAGAAACCCCTCAAACGTTGCTGGCCCTCTTGCAACTCGCCCAGTTCGCATATCCTCCTTTCAACAAAACTTGGTTGTATCTATGATTTAGGTGTGGAGAGTTAAAAAAAATTACATTGGACAGGCTTCTTTACCATAACCACCATGGTGAAAGCCAGTGAACCTATGAGCTGCGACTTTGTCTGGACAGTGGATTCGTACAGTACTGGTAATAAATTGTACATTTTTAAAAATGCACACTCAGTCAATCCCAGTTGAGGCCATTTCAGTCGCAGAAGATCAGAATAAAAACGGAGGTACTGAATGTGTGGTCTGCTGCCCCGCATTGCAGCTGAGCTGTCATCTGTTCCCAGGCGAATAGCTGGTCCAGAAACCTATAGAAACCCTTGAAATAAACTCTTCAACTCAAAATACACACAGCGAGTTAAAGCAAAGCAAAAGAAACAAGGCCAAATGCATGAATAAGTTTCACTCAGCTTAGTATTCATGTCAGTTTTTTTAATATAACTGTGGTACTCATTTGAATTGAACTACTGAATTTTTGTCAGAAACACTGTGTCTCTGCCCAATGCTTTTAAAATGAATCTTCCTTTTTGAGGCGCTAAATAGGTTTCATTTTATAGAATGCTGCTACTTATGCAAGTTATAGAAGTAACTATAAGTATTTCAAGTATTTTTGAGGAAAACATTGCAAAAAATCTCCCCCTGGTAGCAGCCCGATGGAACATGTCATCAGATTCCGTGTTGATGACATACGGCGAAATGGGACAGACAGGATGGAAAAATATATTTTGTAACACGAACACAGGAGTGCACTTAAAGACAGTTTATTTAGTGCTTACTGTCAAACGTTTTCACCAATACAGTAGGAGGAGTAAACGCAATTGCATACTGAGAACACTTTAAACACAAACTAAAGCCACGATCACCTGGTTCACGTTTAGTCTCTTTACGCGGGATTCAAACCGATGAAAATGAGCAAATTAACTTTCTATATCGTTCATTTTTACCGTTTGGTGGACAATATTTGCTGGTAAAATAATTCTATTCTAAATTTCGACAACATTTTGCCTGCTTGCATATATAAATGAGACTTGCAATGTGACATTTCTAACATATAGCAACCATTTCCAATATTTATAAACAACGGGAAGTAGGTGCTTATGTTAAACCAAAAAGAAAGATGGTGAAATAAATCCTATTAGACTGTTTCTAAATCAGGATAGGAGTCCTTGCTTAGCAGAATTGACCCGTGACCTTTGTAGCTACAAGACAATGGCAGGTGTTCCCTGTCTGTTTCTCTGGGTGTCAGAAGGAGAGCATGAATCTAATCCACAGATTCGGCCTCCCCCGCCCCTCGTCTCTCTCTTTCTCCCCGGCAGCTGAGCTTTCACACAGGCATTGCCTCCACGGGGTGTCAAGGACACGGCAGCCCTGAAATAACCATCTCCATCATCACGACCACATTCCCAATCCCACCCGCCAACCTGCCCTTACCATTGTCCAAACTATCACAAATGAAGTTCCTTAGTAAACTGATCTAACAAGATGTTAAGGAGTTCCACTAAAAATCCTGGATTACCAGCATTGATTAGAAACATCAGCCTCCCACTTTTCGCTGACATTCAGTTACAGGCAAGTTCAGTTTCCCGCTCTGTGTTACTTTAAACACGGCGAAGTCACAAATTACACCACTTGAGCGCGAAAACTACGTGAACTCGAGTGTCCTCTTCTGACGGACAAAATTGATCAGACGACACCTAAACCGACAGTCTAGAGAAGTTTGGAGAACCTGCTCCAAAAATTTGCGATCAGTTTCCCTTTCATATTTATTCCAGTCAGTCAATAAAATACGAGACACCTTTCTCAAATCAACACAGCTGGAAGCAGAGAAAAATAGTTAATCAATACTTACTCATACTACGCAGTTTATTCAAAACTAAGGGAATAAACAAGGATTTTCCCACAGATAGAAGAAACATTTGTTCAGAATGACAATATAGCCATATATTAACTAATGATTATATCTTCTCACGATGCAGCCAAAAGTACCAAATCGACACGTCAGTCCGATTTTTTCAGTACGTCACAACTATTTGTGAAATAATTATCCAGACGTAACCATAGTATAGCCGCTACAGCAGGCCCCCAGGACACTGGACACCTAAGCAATGATCTCAACCCCCACCAAAGCATAGGTCAAACTTAGTCCATCTCCTTTTTTCTTCTTGTCTCAGGTCTTCATCTAATTTTAGCCCTCTGTGTATGAGGACAGTATGGGAGTGGCAAAGTATTTTTTAACATTAGCATTCCAACAATAAAGCTGGGGGCAGATGGGGCCTGGGGTCTTTGTCCTGTGTCTGCAGGGGCGGAAGTGTCAGTGAGCATAGCTGGTGGGCGAGTGAAAAGAAGCCAGGACAAAAAACCATGGATGATGTATACAAAGCAGCGGTGAGTAAGAATGACCAAGCAGGTGTTAAGTTGTAAAGTTACTCAGCAGTTAATACTTGATTTTAAAAAAATTGACTTTTAGCGAACAAGGCAGTGTCGCTTCTTGGTGATGTCTGACTGACTGCAGTAAAGAACTCCGATAAAGTACTACAGAAAGGTCGTCGTGAGAACGAGTTATAGAGTTGGACGTCTAGAAACAGCTGAACGGAGGACGTTAGGCAAGTGACAACACCTTGAACAATACCATGTGATTTTGACCTGCACTCATTGGTTGCATTTATTTCTCGCAATCTGATGCCAATACTGGATTCATTCACTGTAATTTTTACAGATATAACATTTCTAGTGAAGGCAGGAAGGAAGTAACGCGTGAAGGACTTTGATTTGCATTAAAATTAACAGGTAAAATTAAGAGAGGTACCTACGTACGAACACACGTACCGGCATCAACGCCAGAGAGGGCCTATGTAGTAGCATCAGATGGCGAGAACATGGGAAGCGCAATCTAATCAGAGGAGAAATATGAGGAATCAGAAGAATTTATGTATTTCAGCTAATCCACAGCAAGTTCGACTAATTCAGAAATTTTCCATGCAGTTACACAGTCCACACTTTATACGACATTCTTCTCTGCCAAATCACTTCAAGGTCAATACTGTGCACTTACAGTAGTAACTGTTTCAGGGAAGCGTATACGACTTCAAGAGAACAATTCAAGTAGAACAATGCTGTAAATATGTAGATACCAAATTTACTTCTGTAGATTTTGTTTCGCAACGTAATTTATCTATTTCTCGATGGCAACGTAAGTCACTGAAATACTTCATTATCAAGCTGGTGATCATCTGAGACTTTTCAAAGAACCGCACCAACGTTTAAAAAGCCTCGCAAGTCCTTGTCACTGTATTGGCTCTTTTTGGATGGAACTTTACCGGTTAAAGTGGCTAAGATTGCCGTTACAGCCGTGGAAGTGCAAAACAAACAAAATAACGCTGCTGACCTGCGCATTGTTGCTAAAGTACAAAGGATATTAGGGTTAACATGTTTCACAGTGCCATCGAAGGGCAACGCTTGAAGATAATACGCCTCTGCCCCCCCCCCCGCTAACAATAGAAAAGGGTTAATGGAGGATGGCGAGGAGGCTGAGGGGGAAAAGGCAGCTGTCTGTTCCATCCCCTCAACTCTACGACAAGAATAGCAGAGGGAAACGTTACACCCCATGCAGACAGTGCAAACAGCCCCGTGCCGAGCGCTAAACCGAGTTCCAGAAAAGACAAAGGGGCCGGAGGTACGGCTCTAATTTATTATTAGCAGCGCCTTGCTCTAAGGTATAGTACCATTCTAGTTGTGGCACTAGAATGCTTCAGTTACAGTTCAAGTTCCATTCTGAGTTTGAAGCTACAAGTGACTTTGCTCACCAGCGGTTTCTTCCTACTGACTCCTACTGCTGCACTCGGCCACAGTCCCCAAGTTCCCGGCCTTCTCTCTGTGGGTATTTAAAAATAATCTCACACCAGAAATACTCTGCACTTTGTGAAGCAGTGAAAAGGTGGCATTTACCCAGAAGAGTCATTAAATCAACAGATTATCCCATTCTGGTTCTTTTGTTGTTTAGAAGCTAACGTGTAAAATCAAAATCAATTTTAAAGCAAGTGTGGAAAATTATCGGTTATGAGAATTATTTTCTATTAGCAGTAACCACAATAGTTCCCTAGTTATAGACACCCCCCCACCAATACAGAAAATTCGGTGTTTGCTTTTCATAAGTACACATACAATGACAGCTCTTCCTGCCAACAGGTTGAGAACTTAACAGAAGAACAGAAAAATGGTGAGTGAAAGCTGACTTTCTAAAAAACTTCTCTTGCTTCTTTTACACGCTGGGGGATTAGTAGCTGACACTCACTTCGGTCTTTCCCACTGCAGAGTTCAAAGCTGCTTTCGACATCTTCGTCCAGGATGCAGAGGATGGATGTATCAGTACCAAGGAGTTGGGGAAGGTGATGCGCATGCTGGGCCAGAACCCCACACCAGAGGAGCTGCAGGAAATGATTGACGAAGTGGACGAGGATGGTACGTCAGCAACTCACAGCATCAGCCTGAACTTCACCACCCTGCTAGTCTGAAATCAATTTCAGCTGATAAGTACTAATGTTCTGGCAACGCACACTTCACATTCATTTAACTGGTCTGTCCTTCCAGGAAGCGGCACGGTAGACTTTGATGAATTCCTGGTGATGATGGTCCGCTGCATGAAGGAAGAGAGCAAAGGAAAGTCAGAGGAAGAACTGGCAGAACTTTTCCGGATGTTTGACAAGTAAGGCTCCCTGACAGAACGCACGTGGACAGAATGTGTTGAGCATTCAAGGCAATCCACACGTGTCCGGGATTAAGCGTTAAAGCTGTACATCCTACCCAGTTTGTTAATGATACCGATGTTTCTCATCAGGAACGGAGATGGTTACATTGACCTGGAGGAATTGAAAAACATGCTTGAATCTACTGGTGAGGTCATCACTGAGGATGACATAGAGGAGCTCATGAAAGATGGTGACAAGAACAATGATGGGAAAATTGATTATGATGGTAAGGAGAAACATTTTACAACCTGCACATCAAAGATCCAATTTACTCAGGGAAATGTTACACTTGGAAGTCATTCAGACTTCAACACAGCATCAGGAGCAAAGAAACATTTAGACTTTTCTAGAGCTAGAACTTAACCTATTAATGAGCCATTATTCCCTTTCAAATCCCAAACTTCTATAGAGGATCAGTGTGGTTATGCAGATATCCATCACCATTAATGCACTAATCCACCTTTGATAAGGCAGGAGAGTCATGAAGTTGACAAACCAAGTTTAAAAATTTGATATTACCCTAACTTGCACTTTCTGCAGAATTCTTGGAATTCATGAAGGGAGTTGAATAGATGCTCAGCGAAATGGATTAAGTGCCATCAAGGTCTTGGAAACGAAGACTGACATGAAACCTATACATCTCTAAACCACAGAAGATATGACCTTACAGTGAGGGGAGGGGTTTGAAACGGTGCAGCTGTCGAGGCTGCATTGTACAATGAAACTCAAAAGGCACAGCACTGCCGCACCGCAGACATGGGATATGCCCGTGTGCATGTTAATGTTCCCCATTCTTGCATACAACATGAGGAATTTGAAAGATACTTTTATTTGAACAGGGACCCATTTGAATATAAAATAGGGGGCCTCATTTTCAATAAAGTGAGTTTCTTTTTAGTAAAGCACTGCTCTGCCAGGAAAGTGTTTGAGAACCATTTATGCACATGGAGTGAAGCATTTGATAATAACAGGTTTGCATGACGGGAGAGAAGACCACATGCGTGAAACAGCACAAGTGATCATATGAAGAGCAACGTCAAGCTTTTAGCTTTTCCAGCCACTAAGACGAGACCAATTGCTTAGATAAATCATTTATTATCTTCCACAGTAGTGTACAGGTATTGAATACAAACATTGTGCACTTCAAGTACAGGAACAGAATGTAGTCAAACCTGCATAAGAAAAGCCCTTATTGTTTTCAGCCCACAAGGCACAACCAAGTACCCAATACTAGCTCCTGGTTTGAGTTTAACCTTGTAATGTGTCTCACTTCTTTTGAGATGTTTAGTCTCTGGCTTGGATGCAACAAGTCATTCAAGCACTTTGCATCATGACATCCCCACCACTTGACTCAAGTTGTGTCCTCACATAGTGCAAACCTCAGAAGATCAAGTGTTATTGGGGGGGGGTGGACACTAGGGTGGGATGTATTCCTTTAGTTTGCAATCACATCTTTGACAGCCTTCACAATAGCTTTAGCACCAATACTGTAGAGGTCCAGCAGCTCTTGAGGCCTCCCACTCTGGGGAACCTGTGTGACTGCCAGTGTCTGCACCACAATGCCATGTTCCTTAGCCACTATGGAACACACTGCTTCACCAAGCCCACCTGGGGGAAAAGGGACATGTCAGGAAAAAAAAAAAAAAAACAAAAAAAAACAAAAAAAAAAAAATCCCATATAAATACAGCACTTAGCTCCACATACAAGCCATCAAAAGCTTTACCCTCTTTGTAGTGGTCCTCCACAACAATCAGCCTGCCACCTGTAGCCTTAGCACTAGACACAATGGTTGTTGTGTCCAGTGGCTTAATGGTGAAGGGGTCAATCACCTTGATGCTCAGACCTGGTACAAACAGTTTAGATTGAGTACTAAAGGCATGCCGTTATGACAGCCAAGTCTTGGTTTAAACTCCTCACTGGACAGTGGGTTACCTTCAGTAGCAAGCTCTTCAGCTGCTGTGAGAGCTTCATGCAGAGTCACCCCTGCCCCAATGATTGTTACCTTGTCATTTTCAGACTGGTGTACCACCTACACAGAGAGGTCCATTGTATCCAACTCTTCACAGTATAAAAAGAATTCAACTGACTACCAACAGTAGAATTATGCTTCAGATCTCACACCTTAGCACATCCCACTTCAAACTTCTCCTCCGCAGGATATATCACAGGCGTTTCTGGTCGAGTGGTCCTAATGAAGCAGATTCCCTAGAAAACAGTACTAATGTTAAGAAAGGCCACAGGAAAGGTGGATCTTGTGCCTCACACCTTCTAGCATTCAAGGACTTACCTTTGTATTAGCAGCCAGTTCTATAGCTCTCTCTGTAGAGACTGCATCACAGGGGTAGAAGATTGTGCAGGTGGGAATTGCTCTAAACATGGCAAGGTCTTCAAGAGCCATCTGGGAAGGGCCATCCTCACCTCAAATAAGGGTATTCATTTTAATATCAACTACACAGTTGTTCAGATCTAGTGGCAATTGTTACAAGCAACTGCTTGTTCAGGTCAAAGCCAGAAACCCTTGATTAGATGCCAGACTGTTGTAGATCATGCACATGGGGGGGGGGGGGGGCTACAGCACCATCATTTAGTGTTTATTCTAAGAATAAGAAAGTCTCAAATTATACCATTACATTAAATTCAGCTTCATAATTAGACCCAGGAAACTTTATGCATTTGAAGTATTAGTTTCTTACCAATGGAAACACCACAGTGGGAGCCAACCAGGTTAATATTTGACTGTGAAATGGCTGCCATGCGTACTTGGTCATATGCCCGTGACAAGAACGCACCAAAGGTACTGGCAAATGGAACACACCGATCCCTGGCAGCACAGCCCACAGCCACACTGACCTAGACAACAGCATTTCATAACTTAAGTTGCAGGTAGAATTGTGCCAAAACAGGTGGAATGTTTACAAGAATTCAGACTGGAATACATGCAATTTAAACCTTGATGTTATTAGCCAAAACCCATTTAAAGCAATAGTTGCACATCACTGACATCCTTCAGGGAGCACAATTCAGGATGGATCTGGTCATGAGTTGTTCCCATTTACAGAAACAGAACAATTGGAACTAGTGTCCTTTTAACTTCACCATCTTGTTGCTTTGATGGATCATAATTAGAACTTATTTGCTCTTACTTGTGATGAAACCTAAGTTTTAGTATCAGTCAGTTACCAATATAATAGTAAAACGTTAACGGCCAACTGAAGTGCTGCAACCCCTATATTGCATCCGACTCCATCTTTGTGGAGTTTGGAAGTAGTATCATTTGAGAACTAGTGCAATTGGTTATTGAAGACAGAGGTTATAAATGCTCCTGGGGCTCTGAATACTCACCATGTTCTGCTCAGCAATAAAGCATTCGATGTAACGTTCTGGATGAGACTTTTTGAAGATTTCAGCAAAAGTTGAATTTTTTGTGTCTCCATCTAATGCTACCACCCTTTGACATGCATCTCCCAGCTTGGCAAGAGCCACCCCATAAGCACGCCTTGTGGCCACCTATAAGGAACAGTGTGAAAATGGCTTCTATTCATACAAGATCATTTCTTAGTGTACCACAAGACTACCAACAGATCTCATTAAGCCTGGTTAAAATACTGCAAACATTTAGATTAGCACTTAAGAGGGGTTACACTATAAAATGTATAGTGCTACAAAGTTGCACTCTACATTACCTGGATAAATGCTCCAAGAAGTAACCAGGTACAAAAGAGAATTTAAAAGTTCTTATTGAAGGCATTAACATGTCACCATTAACACTTCCCTTAAATGAAATCTGACTACACAGCCTCTTAAAAGTTAGTTAACTTATTGATTTAGCTAGACATTCATCAGCTAGCAGCTCACCTTATCACCCAGTTTGTAGGTAGGCAAGGAAGGCAAGCTAATGGGTTTAAGGTCCACAGAAGCAGCATCTTCCACAGGCAGCTTTGGGCACAGGAGCCTCTCAAGTTGTATTTTTTTCTGGAGATCAGACAGCAGTGCCTCTACACAGTCCTCTGGGAGGGGTTTACCATGCCAGTTATCCTCATTCTCAATTCCTGAATGAGGATAAAAAAACCATAAGATAGAAACCACCCATTTTAGTGTTCTACATGAGCAGCTACAAAAAAAAAAAAAAAATTACAGCTTAATCTGAAGGTTATTGGTTTACATAAGCACTACAAATATCCGCAAGGGATTAATGCAATTTCAGTTGTCCCAAGTTGAACATTTGTATAGCATTAGTAGCCTGACAGTGATATGATCCAATTTAGATGATGAAATATGACCCAGTATCACCACCTTCAAGTCCTTTGCCTTTAAAGGTTTTTGCAATGATCGCAGTGGGTAAACCCTTTTCCTGCTTAGCTTGCCACAGGCCCCTACACAGGTCTTCCACATCATGCCCATCCACTATGTATGCGTTCCAGCTGGAGAGGAGTAGGCAGAAACAGGTGCTGTTGCCCAGAATCTTTCAACACATCCTGAAAGAGCTTATCGGGTATCAAAAAGTGATCTCAGTAGGGTGGGGACGTGCACATCCCCATTAAATTTATGGATTCTTTCATTGTCTGCATACTACCAATATGCCATTCAAGTTAGTAAGTGTACTAGGAACTCCTACTTCATCTGTTAGTCATTTTGCTACTAATAGCATTGAACAAAGTGAATACTGCAGAGTTTGGCATTTCCTTCTGAAGGTTTTGAGAAGTAGGAAGGCGTGGCACACAAGCACCCACATACCCAAAGGCCTGGCAGCGTCTCCGGTAGGCCTCTGTGTCATGCTGCAGTGGTGTAGGCTCACTCTGCCCCAGACGGTTCACATCCAAGATGGCCACCAAGTTGTCGAGGTGGTAGTAGGAGGCAAAGGCCATCGCCTCCCACACTGCTCCTTCAGAGCACTCGCCATCTCCAAGCAGGCAGTATACACGATAACTGAAAGGGAATTGCCACAAATCATTGAAGTGCACGATACATTGGCCATTATTCAACTTGTCATTTATTAAGTTTGACTGTAACCCAGCAGCACAGGATTTTTACCTACCACAGACCATTTAAGGAATTGTTGGTTACAATTCAAGTGACTTCATAAAAGGCTGTTGCAGGATAAATCAGAACAGGTACTGGTATAAACATGGCAGGATAGTAATGCTTTCAAAGCCTCGGCAGCAAGTTACAGCTACAGTACCTGGATTTGTCAAAGTACTTCCCAGTGTAGGCCATGCCACAGGCAGCACCAAGACCTTGACCCAGAGAACCTGTTGCCACATCCACAAACTCCATTTTCTGGGGAAGACCATGCAAAGAACAATGCAAAAACAGGCCATTTCAAACTAGAACAGAAGCTGTTTTAGCATCATATGCAGGACCACATGAATCCACTCACAGGAGTTGGGTGGCCTTCCAGCTCACAGTGAAGCTTGCGGAGGTCCAGAAGCTTCGACTCAGTCACAAAGCCTACTTCCACCCAGGCGGCATACAGGATAGGCGCTGCGTGGCCCTGAGGTAAAGTGAAACTCAAAGACAGCTGAACAGCTGAAGTGGAGAGCATCACCCCTCCTAACACATCGCCACAAACCAGCAAGACACCAGGTACAAAAAGACCACTGTGACAGAAGACATTGTACACCGGCCTTCACAGTCCATTTCACCGCACTTGTTGGAACGGCTTCATGGGCTATTTGGGCAAGTCAGCCAGAGATTTTGCAACAGCCGACAGAGAAGCGTAGCATCCAGAGGACCCACCTTAGACATGACAAAGCGGTCACTGCTGGCATCACGTGGGTCCTGAGCCTTGAAGCGCATGGTGTGGAAGAAGAGCACAGACATGATCTCCGCAGCACTGCAGCACGAGGTGGGGTGTCTGGGGGGGTACACACAACACACGGGTTAACCTGCACACGCATCTTCGGCACAGCCTGTAACGTAGGTGGCCGTCTCTCCTGTAGCGCGACGCTTTGGTCATTTAAAGACATTTCTGTTACGCTACACATTTAGAACAAGGTGTAGCAAGACTGGTTTTCTACAGACCTCAGCTGACATCTGAGGCGACACCTCAGAGGGTAAATATCTTTAAAAACCCACACATTTTAAACAGTATGACAGATAACTGCTGAGTTCTAAAATCAAGAAAGCATGTAAAGCGCTTTACACGCTACTCCACACAAGAGCCACCCCCCTGGAAACGCCGTGGCTTCAGTTTTGAGTGTAAAAGTTGGACCGCGCCAGAAGCAGTTCCCCCCACTGACAGCAGGGGGCGCAGTGAGTGACGGAGCAGACAGGACCGCGCAGGGCTGCTCTGCGCGTCGCTGCTCACCCACAGGTTGCTTTTGGCAAAAAAGTTTTCGAAAACGACTTAAATAAAATCAAAACATAAAAATAAATAAAGCAAGCCTCTAGACAAAGAGGTAAAGCAGACTGCTTCACTGCCAGAGGCAGCTTTTAAACACAGTGCTCGAGTTTGTAACAACTACAATAATACCTCTACATTGTTTTAACTTTGTAGTTTTGCCTAAACTTCTGATGAAGAATAAATACAGCACATACTACAGAAACTGAGCACACAGTCACACTTAGCTAACAGCAGCCAAGTGGCTCTAAGCCTTTACCCAGAACTGGAGGCACAGGTGGCTCTGATGGAGTGAATCCTCAGCTTGTTCGCCATGTCCCTGAGGCCTTGAAGGACCTCATGGTCAGGCTTCTCATAACCATCCATTGCAGAATTTCTCTTCAGGCTCAAACTGATCCTAGAAGAGGAAAGCTGGTAGACTGTTGTATTCTCAGGAGGTACTTCAGGTGAGGTTTTAAGTTTTTTTTTTTTTTTTTTAAGGTTTTAAGTCCTCAGGTGGCCCCTCCCACTAGAATTGCTACAGGTGCAGGGGGCTGTGCCACTTCTACAGGCACACCTGAGATTGTTCCTCACAGCAGGATTCCACTGCATCACCTTTACATACTGCAGGCTGGATTTGGGGTGATGTTTTATGCTTATGCCACACCTTTATGTAGAAACTGTTTTTCCCACATAAATCAGAGTTTTTACTTCACAAGTTTAAATGATCAGATAAATCCAGGTTATTTGAGATTTGCCTACCTTGTGTATCAGGAAGTATTTAGGGGCACTTGTTCCTGACCTTATGTTGTAAGGAAGGAAGAAAACATGTTTATATTTCCATCTCCCCTTAGCACTGGGGTGTTTTTGTGTCTGACTTTGATGTACTGCTTTTCCGCTTTGCAGTATGTGTGTTAATATGGTTTATCGAAACCCTTTCAAGCTTTCAAAAAAGGTCTGTTTCAAAATATTTCTCCTGATCTCCCAAGAGCTCCATAAAGTTGCCTCACAGCATCTGCTATCACCTCAGTGTTTTCTATCTGTAAACTTTTTTATATCAGGGGAACATTTCCTAATATGTGGGTGTTAAGTTTGGCGTTTCTCTTGCAAATGTTTCATTACCCATGTATTGATATTGTCATTGCTTGGCAAAAGACACAAATTCTCAACCACCTGTGTGATGTGCACCTGAAAAATGGTGGGATTGAACAAACAGATTTGGCAGATCTGGCTGTGAAATGTACTTTCCTTTATGTTGAGTTGTATGTCGTGTTTGTGAAAAGGGTGTCCTAAATGAATAAATGTAAACGTAATATATATAATCAGCTTACTAACATTACGTTCTTCTGACGTTGGGAGGACGGGGAGCGCAGTACTGACTATCTATTCACTTTATCTCTGTACCTGTAAAGCTTAATCTCTCTTCTTTATGCAGGGCTTCATTTTTCAAGCAACAGGTTTGAAATTTGGCACAGCGATACATCTCACCCCAAGTGAGGTTTTATGCGAGTCAACTTCACAAAATTCAAGAAAGCTACTTACCATTTTGAAATTTTAAAATTTAAAAAATAAAACTTGGTGATACATGTTGCCGCACACACACACTGACACTTTCTCACCAAAACACATATACTAATACACCAAGCCACAGGTAAAGTTAAAGTTTGGTGACATATAACACTTAACATACACATCAGATCTTTTTGTTTTCTTCATCTGTAAAGACCAAAACTGGTGAAAGGGAGACTTGAAGGGGATAGGAGGACTACAGCAAAGTAAAGGGTAATACAATCATAAATTGAGAGTTTTTCCATTATTTCTTATGGGGAAAACTGTTCACAGTGTACAAATACATACAGCTGTGGGACCATAATTGAAACAAAGCTTAACAACCACGTGTACATACAGGTTTCTTGCACAAATGAAACCCTCAGAACTCTATTTTCGCAGTCAGAAATGACTTACATCTTTAACAAATTCACCGATGTACAAGTGTGCTAAATATTATCATATTCATGACACACAGTATTAGATAGATACCACCACATACATGAGGTGAGTGTAGAATTTTTTTGGACTTTTTTTTTTTGCCCAGAGCGTGTTGTGTTGCGCATATCAGCACATAACTTGAAAAATGGTATTAAAAATCATGTTCTAGCAAAAAACATGTCCATTGCATGTGAATGTGTGTATATTGAGGGATTACTGTACTGTACAGTTTGGTGAGGTATTGTGTTATTTCTACTTATCTTTCCTCCTCTACACTTTTTGCAGGTAAGTCAGCCTGGGTACAACTAAATGGGAACATTTTTATCTCAGGACACATCCGATGTCTACTGTTATGACATAACCTCAAAGGACATGGAAGAAAAATACTGCAATACATGGCACACACTTTCCTCTTAGGATTGTGGACATTTTAGGCATCAGGTCTTTCTAACAGTTTACTGTTAAAATGTATGGAACCTCAGTCTCAGAGCGACATGCAATTGTACAGCACTGAGGTCCTCAGGCACTTCTGTACCAAACACTAGAACCATTTTGATCATTTGTAGAGCACTATATTCTTAAACTTAAAGAAAAAAAAACAGAGGAGATGAACTGTTAAGTCAGGGTAGCAATGAGATGGTATCATTTTAAATAATGTATAACAACTTTTCTTGGGTGTTACATGGGCATTAGTTTATGTTCTTGTTCATGCATCAGTTAACACAGTCTACAAGTATTCATTTAAGCCTTAAACCCTTTTCCCAATGAAAACTTTTGTTTTGTTCAATTTTTACATTGTTTTAATTTAGCATCCTGGGTTATTTCAGTATAATCAGAAAGGATGCATGAGGATTGTTTGGATTTTTAGTTTTATGTATGTTAAGTAAGACAGATTTTTTTTTTTTTTTTACACTATAGTAATTACTGTATATTCGTATTTACTTTGCCCATGTACGATTTTTTTTCTAGCTTAAGACAGCCAGTGTGAACTAATTCTTTTTATGTTTCAAAATATGAATTTCTATAATTAAAAGTATTCACAAGATTGAGTATACTGCAAATGCAAAAAAAAGCTATAAAAAACAGCAATAAAAAAATTGAGCCAAATTAAATAGCCTTAACAACATGAAGACAACGTACACTTGGTAGGCTTTGTGATTCTTAGCCGATTATCCTTCTCAAGCTCTCCACATGTCCGATACAGGAATAAATAAAATAAACGCTGTCAAGAAGCCCGCAGACTTTGCCAGGAAATGCTGCAGTTTAAGGAACCAAGTGCAGAAAGCAATGTGGTAGATGACATCTGGCACAAATCCGGCACTAATTTTAGTCTCCGTTGTCATCGCCTTCAATTTCCTGAAAATGAAACAAAATGAATAAGAATATAATTATAGGAGCCTCTAATTCGGCCCCAACTTCATTCCATCTCTGTGATTTCAAGCCCAGTTACTGACCAGGAGCCTCTCCTGGATCTCTGCCCTCTCTTCATCTGTGATGGCCTCCTTGTCCAACCTCTCCAGGTGAGGGATGAGTTTGAGGATGGACATGCGGTAGTCATCCCCCTCAATGACTGGGTTCCCTGTAAGCACCAGCACCTGCAATGTGGTGGACACCGCCGCCAGGCTGCTCAGGGCACGCGGAGAGAACACCTTATTATTCCTGGCAACAAGGTTGAGAGAAAAAGATATGCTCATCGATAAAAAATAATAACAATCATAATACTATTAAGTAACTCATAGAGCAGCATGTGGAGGGAAGCTAGATATGCTAATGAATGGAACCTAGCAAACACCAAAGTCACTGCACATTTGAACCCACAACCTTGGCATTGAGAGGTGACACAAGCATGCAAACTTGAAGCCATTTCTGAAACTATATTCTTGGTACCTGACATTCAGGTACTGCAAAGCCTTCATATTAGAATTTATGCCATCCAAGGTCTCCAGCAGGTTGTCTCGCAGGTGCAGAGTTGTGAGACACTCTAGACAGTCCAGGCCTTCGAGCCGCTTGATCCTATTTTTTGCCTATTTTTTAGACACCATAAATAAGTGATCAGAACGTATACTTGTACTATATTACTCAAAACCAGAATTATGTGATAAAAATGATGGTAAAAAGATTTGCCAAATAATGCAAAGATCCATGACATAATTTTTAATAATGACTGATATGACAGTCTTTTTTTAAATGGACATTTTAGTGTCATGAGACCAAAGCACACTGTTCTGGTCATACAAAGTGCACTGATCATTTTTTAAGATTTATAATGGACAATAACTGTATTTTTTATACAGCAAAATATGACCAGACTGACCAAAGCTAGAAAAAAAAAAACAACATCATTTAATAAAGCTATCCAAGGTACAGTGAATCAGAAAAGCTAGTAAGGCCAACACCGTATTTACAGGCCGACTGTACCAGGTAGAGCCTGCGTAGGTTCGGCAGGTAGACGCCTTGGGTGCTCTCCAGCTGATTTCCCCGCAGTTCCAGAGTCACCAGATTGGTCAACTTGCTGCTGTCCAATGCTGAAATGCGCTGAATTTTATTACCTGAAGAAAGACTATTAAAAGTGTAATCCTTGCATGTGTTTGACTGCACCAAAATAAACTGGTTACTGCTGCCTATTAATAAATTGTTCAGCATGATTTATTATGTAATAGTATTTATTTGAAATCTAATTTATTCTTACACAAAACTAATGATTTCAGTTCTACTATGATGGGAACAGTGAAGTGCATTCAGACAAATCCCAGCATTACAATTTCACTCATCTTGCCCCAGTTTTGCAATCGTGGCAGTCATAAAGTAACCATACAATAAAAACTGATTTAACAGGATGTATAATTAAGATGTACATATAGTCACTTTTTTGAGGAGTGGCCCCCTTTCCTCCTCTTGAGAACATGCTACCGTGCACAAACTATATTCATGAAAACAATTGAAGACCAGTGCATTTATCGAAATATGACAAATATGATAAAATACGATCAGGCATCATCTGATTTGTTGCATTATTAAATGTGTGGAAAACAAACATTATGCGAAAGCTGTTTTGTTTAACTGACCAGTGAGATTGATGGTCTCCAGGGCAGGCCCTCCAAGGCCTTCAGTTTTCTGAATGCAGTTTTGGACTAGGCTAAGCCACTGCAGATAAGCCAACTGGCTCACAGGTTGGTCTGCCATGTTCTGCACCAGGTTCCTATCCACCTTCAACCAGAGCAGCTGAGTGAGCGGCGCCAGCGCGCTGAGGTCTGTGAGGCGGTTGGAGGAGATGTCAAGGAATCGGAGGTGGACGAAGCTGCTGATCAGACCAATCTCTGTCAGATTCCTGGTACAGGCACAAAAAGTTAAAATGCAGCACAAAACATGCAAAAACAGTCTCTTGTCTGATCAAGCATATATAGTTCAGACTGAGTGGAAGACAGATATTTTAAAACATGTTTTGCCATAGATGTCATATTTGTCAGACAGAAATTTAAGTGCGATTTATTAGAAACATTATAGTTAAATCTTGATGTTGATCAGAAAGTTGTCACTTCAGATAGTCCGTTTTAGCACAACCAAACCTAACATGGAACTCAAGGTGGGAAAGATTTAGACACCTAAATTCATGGCAGGTACTGCTAACAGAACGGAGAACCTGCAGTGTTGTTACCTCTTTCTTAGATCCAGCTTGACAAAAGCGTGAGCAAGACCATTTCCGGTCTTACACAAGAGGGACAGACTTTCTGCTATCATCCCTTCAGTGAGCACACAGGGCACGTTCTGCATTGACAGTTAAATGAGAATGGATGACGGGAAACCATCAGGAATACGCACACTAGTAATGCAAAAATGTATTTTAAAAAACTGCGTGATTATTAAAGTCCACTTCCAGAAATACGAGTTAAAATAAGTTACCCAAATCACCCTAATACATTCAACCGATACCCAAGTCAGATTCACAAGGGTAAAATAAAGTGTGAAAAATCCTACCAAGACAAAAAGTAATAGTGATGGAAAAAGGGACTAATGCTGAGTGGAAGAAAAGGCAGCGACACTGTACAAACCATGCAGACTGAAAACATCTCTGAAAAGGACTTTGTATGGCAAAACCACCTTGAATGCTTACAGATACTTGACTGGAATTTTTCCTGCAGAAAATAGCTGTATTTCAGATGTTCGGTAACAAAACTCTACCTTATTTTGCTCTGAAAGGGCCTCTCTTTCCTCTTCTTTTAGAGACTCCATTTCAGACTCTTCAGGTATAAACTCATCCTCTGTGTCTGACATGACTCTCTACCCAACTCGCAAAATAATATAAAAAATTAAAACATAAAAATGATGGCACTTTATGTACATCTTCCTGTTATTTCAACCCCCGAATGTTGCAATAGTGAGATATATATATATATACATACATACATACATACACACACACACATATATATATATATATATATATATATACACATATATATATATACACATATATATCTTCGGTTCTAGCCAGTATTACGCTGCATTCTGCACTGGGAACAGAACCACTCACACCGACCTGTTCCAGTCACCGCTTTGGCACGTGACAGATGTCCCACGTTAAAGAGCAGAACGTTAAGTTTTTAAACCATCCCCACATATTAGGGCAAAATGAAAATACTTTTTCTTGTACGGCATAACACACAACAGTCGTTTCCTTACCTCGTCGGCTACTGAAGGCACTCCGGTACACCCCGAATTATTTGTCGCTTTAGAGAGAAGCTTCCGCTAAAAAAGCAACGTCAACTTGCAAGTTACTGTCAACTGTTTGGTGTGGTCGTGGTGGAAACGACGCTGCCGTTACGCTTGATGCGTAAGTGTGCGCGTGCGTGAGTGCAGAACTTCAGCTTTCCTATATTTTAAATCTCTGCGATGCAACGCTTCCCAAGCAACTTTTCATCGGCTTCTCAGAAAAAGACAAACAAATATGATTTTATCTGCTACAAAATTAACGTTATTACAATAAGAACAGTTATCACAAAGCCATACGAGAACAGTGCACAGAGGTCCTAGTGTAGAGCCTAAAAATAATTAAAAAAAAAAAAAAAAAAAAAGCTTGAGGTGACCTATGAAGCCTTATCCAGCACTCATGGTTGATAACTGCTGCAAGTGGTAAGAAAGGGGACAAATAAAACCTCCATTGCAGCCGTACTGATAGCAGTGACTGTAGCCAAAGGTGATGATGCACAACTCACATCTGTGTGGGGAGAACATTTCCAAGTACAATACCTGACAGTGTAAAAAATACAAAATTTACAATTGTGCCCTTTTTTTTTGAAGAAATCCATGCCACATGTTTTAATTTTTATGAAGAACAAAAGTATGGTGAAACATTGATAACGCCAAAAGCCAAATGATGAAGGGTGGGACTACAAACAGAGACAACAATGCATTACTTAACATGCTCCATACCTTTGTATTCCATGTAACATTTATTGATGAGTAATGTGAATTTCCAGGCAGGGTTATAAAGAGTACGCAAATAAAAATCCAGACATAAAGCCTGGGTCACATGTGCAATTCATTCCAACATGAAAAAATATAGTGATCAATAACATGGAATAGAGGGCCCCCAAATTTGACACAGAATCATTTGTTCACAACAGTTTCCCATGAATAACTGCCATGCTATTCGAGGACCACTACCATCCAAATCTGTAAACTAAATTAAACAAGTTGAAGTCACATGTGCTCCTTAAAACAGCTGTACTGAAAACACTTTTTTGCATATTTCTTGGCAAAGTATGTGTAACACAACAGATTTACAGTATAGTCCCAGAACAGACTGCACCTCTTGTAGAGACCAAAAACATAGCACACCCATATGGCCTTTGTGACCGATGGGTACTGTAGTATTGCAGTCTTCCTCATGTTGAAGCAATAAGAGATGCAAAGAAAGTTGCAAGTTGAAAGATCATATTCATTCTGTACAGTTTCTAACAAATCTACACCATTCACCATGTCACTCATAGAGTGGTGCCATTATACTACACAATGCAGAATGTAAAGAAAAACTTGTTTGCAACAATGTGTGCTAGGCTTGAGTCAGTTTTAACGCAGCACTAGCAGCACTGCAAACCCCTTCACTCCAGTTGAATGTTGTGAATAAGCAGACCCTTCTTAACACTGCCGTGCAGCATCCGAGCTCCCAGGCTGTTCCCCAACGCATCGCTGAGAAGAGGGAGAAACAAATCAAGATAGACAGAACTACAGCAAAATAAATATACCTGTGGAATTTCCAAAACACAGTATACTATTAGCTGACACTTGTCTAAGGCAACTTGCAGGATTAAGACAGTATATTAAGCTAAATACAATTATTTACCCATTTATACAAAGGATTCCCTATTTACAAATTTAATTAGGACTGAGAGTTGGTTCGTTACTCACAAAGTTTGTCAGTCAAATGTAGCACGGGGGGGACCAATGGTTCATCATCAATTCTATGTAGGCACTGACTGCTAAATGGGGAGGAAGGCATTAGTGCCCCTCTCCTCTGTAAAGCTTTTTAAAAATTCTCTCTTCTGTGCAGCTCATGGACACCAGACTGTCAGAGCCCTCCTGCTGAGCCAGAATTCTTTATGCATTAGTCTGCACATTCTGAGATCCCCTGGCAGCAGTAGTTGAGACAAATTAAAAAAAACACAATAATGAACCCTGGCTGAGCTAGAGCAGTTTGTTAAAGGTACCCATTTACAACTGCAATCTTTCAGCAACTTGAGTAAAGTTTTGGGTGCAATTTTAGTTGTTATGGGGAATTTTTTTTAAATTAAGTCAAAAGTTCATTATCCAAAAGTTTTTAAGTCAGGGACTCACTATATAGTCAGCTAATTTACTAATGTATTTCAGGGCAAGTACCTTGATCAAGGGTATTACAGCAGGAATCTTGGAACTTAGCTGGTTAAAAAAAAAAAAAAAAAAAAAAAAAAAACAAACTNTAGCTGGTTAAAAAAAAAAAAAAAAAAAAAAAAAAAATTACAATCACAGCCTACCTTATATGTTTGCAGTAATACACACAAGACAGACATTATAACCAGAAGTACTTGGTACTTGAAGCCATACATAAAATGGTCATGCAGACTGTGCAGGAGTCAAATACTGTGTACTGAACAGGTGTGTATACATACATTGGACTGTATTTCCTCTTCTTGGTATCAGGTTGCTCTGGAATGCCTATCTTCTCCCTCCTTTCTGCTGCTCTATCTCTATACCGTAGCTGTGGGGGGAGACACCTTTCAGTAGCACCCAAACACACCTTACATTGAACTGTGGCATGGATAAGAACTGTTTAGCACAGTTACACTGCAATGCTCCCTGAATGCACACCTCACTCTCTCCTCTGTCTGGCCCATCCAGCTCTGAGTGACGTGATCGCCTCTGCTCCAGATTTTGCTGTGAAAAAGAATAGGTAAAAGCTATAAAAGGGCCCCATTTCATTCTCACACAAACAGTAAATACCTTTCACTGGAATTGCTGTACAGACAGTGTTGCACTGACCTTGTGCAGCTCTGAAAGCTGCTGATGCCTCAACAGGGCCTCCTTGCTTGGGAACTGTCTCCGACACAGCAGGCAGGCCAGCTTGGACCAGTCAGTTAACTTCTCTTCTCTGTCTGCACCCTTCTCACTGCCTGGCTCTTCCTCACTATCACTCTCCCCACTATAGGCTGCCACTAGGCCCTGGGGTGGGCTGATCTTCTATGAGAAGGGTCAAGGATGTAAACAAAAAACAAACAGTACACTGATTAGGAGAACAGGACAGACAAACAAACAAACAAAAAGAAGTGACAGCAGGCCTTCTCACCACTCTCTCCTCAATGCGTTTCAGCTGGTCCATCAGAGTCTGTGGCCGTTCAGACAGAGCCCCCTACACATGACATATGGTGTACACGTGAGTATACAGAAAAGCTGGCCCCAAGATGAGCCTCAACACTAATGTTTTGCTTAAAACCAGATTAGGAAAAAGAGCAGCCCACATGACAACTACTAAACAACTGTTTAACAGCCAGAGGCATTTTGAATATTATCGCTACCTTCTTTTCCAGAATGGCATAACCAGCATCAGCGCTAGCAGACTCTTTTCTATCATCAGCGCGGCCATGGCCCGCTGCTCGAGTATGACCAGGAGGAGATGCTGCTGAGGAGGAGCGAAAGTTCTCTTTCTGTCTGTTCAAGCTCTTGGCCCACCTCTCCATGTCCTTAGCAATCTACAGCAGGAGATTGGAAGAGATTGACTGCAGAAAACCACACATACACATACTATATAAAGGGAGATTCAACAAACCATTTGACACTTCAGTACATCCAATCTTTCATGTACTGGTATCTGTACTACATACTTATTTTAACAGCGCTTAATTTACTGTTTACACCGTTCACAACACTTCCAAGATCCTGTGGTTTACCTGTTGAGCAGTTTTTGTTTTGGGTTTCTCTTTTTTATCTTTAATGCTGGTAGCAGGAGGAGCGGCTATGGACGACGGGGTGCCAGCAGAAGTTCCAGAAGCATCACCGGAAGTTTGCGAGGGTGCAGGAACATAAGTGTGCCGTTCCCCATCCCAGTACATGTACTGCTGTGTGTGTGAGTTGTAGTAGTACTGCAGAGGAACAAGGCCAGAAGTAGACAAGATACAGTATGCAGAAAAACACAAGGAAAACCTAGCATACTGAACAAATGGAGCATAACCAAAAGACTCCAAACATTTAATGTCAAAAAACTATCATACCTGTGAGTTGGGGTCATAGTAGAGGCCAGTCAAGGGGTCATAGTAATACCCAGAACTTTCATCATATTGGTATGTAGACACATCTGGTACAGCTGGATGGAAAGCAAATGGGAGACTTAATTGACATGTTTTTGATGTTCACCTATACATGGAAAAGCAGAAATAAAAACTGGGGAGAAGTTGGACATCTGATGCTTACGATACTGCTGGTACTCAAATGCTGTGCCTGGGGTGGCTGGCTGCGTGGGGGCAGCTGGCTGGGGCTTCCCAGTCAACTCTGTCTTCGGGGCAGCTGGAGTCTGGGCATACAGCACAGGCTAGAAAACAAACAGTTGCCATTACATAAGTATAAATAACTTGAATACAACTAAATCTGCATTTCATGTACCTGTAAATCTGACCAACAAGCAGAATTCTCTTCATTATATTCAACTGCTACCATAGTCACATTAAAACATTTATTCCAAAGCAGGTTCTATGCATTCAATGATACGGCATACAGAAGGGTATTTTAATTTGTGGCATGGTTGCAAAGCAGATAGTGCTGGTGTCTCACTGGACCTGGAACAACTGAATATGGGTTCGAACCCCACTTAAGACTGCACAGAGTTCATATATCGGGGCTTTGTTTGCACAAGTTTCCTCTCATAGTTCAAAGGCATCCTTCAAGTGAATGTTTGTAAGCATGTTAGATTGCTCCAGTTTTTAGAGTAAATGTCTGCACTTCATTTAGTCTAGTGTAACGCTGTTCCCATGGATATAGGGGCCAACTAAATAATGATCTGTAATTGTTATGTTGCTTTGAAGTAAGACCAAAAAAAAAAAAAAACCATTTGTGAAATGAACACATGTAAACTGACTCAGTGCAAGTTCTAAACCTTTCTTAAGGGTACAACACCAGTCACTAGTCCAGGAAGCAAAGGTATACCTGTGCAGACTGAGTGGCAGCAACAGCCACAGCAGTTGTGGGTGGAGCCTCTGCTGGAGTGTGGGGCACAGGAGTGGTGTCCACTCCAGGTACTTCTGGCTCAGACGAACCGACTGGGGCTGAGGGGGATAGAAAGACACTGTTAAGCTGTGTTGTAATTAAGCAATTGTAGAAAATTTGCTTTGGAAAGAGAAGTGACTTTTTCAATGTCAATCTTTTGATAAAACTTCAAAGTGTCACTTAAAAATCCTTCCATATGAAGCCTTTATTTACTGTCCATGAACAAACTCCTTTTAAGTAAGTGCAATATGAGCACTCTGCGTGTCTTACTGAAAGGCATGTAGGTCTTGCTGAGCTAAACTAAATAAGGTCTTGGCCATCTTTCTCACCTGCTGAAGAACCCCCGTAAGCTCCCATAAGTCCAGTTTCAGAGGAAGGAGGGACTCTTCCCACCTGCCCTTCATAGCCTTGTCCTTCTGTGCTTAAAAAATCATGTCTCTCTTGGTACATGCTTGCTGCCCCCCCCTGCTGGTAGAGACTGTACTCTCCAGCTTGTGACACAGTAGCGTTGCTCTGCGCTGTCTGAATAAGAGAAAAAAAGATGTGAAATGACTATAAGGTAACAAGACAGTGAAAACACTGATGTACCACGAGAACTCAGATGAGTTACCTGTGTGACAGCCCACTGTGCAGCTGCAATGGCTGTACTAGCAGCTGTAGCAGCACTGACCCGGCTGTTGTCAGATACAAATACATCACTAAGACAAACAGGAAAGACAGACATATATAATACCAGTCTGGGTTTTGCAGGTGAAGGCACATAGAAATTTTTTTTTTTTTGAGGGGGATAGGCAGTGAATAGAACTGACCCGATACCTCTACAATTCATACTAAAAGACTCGACAAACATATTTACAGGGAGGGGAATATGTATACTTAGATTACCATTTCAATCTTTTTTGTTATGCATAGTTCAATTACATAATTCATTCATATATTCATCATCAATAACAGCATACCCAGTGCATATCCCTCTCTCTGACATTCACAGAGATATTCAAAAACATGTCAGATGCACAAGTGCGCCAAAAGAAGTTAGAAATGATACCGTTTGGACCCTTTGGCATACTCCACGGCAATAACTTTTCCATCAATGGTAAGTGGTGGCTGTAGAGCCTGAAGGATCTGGAGCAACTGGGAAGCTTCCTGAAGCCAGGCAAGACAGACAGACAGACACACACACATCACAATTTCCTCACACCTACTCAAACAATAGGTGTACTAAAATAAAATAAAGTTTTAATGAAAAATTAACAAGCATTCTAACATATTACACCATATTTCACTTCCATATATGATGACTGAATATGAGTACTGAAAGGAATGTGTTACAGCTTAAGGCAGTACTGTCATGGTAGTCACTCACCACAATGGTGCTGAGCTGTAGGAATGCAAACCCTCTGTTCAGCTGTGTCTGCTTGTCCTTTATGAGGCGAACGTTGGATGGAGACAAGGTGGCAAATGGAGCTAGGGCAGCCAGGATAGACTCCAAGGCTGTGTGGGGCCCCACATTTCTCAAGATCAATGCTGAAGCAATGTGAGAAGTAAAAGGACATGATAACCAATGAGTGTAGCCATGAAAAACACAAGCTAGCACACAAAGAAAAGATTAAAGACTTAAGGACTCACTGTCATTGGCTACCTCCCCACTCTGAGGAGCCACTGCCAAGGGCAGGACGGGGGGAGTGGCTGTGGTGTAGATGGTAGGCAAAGGCAGCAAACCCTGCACAGATTCCTTGAGGGGGCCCAGAGGTACTTCTTTCTGTACCTGGGGCAGCTTAAGTTCAGCTTCTATAAAAGAAAAAGCATGAAATCAATGTATTTATTTTTTCTAAAACAAATAAAATTGCTAGTGGAGGATTTTTCTCATCTACCTAACAGCAATCACAAAACTCTTGAAACTAAAGTAAAATAGATGAAATGGATTAGAAGGAAAATTCACTCTCTCACACACACACACCCTGTTCCTCACATCATTCCATAAAAATCACCCCCTAGAGAAATTGCTGTTTTAAAGGGTCTGAATTACAATTTTTTCTTATGAGGAACATCTAATTCCAATAAATGTGTCACCTAAGAATCATTAAAATAAAAATATTTTTAGGCAAGGCACTGGTAATCCTAATATACTTCATAATATTTGTAATATTTTTTATTAAATACCTTTTCCATTCATTATTAATAACTGCTTGTCCAGTGCAGCTGCCATACTTTGGAGCCTATTCAGGCAGCCTAGGTTCTGAAGCAGGCTACATATTGGACAGCGACATTATGATGATTTGCCTTATGGTTTATAATATTAACAAGTTTCACAAGATTGCTGCCAATGCCTTTCATTCTGCAATATTTGAAGACACTATGCTATTAGATGCATTGTGCAGCGTTACTGACAAATGTCTTAAGTTAGATAATTTTTTACCACAAGATTAAGATTTTACATTAGAAGAGAACAGAGAAACCAATACCATTCAAATGTTACAATAGTGGACATTATTTCCAGGGTACTGTTATGATCAGTACATTATAGCCAGAAAACACTCAAGACTGACATCATTGACAGATAGAAACCTTGGGTTCCAAAAAAAGCATGATACAAGCTACTGTGCAGAATAAAATAGCTATTGTGGAAGTGAAACCATTCAAAGTGATAACCACTCAACAAAAATTCTGTTGTACTGAATAAGCCACTGTGGTACAGGACCATGTTATATAATGGAAAAGTGAAATTCAGCTGAGAACAAACAGTACTCAGAAAAAATATAATTGCTTATTGTAACAATGGATGCTATTTTATGATACTCAATGTTGCGCAAAGCTTTTAGTGGTTCAGGTAATAAAATACATTTTAAGAACTGTATTACAATCTTACACAAAAATAGGGTTCCAGACAAAAAAAAAAAAAAAAAAAAAATTTCAGCCAAGACATATTAAAATAAAAATAAATGTGAATGGGTATTTGGGGAGCAAGCAGATCTACCTGATTTAGGAACACCACACTTGAAGCACTTCTCT
Organism: Arapaima gigas; assembly: GCA_900497675.1. NCBI lineage: Eukaryota > Metazoa > Chordata > Actinopteri > Osteoglossiformes > Osteoglossidae > Arapaima > Arapaima gigas. The sequence continues at coordinate 1,506,184 of UFQX01000056.1, forward strand.
CTTCGTTTGAAGTTTTGGACCCCACACTAGAGAAAGATCGAGTCACTGATGAACACCAAATAACTGAAACATGATATTCTTTTAGATGTTTCAAAAACAACAGTTTAGAATCATTACACTTCTAATCAGTAATGATACAGAAACCAGCCTGTTTGTACCTTGTTACAGAGCCAGTCTTCATTAGCACGAGGCTTGGGGTCACTGTAATGCATGGACACTCGCTGTCCCAGAACAGTTAGGACCCCCTGGAACATATCAACAGGACAGGAAAAGAAAGGAAGGTGGGAGTAAGTTTCAGCATCTAGGCTGGTACACACGATAGAGAAGAGCCTCAACTCAGAGAAAGGCAGAAACAAAGCTTGAGTGCAGAGAGTGAGAGGCTGAAAATGAGAGACAGCTTGAGAACAAGAGAAAGATGTGACCTTCAGCTTAAGGGATGGGACAAAAATGTTGGCTTGTGGGCCACCAGAAGACCACAACCTCAAACCCCCCCCTTCTAGGGGAAACCTGGAGATGGCTAATGCTATCCAACCCAACACCCTTCCCTTTTTTTTTTTTTTTTTTTTTTATACCAGCCAAAGTCCTTGCAGCCCTTCAGCTTCCCATCCTTTATTAGAAGATGTAAAAAATAAAGTTAACGGCAGGCAAAAATCAAAGCTGGAGTTCCCTTGGAAAGGCCCCCAAAAGTTTAATAAAACATAGCATCAACCAAATGTGATCTCTGAAACTATCTTCAAACTGAAACCTAAATAGATAGACAGTGCACAAGAATTGAGAAGGACAAAAAGTCAATGATTGCAGTTCCACATCTAAAAAGCCATGCATTTGATATGTAAACAGGAGGGCTAACAACTAACATAGTACAGAGGTCATACCATCATTTGTTCTAATGTGACCATAACCATCTAATCTATAATAAATCTTGAAATATTGAAATTTGAGACCCCTCAAAAGCACAAAAGTTAAAGCCAGCATATTCTTTAATGGTCACCACTGAAGACTTTATAACTGACTTAAATATGTATTTCAGTGTAACGGATTCTTCATCATCATATATTTCCACTGACAAAACTGCAAAAGTACTGATTCCATTGGCATACCATAAATACAAGACTTTAAAATAAAATTATGGCGTAGCTATTTTGCGGGTATCTAGACAATTCACCTACACCTACCTAAAGCCAACTAAATGCTACAAAAATTTAACAACCAACAGTAAGGAAAAGAAAGTCTTTTTAGAGTCCAGTTAATTACCACCCATCCCAGTAGTAATGGAACCAAAGTACTGGAGGAGAAACACGGGAGGGAACAGGAGCTGTGAGGAAAGGGTGTATCTACAGGACGTTTAAATATAAATAAAAATTTATAAAAACAAACAGCAGAGTGAAGAGAGAAACAGGGGGTTTGGGTATTGTGGATATGCATTCAGAAGTTTATAGGCATTTGAAATGAAAAAGACACCTTAACACAACTCAATCTTAAAAGCAGTAGTAGCATAAATGGTTTCACTGTTGTCCTGTTTTAGTCAGTGTATGGATTTGACATGTTTCCAAACTAGACCCTGAAACATTCCTTGAATATAAAAAGGAATATAAAAATCAGAAAGGATGCAACATAAAATCTGCATAACCCCATAAACGTGTAGGTTCCAAGCAAGACCCTTTAATGTAGCAGCTTGAAAACCAAATAGTGACTGTGAGTTCCATCTGGTAACACCACTCATTGGCGCTCACTGCAGCTTCTGTGGGGTCTTGCCTGACAGAAGCGATGCCCTGTATAGACTTTGCTGGGTCACTGGTGACAAGCAGTGTCCTCAGCAGCTCTAGCGCGTGTATTGGATTGAGTGGGTGGGTGTGTGTGCAGTGTGGAGTGACCTGGTTGGTCTCCATCCAGCGGGTGGCCTCCTGCAAGTGACTAAACTCGACGAAGGCGAATCCTCGGCTCTGACCTGGAGACACAGCCGCCGGCCCACAATGACAGAACAACAACAACAACACAACGCAGTGAGGGGTTAGTGCTTTCACATCAGAGATGACAGAGAAAAAAAAAAAAAAAAAAAAAAAAAA
>UFQX01000056.1:1508289-1707964 GCA_900497675.1 Arapaima gigas
AAAAAAAAAAAAAAAAAAAAAAAAAAAAAAAAAAAAAAAAAAAAAGACAGAAAGAACAAAAGAGCCAGAATGTGCAAGAAAGAAAAAGAAAGAAGCAGAAAAGAGTGAGAAAGAAAAAGAGATATTGTCCCTGCCACCCATCCATATACTACTTCGTTACAGTGTCAGAGAAATATTTATCAAAGTTTAAAAATGAAAACAAATTATTGACAATCCCTTTCATAACATTACTTATTCAAGTATTCTCTCACACAACAGGCACGTGTACAAAGAGCAAAACAGAACCATACATTAACATTAAAATGATGGGTATCACAATATTGCTAAATATCAAAAGTGGCAAAATTGTGTACATGTGGCATGTAACCAAAGGCTTCACAAATGTAAATAACCCCTTGACTCAAACTGAAGTGTCTTGCAATAAACAATTCATACATTTGAACCAAACTGTGTGTGGGTGGAAAAAAAGAAAAAAATGCAATGTTAGATAAAATTAAAAGGACATCAAGTTTTACAATACTTACAATAGTTCTGTCACTGCAAAAACAACCAGCAAAAAAATTTTACTCACAAAAAGGGAATAGCGTTAATATCTAAAGTACGCGTTTAACAAGCAGGCATGCTATTCTGGTTGAAGGGAACTGAGAAAAGGAGAGGAACAATTAAAGGTAAAGCACTAGAGATCCATGAAACAACCTACCCATCCCCCATGGAAAAGTGGGAGTCAATGGTGTAACAGCAATGTTTAGGAATAAATTTCTGCTAACAGTGAGTAAGAAACAGTGGGATGGAAAAAGGAAAAAATGATGAAAGAGCAATATGTACAACTTCCTTATTGTGAACTGAAGCTAAATGGATAAAATGCTGGTTTCGGGGCAATTTTACCCTGGTTTCAAATGTTCTAGGAATGCAGTACAGGGAGGTCACTCAACATCTACTCAGGGAAGATGGTAAGGGACACAAATTGGACAGAAAAGAACAAACAGACATGGCAAGAAAGCCCAAGGAATCACAGGCTCACCTGAAGACTTGTTCCTCATGAGGCGCACCTCTCTGGGTTGGATCCCCTGCTCTTGCAGCTGCGAACGGATCTAGGACAAAACAGCCGGCATCAGTAACGTGTCCATGGAAGGATTTTTGTTTCATATTAAAGGGTTTCACTAGGAAATGCTACATACATCATTTTAAGAGACACCAACTGACATTGAGCATATTTCTCTAATGAGATCTGATTGAATTGAGAACAAGTGACAAAAACTTAAAACGTACATAATTATGACAATTTTTTTTAAATCATTGTGCAAATGCTTGTAACTGCAAAGATGTACATAGAAATGGCTATTTCAATTTCAAACACTGACTTCATTGACTGTTGCGTTGGGTGGCAGCATCCTGAGCATGATGATGTTGCTGGGCCTCTGGCTCTGGTCCACGTCTGCCCGGTAGTCCTTGTCACGTAATTGTGGGTCACTGGGGAAGCCTGTAGTCAAATCCCTGGGACAGGGCTCTGGGCCAGGATGGTACCCGCCTTCTCCACTATCAGTACTGCCACGCAGCTGTCGCATCTCAGGACAATCCTGTCAATGACCAGAGCAGCTCCTCAATAATAACCAAAATAAAAAGAACAGCCAATACAAGTACAAGAGTGGACAAGACAAGTTTTAACTTTCTCTATGTGGACAGCAGTGCTTGGGAGGAGAGCTGCTGCAACATTACACTGAAGGTTTTTTTATAAGGCAATATTATAGTAAGTTTCTTTACATTTGTGTTTTATTTAAAACTGTGACCAGTAAATATTCAGCCAACAGATTTGAGTATTTTTAAGGAACTTTTGAAATCCACAATTACCTCTGCAGACATTTATATGCAGAGTCAGACCAAATAGTATGGCTGGTAGACCAGAACCATTTTACAGCAACAGTTATCTGAAGAAGCCAGAAAGCAAGACAGAAGGGAGGGAAGGGGGGAAAAAAAAAAAAATAGAATTACCTGTCTTTTCTCTGGACCCTTGGTGTATTGGTCGTCATCCCGCCTCATTCCCCCAACATAGTCCTCCTGGCCAGAAGGGGCATTTCTCCAACTCCCCTCTTCTTCTGGGTTCGTCACATTGTCCTCATGCATCTCTGGGTAAACACCTGTACACCCACTCCCCTGCCCTGCCCTAAATGGTGGAAACTCTCTCCGGTGGTCCTCAGGATCCCTATCAAAATAGTCCCTTTCAAATTCATAAGTATTCTCCTCCCTGCGGAATCTGGGATGGGGTTGCTGAAGATGGGAGCGGGCATGAGGCACACGTGGGAAGTCCTTCGCAGGCCTACCGTTCTCCCCCCTGACCCCTCTTTGGCGGAACCTCATCCGGCTGTCAGGAAAAGCTTCAGTGCTGTATTCTCTGCCCCCACCTGCTCCAGGTCTGTCTTCTCGTCTGTATGGCCTTTCATCCAGTCCTCTGTCCTCAAAGCCTCCTCCAGGCTCCCCTTCCTCACGACCATATGCCCTATAGTCCATGTCTCTGTAGTCATGCTCATCCAGGTCATTTCCATAACGACCCATGCGGTCACCCCGGCCACCACTGGGGTCAAGGCAGAGAGCGAGGACAGCAGAAGCTAGTTCACTATATATAATTGCAACAATACAGAACTATATGTAATCTTCTTCTATTGACTGTGTCGATCACACGTTCCAGTCCTTAACATACTCAGCAAAGTACCAGGCTGTTTTAAAATTCATTGTAGCCCAGTTCATAAAACACGTATCTAAAGGTTATCAACAAAAGCACGTAGCTTACGGCACAGTGTAGACATGTATTCTTTCACAACAGCTTGTAGGATCAAACACAGATGTGCACAGTGAAAGGCAATGATCATCAAGATGCTGGTCTGCAGGGGCAGACAGAGGTCAGTGCACTCACCGTCTCTCATATTCCATGCTGCCAGCCTGACTGCAAGGCCACCTCGAGAAGTGCAGGTTCTACAGTGGAAGTGGCATCTGGACACACTGAGAAACATTCAGACATATGTGATTTAATGGAGTCCATTGCAGGGCACACGACGCTGCAGCTAGGTGCTGCTCAAGAATGCAAGTGGCAATCTTCAGGTTACAAATCTTTACATGTAACATCTACTTGATTTTTAGCAAAAACATAATGAGAACAAATGCTATATAAGCATAGTTTTCACCATGCTGTGCAGTGAACATGAGCTGTACTGATGTGCTGTGCTCTGCCCTTGCACCGCGAACGAGATGTATCTCAGATTATTTTAATGTCCCTGGGAATGCAAACCTCGACCAGCGAGGCTCATCTTGTAAAGCAGACTCTTACTAAGCCTGCTGTGTGTCTCTCTTTCTGACTTTCAGCTGCCAGTTTTTTCCACTTAATGTATTCAGTTGCAAGAAGTATTAAGACAGACAGGAGGCCAACTGACCACCAACGTCACCATCACGTTATACGTCCATTTCTAGTCAAAACAAGGTAGAGATGCCTAGTGCAGTTACACGCAACTCGGACACTTTTTAGACAGCTGTTATATCGGCAGCGGCACGAAAAGCAAGTTTCTTTAAAAAAAAAAAAAAAAAAAAAAAAAAGAAGAACATAAAGCCACGAGACAGTCGCCCCTATGGGTGTGGGGTGAGGCGCCCTTTAAAGCGCGTCGCGAGCCCAACCGAGAAACCTCAGACCTCATGTACAACGACAGATTAAATTCATTACCTTATCCCAAACAAGGGGAATACGACACTTACCGTTGTTTAGCAGCTCTAAGCCAAAATTAACCGAAAGCATGAAATAAAAAAATCTGCACTTCGTTATTAAAAGAAAACACTGTCAAAAATTACGGGACCAAACTGCCTCGCATAAAATGGCTACTACCAAGGGGGCGGGCGCAAGGTTTTCTACTAAGATTTGATTGGTGTGGAGACTTAAGACTTGTTACAGCGATATTATGATTGGCCCGTTAGACTCGATCAAACCCGTTTCTGTTCTGCGACTCCGCCCATTGGGAGAGAGCTCGTGCCGTCCCGTTGATTGGCTGAAAGAGTGAGCTATTGCCTGCCCTGGTGCCTCTGGCTGTGAATCCGGTTATCCGACAGCTGCATGGAAAAACAGCGAAACGTTTAAAACTGTATTACTTAGTTGTGCTGCTTACCAATGTTTGGTCATTTTGTACACACACAACGCTGTAGCATCTAAGAAAACAAGGGTATGTAAGATACTGGGAACAGCACAAACTCAGATTACTCATTTTCAACGTACAGACGAGCATGTGAATGTATGGCGTTTCAGAAATTAATACTATTTATCCACCCATTAAGGAAACATGCCGCGGGTTACAAAATAAAGCGCAAAAAGTTAGTTTCAACTTTTTCAGCCCCGTCCAGTATAGAATATAAAACTTCGAGTAAAACTATTTCTTTTTCGAAACACGAACAAAGGCAGCAAGCGGCATAGTAATGTCCCTGTACAACCTCGGATTGAAAAATGTTTCCTATATATAATAATATAATATAATAATGCTGAGCAAGGTAACTACCCTTATTTACTACAGTAAAAATGACCCAGCTGTACAAATAGGAAAATCACAGCATAAGGCTTTAGAGAAAAAACCTCAGCTAGGTGAATAAATAATACAGGACAATCACACCATGTTAACTTGGAGGTCGTTTTAGGGGACACTGGCTATTTGGCACAGTACTATTCAGAGCTCAGTCGACGCCCTGGTGTAATAGTATATTTGCAAGTTGTACATTGTCTTGATAGTATTTGTCTACTCATTTGAATGCCGGAAAAAAGTTGAGCTTAAACATTCCATTTTTCATGAGTCCGAGTATAATATGTTATTTTTGTAATAAAAGGTGATGATAAACATACACATATGCACTTATCAAAAGGAAGGAGTTTAAAACCGGTTTTGCATTTCTAGGTCAAGCTACCAGGCCAGCATGAAGGTCATTTTAAGAGGTCAAATGAGTCTGGCCGTCTCACTGCTTAGGGGGGGTGGTTTTTCACAAATTGAAGCATCTTTAAAAGCTAATAACATTTTACTGGTTTAAGGTATGATGATAAAAGGGGTGAGTTTTTATCCAAGTCTTAAAACATTCCTCTAATGCCGGAAAGAGCTTTCTACAATTGACTCAGTCTGAGAAATTCAGTGTAGCATAGTACTGCAAAGAACAAACCCAAGAAAAATATTAAGATGTAATAGTTGTACTTAATTAAGAATCCAAACGTTTTAAGAACAGCCCTTAATATTAATCCGTGACAAAGGTTAGCAGTAGGTCCCTTGTTGCCATGAGTCTACACTTACTGTAATTTAAGCTCTTCAGCAGATGGAAGATTTTGAGCAGTTGTTTTCTGTGCTTCTTTTACTGGTTGCTATCATGTACAGTACTTTACAAGTAATACATCCATGGTTATATTTAAAAAAGTGATCAAAACCAGCAGTAATGGATTTATCAGCTTTCACATTCAGATGCTGTCTGCTGCAGCAGCTTACAAAGAGTTTTTAAACGGGTTAAAACTAGTATGCACTATCCTCTTAAAACATTTACAATACCTAAAGGCAGAAATACAGTAATATTAAGTAACAGTATTTTAATGAACCTCAAATTTACTTTTCATCACAGAATTTTGTTGCCTTTTACAACGGTGGTTTTATATTCCTCTCCATTATCTAAAGGTCCTCATCCCATGCACAGTCATGGTGGTGCAGAGCCTATCACAAAAGCGCAAGGTAAGGCAGGGTACGCCCTGGACAAGACAATAGTCCTTCACAGGGTAATCCCTCTCTAACCCCCCCTCTCCCTCACACACACACACACACACACACACACAGGCAATTGAGTCACTAATTCACCTGAAACATCTTTTTTTGTGAGAAGTAACTAGGGCACCTGGAGGATGCTCACATAAAAAGGCAGAAACCATGCACCTCCACAGACTGCATTGGATCCAAACCCAAGTTAAATCCCACAGTTGAGCAACTGTGCGGCTTCAGCATTATCTGCTGTGCAACACTGGTTTTAAAGTACAATTTTCAATAAAAAAACATGAACAATTACCCTAAAAACCATTTATTTTTTGAAGTACAGAGGAAGTTCCAAGATGCATTAGTACAAAAGATTATTTGCATCAGGATTTTTTTCTGTTTTTTTTTTCTCCAAACAATATTTAATGCAAGATGCATTTTTGAAACAATGGAATTGCCAATCGACACTTTAATCATTTTTATTTTAAAATTTCTAGCTTTTGCAAAGGAGGTATAACTGATTTCAGCCAGTAGAATTTCACGAGGGTTAAATATACAGTACAAGAGCAAATAGGAAAAACAGACAAAAATACTTTGTAATAATAAGTCATCATAATAATAACAATAACAATGCAAAAGACAAAAAAATGAGGGACAAATGGAGGAAAGGATGGAGGGAGTAATAAATGTTATGCAAGTGAGAAACTTTAACATCTTAAACCCACCCTTAGCATGCCTGACATACAGGCTAATGCCAAACTCATAAAATTTACAAAACCTGAATATAACCAAAAATGAAATACCTAGTCCTTTCCAAAACCTGATTACACAAGGTGGGCTACTGAGGCTTTACTCTCAATAATTCAAAGTACTGCAATACTCCAACCTGGAAATAAAACCAAACAACTTAATTTAAAATCTCCAAGTTTCATAAAACACTTGAAAACTAAATGTGGTTTTTTTGTATTTTTACTAAGTTTTATATGGAAATAAAAAAAGTAGTTCTTTAAATAAATTAAAAAACTGCTTTTGGTTCAGTTGATTTCCAACTGGACCACTAACAACAGTTTTTTATTGTATCATTTGGAATGACTGCAACAAAGAGGGGGGCAATGACAGGCACATGAATAGAGTGGGACAAAAAGGGGGTCATAGGAATGTTTTAAGAAAACAACAACTACCCCTTTCTTGTCCTTAAATGCCAGGGACTGTGTAGTTGGACAGACCATCCTGCCCAGATGCATGCACAGAGACAGATTTGTGCAAAAGCAGACACAGGTTGATATTGACGTTCACACTCTTTCACAAAGAAACAGGCACATGGAGTCCCAGAGAAATGGCTCAGGGAACTATGGAGTGTGCTCTACTGTTGTGCCACACACACTGAATCTCCAAAATACAAATGATGGCAAAAATTATTCACTGATGAAAAAACAGTATTTGGGGGGGAAAAAAAGTGCTACAGTGTGCAAGGGAGACAGCAAAGGTTAAAGAAAAATTTCAAGACCAAAACTTGGACATCAAAGTCCATCATTGTCCTCCAGTAATACCTCTGAAATAAGACAAGTCTTCACACGGATAGTTTGCACTAAACTTTTTGGTTAAAATGAAAACAAATGAAAACATTCATCTATATTAAAATGTAACTTTGCTATATCTTCCATCTACTTTGGCCTGTTGCGATTACATCTTCCTATTGTCTCCATTCTCACTGCATGGCCTGCTTGGTGACATTTCCCTCCCCTCACGTGTAAATTTTTCCTTGGCCTGCTTAAATTCCCCCCTCTCCTCTCCCTCCCTCTACTTGCCCCATCCCTCTATAGCAGGAGGCATGCATTCTTCTTGCCACGTTTCTTGGCCTGCAGCGCTGCTCTGGTGGCCATTTCAAAAACCTCTCTGACACCATCCTTCGTCTTGGCTGAGCACTCTAGATAGCCAAAGGCATTAATGCGATTCGCCATGTCTCGGCCTTCCTCTGGTTTCACTGGTTCCTATGCGTAAAAAAGACAAATGACAGTGTCATAGGCAGTGGGTATTACTAACAAAATGATTCCTGAGTGAAAAAGAGAAAAACAATATCGAAAGTGTAACACAAAGTTGTATATGGAACAATTAAGAATGTCTGAAAAGGAAAGCAACAGCAGTCAAAAATGTATGATTTACCTATTTCTTTTGGTTGCATAATGATTAAAACATTTAGACAATTGTCAACTTATGAATATTATTGTTAAGAGTCACAAAAGCTATTTTTTTCCAAACTGGTTAGAAAGAAAAACAGAATAAAACACAAATTTTAGTATTTCATTAGCATGAGTTCCATTAAAATATTATTAATTGATTTAAATAGTCATGTTTGTAGCTTCATGTGAAGCGGCAGCCATGCTAGATTGGTTTGTGTAGTCTCATTTTTCTTTTGTGTCGTTCTGTACTACTTCCGCAGTGATAGCAGTGGACTTCAATCCTCCCATGTAACTAAACCAGATAACAACACATTTATTCCATTTATCCTATTCATAGGCACATTGGTAGGATTTTTATGTAGGCAGTGGATCACTTACTGGCCCTCTGAAGGCCACCTGTACTTGCCCAGTGGAGGTTTAATGTTCCCATAGGCACTGCAGAAAAGTATGTGTGAATGGGGTCCTGACTGACTGAGTGTATGCAGTTTCCCATTGGTGTAGTGAGATAAGAGGTGGTGGGCTTGATGTGCTTGTGAATAGAGGGTGGCGTGAAAACTTATGACATTTGAGACATACATCTGCAATCCAGAATTTCTGCTAATGAGTGTGTGTGTGTCCAAGTTTTATGTCCCATGGCTTTTCACACAACATTTTGCTTGTTTATGTGGATGTATCATCCCCTACTGCCTCCAACCGTAACCGTGCTCTATGTTAAATCAATTGGAAAACAATATGCACTAGAGTTCAGGAGCATGGTTTACAGCTCAGGAACAAATACACTGGACAGTTTTCCTAATAAAAGACATGCGCTAGGTGACATTCAAATGGTATGCTTCAGTTCAGTAAGACAGTTTTATCAAAAGTTAAGAATATGCAAATCCTCCATACTTGTTTCATTTTGGCCAGCTCCCGACGTGTGTGCTCATCATTGCGCAGGTCCTTCTTGTTGCCCACAAGAATGATAGGCACATTGGGGCAGAAATGCTTCACTTCAGGGGTCCACTTCTCTGGGATATTTTCTATTGAGTAGAGTAAACATGACATTAAACAAATTTAAAAGCTACGGCATTGCTCCTACATATCACACACGGCAGTAAATGTGCCAAGTTAGACTTACCCAAGCTATCTGGGCTATCTATAGAGAAACACATTAGAATGACATCAGTGTCAGGATATGAGAGTGGTCTCAGTCTATCATAGTCCTCTTGTCCAGCTGTGTCCCATAAAGCTAGCTCCACCTGAAAAAAGCAGCAATAATAAACAATAATAAAGGGATGATAATCAGCTCCATGTGTGTGACATCACTGAGCATCTGTAACCATGGAACATATAAGCAGTTTAAGAATGGTGTCTCAGATCAGATATGTGAATATTATCAAGTAAGTAAAAACTGGATAGCCTCAACTTAATGAGAATATTACACCAATCAAGTGTCAGCACAAAGCACCATTTACTTATCACAAATATTAGTCTGTTTTCAAATTTAGCAAGTTGAATGTTAAAGGAAACATTTCATGTGAGGATCCCCTTCAACTGTGAAAGGGCAAGGGTTATACAGCCATACTATGTTTTCCCAGTGACTCAATTGACTGTCAAACAACTTTACTGATATCTTTCAACATGTCAAAATGTTTATTTTCTTTAAATAACAGTTTAAAAACCACTATTGTCTATTTAAGTTGTTGGCCACAAATATGTGCATGCAAATTTTGTTTTACATTTATTCTCCAGTTGACAAATAAATTACTGAAACTTTTATACATCTTGGCCTCAATCCACAATATGACCTATAGGAAACTGCTTGAGAGGAATTTCTCTACTGGCTGATTTGCATAGCGGGCCAAATTCATAAAACTTTTACTCAACACCTAATCAAACAAACTATGAATGACAGTGGATTCTGTAAACAGACAGTCAAAGCTGCAAGACAAGCTTATGCGATTTAAGGTCACAGGAAGTTACATAAACAGTATAATTGCATTAAATCTGCATCAGAATCAATGCTGAAGAACTAAAACATTGCATGTTTTTAGCCTGTATTACAGCTGTATACAATAATACAAAAACATACAATTGTGCAGAACAGCAAATAAAGTCTGCATTTGTTGCCACAGACAAACATTCTGAAAGTGGCGCATACAAAAATAATTCTTTTTTAAACTGACACTAATAAAACTGCATGCAGAAACAAAATGATAACTAACAATGCCGTATACAAACAAGTGGTACAACCTTATGAAGTGTGTGTGATAACATGTGAATGCCTTTTAGTGCAGGTTACAGCAGAGTGTGAGCCTCACCTGCTTGCCGTCCACCTCTATGTCTGCAACATAGTTCTCAAACACGGTAGGTACGTACACCTCAGGAAACTGGTCCTTGCTGAAGACAATTAAAAGACACGTCTTCCCACAAGCTCCATCTCCCACGATGACTAGTTTCTTCCGGATGGCAGCCATCTGCAGTACAGTTAAACAATACAGTTGGAATTATCCTTATTCATTTCCTTAGCCATCTTTTTAAAGGTGGCAAACATAGCTGGAGATTTCACAGGTTCTTTTGTCTTTGCAATGAGATACTTAAATCAAAGTATAACACGTACATGACTGCACATTACATTCCTCCATAATACGATCAGAAAAAAGTTTACATATGTGAAGCTAAGTTAATTCAGAAAACTAGCTCTTTCACAAACTATCTAGAAACTCAAGAGGTAACAGATGGGAAAGCTCTGCTTCTTGACAACACTGACAGTACTGACAAATAAATTAGACCATAAAAACAGAGCTAAAAATAGCATCTCCTCTTACCACCTAGTTTACATGTGAATCAGTCATTTTAACACATACATATTACTCTTGCACCTAGATCAGGTATTTGTACTATATACAAATAAAGTTAGTTGTAAACAGACATTTTATCCAATGATCAAGTCCATCTGAAATGAACAGACAATATTAACATCTAGCACTGGAAAATGCTTATATGAACTGTCAAACAATATATAGTGCAGTAAATCTCTACTTAAGACATGTAGAGAACTATGAACAAAAATTAGTTTTAAAGTAGGCATTACAGAGAACAAATTAGACTGTAAGACTTGAATAACCACTGAAGTAATTCTTCAAAGACTGGTTTAGAAATGTAAAATAAAAATTACTATATTACATATTTTAAGATGAATTCATTAAAAAAAAAAACTTTTGAAGACTTAAAAAAATCTGATTTACAAAAAGTTTTCCCCACACAAATTTGGGTACTGAAAAATGTGGTGTAGAAGCAATATATTCATTTTATTATGATAACCATATCCCTTAGCTGCCTGCATTTATTTCATCTGTACTTAGCCAAGTCAAGCTACAAGTAAAGGCTTTTAAGAATATTTTTGTCGATGCATTTCAAAAATGTGAAATGGGTGAATTACCCTGCAAGGACTACTACTGAAGTTATATTATAGCGTAACCTTCAGTTTACTCGCCGACAGAAAGAACTGCTTATTATACGTTTATTTAAAAAGAACTGGATTTTTCTATAAGTGAGCCATCTTTTCCCGTTGTACAAAAACGAGATACGTACTAAAAACTACTACTTAAATCACAGACTATAAGCAACAGGGGGGAGATCAACAGTGCTTAGGCACCCCGCCAAGCAGATCGCCTTCACCCACCGAGCGAGCCGGAAGTACAGATGAGGAAGTGGAGTCTGACCGGAAGAAGGGGGGTTCACACGTAAAGGTCCATGTTCACATACATGTACAAAGAAGCACGGAAACTTACATAGATATCTTTATATAGTTGCAAAAGGCACATTTTAACCGTTCTGCCCTGATCTGGATAATACGGTTAGAGCTATTACAAAAATTAGCGGTGTTTTCCCCGCGCGAGACCCTTGCCAGGGCCCACGCGCCGCCCCGCCGCACCCAAAAACCGCCTCAAACTTTATTCCGAAAAATATTCTTATTTGTTCGAACCGACAAAGATGAACAGACATAGAAGCACACGATGGAGCTTTATCTATAATCTTCAAATAAGAAAATACTACTTAATTTTGAAAATATACAAAGCTATCCAACTTGGCTAACTACCTACGCCACGTAGCTAGGTTAACTCGTCGGCAAAAAGAAACGATAAACTTGGCAAACTTGTAAAGTAGCGCTTTTGTACTGTTCGCTCATTTCTAATATTTCGTTTTTGAAAAAGATTTTTTTTAACTTGCTGGCGAGATCTCTTCCTATCTAAGCGCTGGCGCGAGACAACAGGTGAAATAGCTAACCTAGCTAAGTAGTTATAAAGGTAAATGGTAGTCGATCGGTCTAGTAACGCAACTTGCCTTTACAGCTGTTTTGTTCTGTTTTATCTCATTTGATCATATGAGTCTGTATCTCTGCTACTCAGGAGTCTAAAATGAATTTACCGGCAACAACGGGCTACATTCAAACGGAGGGGTCGGTAACTGCCGAGGGGGGAACGTTCCGTCCAAGCCGAAGAAAGCCAACCAAGAAAAAACAAATCGCCATTATTCCACAATAACTTGTCAAATTTCGGTTCCAATACAAACATTAAAACGTTAGGTAATAAAGGTCATATCTGATCTCTTGCGATGGTGCTCACGACCTGCGAGTCTACAGTACTGTTTTGTATTTGTGCGAACGAGATTAGCCATCGTTAGCTGGATTACTCGCTATTTTTCCACTTCAAGCGTCCGTTTCAACTCAGGCAAAGCCGCAGTAGCTAATCGTGTCCTTCAAATGTATTCTTAAAGAATACCACGAAATACCTTTCGCGTGGGCACTTTAAGTCTGACGGCTAGATTCTGAAAATACGGAGTCGTCAACCAAGAAAGAATTTTAACTTCTTTACCGTTTGTTTGGTCTCAGTTGCGTCCGCTTTCCTTCTTTCCTGCACGACTCTGAAGCCACGCCCAGTTCCACTCTGCTACGCAAATAATCCCGCCTAACCTAACAGATCTCAACCAATAGAAACTTTGTACCATATGATTGACAGTAAAAACCTGATCTCTACAGTCGAATCACACTGACCCACTGATAGACTAAACCCCCCAACGTGTCAGTCGATTTCTGTAAACCGAAAAATATGCGAAAAAGTGCTTTACTTTTCGTCTATTGCAACACTGTAAATTATAAAACGTATAACAACTCATATTTATCCGGATTTTTTTCTTTAGGTGTCCTATACACAAAATTTAAATTAACAAGCATTTCATCCTCACTTCTGTGGTCATTGTTCCACCGAGGATAAAAATACACATAAAAACTTTATAAAACATAACAACAGCAGCAATAATAATAATACATGTCCAAAATATGTTAAGATGGGTATAACTTCTACGAGGTTCTTTTACACAGTATTTCAGATGTAGGCTGACACTAAAACCTTGGGTCGGGTGGTCACCTGGGTGATTATACACTTCGGGGTCGTGGTTTGGTTCAGAAGGTTATATAGGAGGTATTACAGTATTTCTGATCTGAACAAGATCTCTATCATAGGCACAGAAGTTGGCACGAAAGTCCCCCAAATGTTCAGCCCAGGCCTTTTGTGTCCCTACAAATGTGGGTGAATAAAAATGTATGTATTTATTATCCATTTAATTACACATTATTATGTCTTGTTTGTTTATTTACCAAACTGTCATCAATAGTTTCTGCTCCCATGTGTGCTCTTCTGTGTCGGCCTGCATTGTCACGCTGTCTGTTTAGTGTGTTGTGCACTATGGCCCAGGAGAAGCTATATCTCACTCACTCTTCTACATTTGTAAAGGCAGAATGACGGTAAAGCGTGTAATTCTTTCGGTGGCACAAAAAATTTTTAGCTGAGTATTATAATGTTGCATAAAAGAAGTCTTTAATTCACATCAGCTCTGACAAGGAGGAGATTTTGAGACAAGGCGTGTTTTTAGAAGTGTCCTTAGACTGAAAACCTTACACACATTAGTTAATAGCTGAAAAGTTGCTAAAGGTTAACTGATAGTGTGCTAAAACTTTCTTAATATAAGTACCTCATTATCCCAGAAAAAAATGTCCTGATTTGACATTTTACAAAATCTGCCTCATAGATGTCATGAACTAGTAACTGCAGATGCTCCCTTTTGGTCATTATATTACAACTGAACCTTCATAACAGTCAATTTTAATGATGAAATATCTTAACAAGCTAGAAGACATTTCATACATGCTGTCTCTGTGACTAAAAGTGCAACAAGTCAACCTTTATTTAGTGAAGTTACTTCTTCCCACCTGCAGATGACAGTGCAGTCTGGATTTGCACATGAGTAAGGTGATACTCACACACGAGTCACTTTTTCATGGAAACTAATAGTATAAATGACCTTATGGCTACCACCACCACAGTTACATGCGGGTTAATTTATTCCACTTACTTATTTGTGAACATATTAAAAAGGTTATTATGGTAATCATTCAACATACAATCTCAGAATGTCAGAGAATATATTCAGCATATATTTTTCAGCAAAAATTCCACAAACTAAAGAAAGTTATATATATATATATATATATATATATATAACTATATACTTGTCCCTGTATTTTTAAACATTTTTACAGAACACATTAATGTGTCTTGTTCGTATACATATTCAGGAAGTTCTAACTGATTGATTCTTACTATAAATAAAGTAGGTATAGCATGTAATTCTATTCGAGCTGTGAAAAAAACAGTTGTATCAATTAAATAAGTGAAATAATATAATTTCTGTTCATGTTTTTGTTTTATATTTTGTTACTATTTAAAAAAACTACAAAACATCAGAATCCACTCAAAATTTCCTACACTTGTGACCCATGTTTCCTCATGGTACACTGTTATGAACTATGGACATGCTATGAAGCGTACAGAAATCTCCAGATAATGTCTAGACATTTGACTCTTCCTCCTGTGCACATGACGGTACCCGCATTCATTTCCATTTGTAAATTTTAAAGCTTGTACTAGAAGACCACAAGAATAACTAAAGGTGGGGTGGACAGTTACCTTATTACTTGTGAGAAAGCACCCGGTACACATCACCAAGGATTATAGTCCCACTTATCATACTGCATGTGTTCCAGTACTTTTTAAATGCAGAGCCCAGGTTTCTAAGCACTTGCCAAAACTTTAGAAGGGTAGACCAGATCTGAACCACGATTTATACCCAGGTAGCTCTGTCACCATCGCTCAGTGTCACAGAAGGGATTCAAACACCAGCATACTTATTGCTTTTCGTACAGTATTTGATGCTGTTTTTATACGAAAAGAAAATGTTCCATAAGTGGGGGGAAGCTTTTTAGATTCCAAAAATTTACCGATTACCTGTGGAATTAATTCTGATGTAAGGTTCTAAGCTTTTTGGAGAAATACAGCTGACTGAATTCACCAGTCCTAGAGTGCTGTAGTTCTGAGAAACCTATGGTGTCATTAAGAACAGAATTTACATCTTCAACTGTGGACTGTTGCACTGAGAACTGCTGCAAGGGAGTAGGACTGGGTATTTAACCATGATTCTGTGCTTGTGGGGGTCCTGATGTGTACAATTGTTATTATGTCGAATCTTGGCACTGCAGTGACATTTATCATCTGCTGTGGCCTTTTATGGAGATCCTTGGAAATCTTCTGGACACCAGAGTACATGACCTGGTGTGGATTTTCAACAGAATTTGGACATGACTCAAAAATAATAATAATTTCAATTTTATTATTACTGCCTTGAAAAGAATGATATGGATGTTTTCTAGAAATGTTTTTCTTTATTTTATTCAGATGAAACAGAATTTGAAGCAAAATATGATTGTGAATCCAAAACACAGACCTGAACTGATGGTCCCTCAAAATTGACAATTTCATCGTGTTTGAAACTTTAAAAAATATTTAATTTTTGTAACCCTAGTCCTAAACCTAACTTTTAACATGAGTTTGAAAAAAGTAAACACATGCCATTCCTTTTAAAACCTTAGTTAGCTGAAATCAGTAGAAGGTTAAAAACAGGAAATTTATTCAGCAAAAACTGAACTATATTTGTAAATTCCGGACACTCTGAAGTTCAGAAAACTCTGAAACTGACAAAAGCACAAACTAATAATTTAGCATTGCCAAGTTTGACAGATCAGCTGAGCAGCAGCTCCTATATTAAAGTTCCATTTAATATATAGGATTCTCTTTCCATGAGAAAACTGATACTAGTTTTTTGCACCTACTATACAGAGTGCTGTGTTTATGTAATATTTATAGCCAGGATTTGTTAGGAAAAAATATATTTAATTTGAACACACCAGTCTATTTATCTCCTACCATGAAATTCCTTTAATGTGTTTTCATAGCAGAGATATTGAATAACTGTAAAATAAAAAAAAAAAGTTAAATCAAAAAAATCACATTTACACCAGTGGGGAGGGCACGGTGGCTCAGCGAGTAGCGCTGCTGCCTCACAGTGTCTGGGCTGGTCAGGCGTCAGATTAAATTAGACTCAGTCTGGGTGGACTTTGTATGTTCTCCCTGTGTCTGTGTGGGTTTCCTTTCACAGTCCATAGACATGTGATTCAGGTTGACCGGTCACTATAGATTTCTCAGCGTGTGTGTGCATGTGTGTGATCACCCTGTGATGGACTGGCATCCCATCTAGAGTCAGTTTCATAGGCTTCAAACTGCTGCAGTTCTCCTCAAGATAAGTTATTATCCATAATGGACAACTTCACCAGTTTTATATACTCTGTACCATTACAGTTATATTTGTTTTAAGGTAGTTTTCTAACCTCTTTGTAGGATTCGTCATCGAAGGTTAACTTGACAGTCTTCAACGTGTCCCGCATCTCCTTAGATTACTAAAGAAACAAACCTGTCAGGCCAGCTGCTACCTTGTCAGCTACACATGGCACTGTGTGAAAGAAGTGGCCCTGAGTGCTGCTGCTGCTGCAGTTTTTCAGTATCTTCCAGAGAGGAGGCCTTTAAACAGCATTCGATCCCGGGGTCCTGACTGGCCAAGATAAAAACTCGTGCCCACACACAGCAGAACCCATCAGTTACGCTCCACCACAGAGGAACTAGCAGAGTTGCAAGGCTTAGACTTCACATTGCAAGTAGTCCTCGACTTAAAATGTACTCGACACACACCTGACTTGCACTTATGATTGTTGATAGTAAAGAAATGAATAAACAAACAAATAAGTAAATAAAAGAAATAATATTTTTTAAAAAATGAAATAGATGAAAATGGTCAATTTTTTAAAAATCATTTCCAGGAATTATGGTAAAAAATGTGTACATTAACATCTTGTAATGTACAATGTACCGTACCTGTACGATGTTGTAGTGTAACAATAGCATCCCCTGACAGTCATACTAAAACACGTACGGTACTACGATATGATTAAGCACTCATAGTTTATACTGTAGACGACAAATGCTATGAAAATGCACCAAAACCTTACCCATGTGTATGTGTGCAGCATGCATGTGTGACATCGTCACACAACTATTGTGTGGGGTGAACACCAGATACGAGGACTGTGTGCTCAGTCACAACAGCACTGTCCCGCCCACACAGCCAGCAGCCATCAACTCATGCCTGCTCCCTTGTGGCCCCTTCCCTCTTCCCTTTTCTCACACCCTTCTGTGACTAAAAGATTGCACAACACACAGTGTTAGTTGTTCTCATTGTTATATCACACAAAGACACAAACCCAGCGGATTAATTCAGCAGAGTTCTTCCTTGTATTGTGCATCTCTCTGAGTTGGACTCAGTCAAAAACCCCTCACAGGCCTCACGCTTCTCGTCTCCTGTGCTCTAACACAGTATATCCTAACGCAACACGACAGCATCACAAAACAACAAATATCTTCCCCCAACTGCCGCTGTGTCTCCCAAAGCATCCACCTCTACCTTTTCATTTACTTCGTGTCACGTCGGATGGCACAGAACACTGAAGTATTTAAAAATGTTATGAAAATACTGTACTTTTTAAAAAGAAGCTTAGGTGAAGAATACAGTACTGAATTATTTAAAAAAGGTATGGAGAATATAGTATAGAGTGACCAGAAATAAAAGAAAATAGGTTAAAAACATTGACAAATGTTTGAAAAGAAGTTGCTGTATGGTGGACTACACACTAAGAAAGAATCCCTCTCTCACAAGTCCCGTCTATCTAATGACTGATGCCACTTACGACCTGGCCGACCCAGTCGTAAGTCAAGAACAATCTGTAACTTCTGAACAGATGTGTTTGTTGTTTAATCAGAATGGTCATCATTATGATCAGAAAACTTCTATTTGACCTTGCAATCCAGTTTATTTTCCTGGTTCACTACTGACATCAAGCTTATAGAAAAGGACATAGGCTTGGTTGGACTGGAGCTGAGATTCACCAGTTGGAGTAACCCTGAAAATAAAATAATTTAATCAGTAATATAATGGTTTCTGGATATTTTTTTCAGGATCACTCTATACATTTTAAACTTGAATAATTCCAATTAAATTCGCATTTTCACTTGTTCATTTCACAGATGTTTTTTGTCCAGTTATAGAAATGACTAGCTGATGCCTTTATGCAAGGCAACTTACAGTACAAGATACACTATAATAAAAACGCTACAGTTACTTACCATACAGCGAAGCAATTCAGCACAATTATTCGTACAAATAGACACAAACTAAGGAGAAATGAGATTCCCCAGTGCACATGAAACATGTCTGTGGAATGTGGGAGGAAAGAAGTGTACTGGAGGAAACCCATTTGAACATAGGGAGAAAACAAAAATGTAAAATCAGACAGAGTTCCTAGGAAGTTCCTACCATTTGGAAAGGGCAAGTGATGGTCAAGTAAAGTAATAAAAAGCAAAGAATAATGACACAATGTTCAGTGACATCTTCAGATATTTGAAAACCACATGTAATTACAATTTATATCTTTTTTTTTTTTTTTTTTACAGATTTAGCTTATGCAGCTGATAGTTTCTGAGTAAATAAAGAAAATGGATCCATAGACCTGATCAATTACCTGGAGTCATTGTAGCACTGCCATCCAGTCTCATCCAGGCAGTAGGCCGTGTAGTGCCCCATGTTGACTGTGCCAGAATGGTTACACACAGCATACAGGTTGTATAAAACAGGGCCTGAAAGAAAATCCATCATCAGAACTGGGACTGCATCTTCACATCTTCCGGTAAAGTCCTGTGCTTACGTTAACCGCAGCAACATACCGGTATCCACAGGTCCATATGGGCCCAGGTCCAGCTGAGTAAGCGGAAAGGACACCGACACAGTGCTTTTGCTGATGGAGTATCTTGACGTGGTGAACCGGTTCAAGTCTGACAGCTCTGTCAAGGATTATCGACAAAAACCGACCACGTCAGATCTTGTTATTAGGGCCATCGGCGTCGTCTTTTCCGGTTTCTGACTCATAAAGTCAACAGATGCGATAATCCCGGGAAAGGATACGTAGGACAATGACTTTTGGGAACTTCTGGATGGTTAACTTCTTGGTGCTCTCTGTGCGTTTCCCACATCTTTCACACAACTGAAAGACAACACTACACTTCACTTTCACCACAGTATTTTCAGGTGACGTGGTTAAATGCAGTGGTTAAACGGCCATTTCTACAGTACATACGGGTGAATTTTCCTTTTCGAGTTGTTCCTCCTGGGAAAAAAGCTCAAGACAGTCCTTGAGAGAAACTGAGCCGCCTGCCACACTCCTCTGAAAAAGTGCAGGCCAGAAAGGAGAATAAGACATGCTGATATGGACCAAATGTGTGTTTTCTTCTGAACTTGAGATACAAGTACCTTAGGAATAGGTAGTGACAGGTCATAGAAGACATCAAAAGTGGTTGAGTAGTGAGAGCAGACGGAGCAATGCAAAGAACTGCGTAGCTGACCGGCGAACAAGTCTGGCACAGGAGAGGAGACCAAGGGGAGGAGAAAAGTAAAGCAGATAGGAATAAAATGGGTGTATAGAGAAACTGCAAATGTGTAAAAAGGTTCATTATTTCGAAAAAAGATAACTGACTTTACACCACTTACCCACAATCTTGCTGTTCTCCCTCTCGAGATATTTTTTCCACATCACTGCAGCTTCTTCTCCAATTCTGACAAAAACAGAGAATGAAGTAACGGCAAATGAAAAAAAAATAGCGACTAAAAATAGAGAATAAAGCCACCGGCAAACAGCGGTACCTGAGCGTTGCACGTGCGGGGACAAGACTGGTCCGCAGTGTATTGCGGTGCGGTGGGCAGCGGTTGATCTCCGAGTGGAGTCTGTCCAGCAGAAAGCGAAGGAACTCCTGCGCGTCCTGCTGACTGAAAGAAAGCAGAAGAGACTATTTTGGTTTCCATCAGTTGCACTTTATACGTTGAATCCTAAAAAGCATAGCAGACCAGCCACTCTGAACCAGCTTTTTAATGGGAATTTACACTGACTGCTCAGAAGTCGCTGTGAAACGAACGGTTCCCATGCAGAAAATGTTTGTACATATGAATGCGATTTCTATTAAATTGACTTTTGCATGGACTTATACCGAAATTCAACAACTGTAAAAAATACTTTTAATTAACGTCTCAATCGGGTTGTGGTCGGATTCAGTTAGCTATGCAGCATGGGTTACTGTAACTGAAAACTGGCAAGAAAAAAGGGCAGCACTGACCTGTAGCCACTGAAATAAGGTACGGACTCTTTGAAGGCAGAACAAAAAGCACCAGGATTCACAGCTGTGTTTGTTCCATTGGAGTCCCAGAGGTCACACAAGACCTGAGTAAATGCTGTGATAGGGGAGAACACGTCGGGTGATAAAAGGCCCTAAGCAATTGCTGAAAGGCTGTGAATAAAATCAGTTACCAAGAAAAATAAAAAAAGTACCTTTCATGAGTTGTGGCTCTTCGGTGGAACCCATTTCGTGTAGAAAGGCCTTTGTCAGACAGTAGTCTCTTAGACTGCAAGTATGTGATAAACACTGGACTATAGAGTTAAGGAAACACTGGAGACAAGAAAAGGAAACAAATGTAGAGACAAAGAATATCATCTGTTAAACCAAATACAGATTGATTGCATTTTTTTTTTTTTTTACTTAAAAGAAAAGTAGCCATGCAAATAAGTGAAGAGGTGTACCGTGTTTCCCACATTCCAAAGCCCAACCTGTCCACTGCCAAGCGATAAGTGAATTTCTCTCTGGAAGCAGGGAGATATGCAACACAGTCAGAAGCAGAATCTAATTCTGGAGGCAACTGGAACACAAGTTCATTCTTTCATACTTTTAATTCCCAATTTCACTTTAAAGCACCTCTCTCTCCTTCACCGTCGGCACCATGTCTCCAGTGTCCCAAATTAGATGGTTGATCTTATTAACTTACTTCAGAGGGAGGCTTACAACAAAGGTCAAACCTAGAGACAAGACATCTCTTTAGAGGTGGCACAGAGCTATAAGAAGGAGAGGCAGCAAGTGTCTGGACATGTGTGTCTTAAGTTTGAATTGCTGCCATCACTCCTTTTAGAGCTGCCTCCTTCCTCCTTACTTTTACGCTGCAATTTTTACAGTTCCGAAGACAGTTTTAAGTCAACTCTCGATCCAGCAGGACTTCTGTATAGAAATAAATCATGATTTACTTTACTGATGTTTATATCAGAAGGCCCTGCCATGAGATACACTAGAAGGATGTTAGGAGCAACCAGTGTTACGTGAACACGAAGAATGTTATCTGCGAATACCTCTCTGTCAGCAACCAGCAGCAGCCCCATGAGAGATGTATAGAGGACGGACTTGGAGATATCCACCTCCTCCTGGAGACCGCTGTGGGTGATCAAGGAGCGGCACAAGGCCTGGCACGAATTTTCCATCGTAAGGTCGCCGACCCCAGGCATTCTTGTGTTGCGCCCTGGGAGAAACAGGGATGTTCACAGATACCGGTCTAGCACCGGCCATCAGGTATGTCTCTGCCCTCACCGCACCAAATCATCTCATATTCTTCATAGGCAAAAAAGTAGGTTAATCGAAAAGTATTAAAAGTCTTTCCAGTTGTTTTGCATAGAAATATTTCTACAAGATTCAGAATCATTTTTTTTTAAAGAGTCATGTATGTGGGCAAACTGAAATTATACAAATTAAATGTTTGTCAAGTTTTTGTTACATTCCATTGCAAATAATCTTAAGAGTACAAAAATGTACATTTTCTGATTTAAAAAAAATTGTGCGCTTACCTTAAAACTTAGTAAATATGTGTTGCAGGGAGTTTTATCATTTAGACTTAATTTCAGTCCAACTTTGCTCAGTCACGTGCGCAACCTAGTCCAAGTAGCCTGAAGAAATGAGAAATGTACAGAAAAAGACAAGACGGAAAGCTGGAATTCAGATCGCTGTTTTAAAATGATCTTTCCTTCAGTTTATATGCTCCCTTATTAAATTCTTCAAATGACACAAAGATCTTAACTTATTACATACAATTTCTGAAAAATAGCGGTCAAATTCTTTTTGAATTTATGCTGATGTTTTGATGTCCTAAATTTTTAGAAATTAAGGAAGTGAAATGAGCAAATGATAACATACATTTGAGATGCCATCAACTTACCTTGGAAAACAAACTCCATATGGACCATATGCATAGTCCAGTGTGGCTGTCACTGCACTTCTGGGGTGTTTTAAAGAACCCTTTTTAAGCAGCAGCTCACGTCTGGGTGAGATATCAGCAGCAGCTTTTCTCGGTCTTTTCACTCGTCTTACTGTGGCTCTCGGCTGTGTGTATTTGAATTAAAACCCTTATCTGGTCTAATCTCTTCCTCCCCCTCGCTCTGTCTATACTTAGCCCTTGTGGCACAACCTGTGATCGGTGACAGCTTTCCACAAGTCACACCTAGAGAAGTGGCTTACAGAATTCAGTTACGACTGAAAACAAGCACCACGCACACGTATAATTTAACACAAACTGTCCCGATCATTTCTCATGAGTATCTGTCCCAGGGGCCGGTCACACACATGGCCACACAGCCACAGACGGCAAATCAAATTTTTATCAAACCCGGAAACCATAACAAAAATGTTCTTCGTGCCGCTGTGTAATGTTCGGTGGGGCAAAATTATCGTGTGGAAAATATTTTGTAGGATCTGTTCTTGAAAACCTAGAAGTAAATATTCCAGTCGTAGGCGATAAGTTGTTTCTTTGTTTACAGCGTAGCTAAATGCAAAGCAATGGTGATGCAGTTTGACGTAGCAGTGAATATTTTACTGTATGTCGGTCGTACCTTTCTGCTGTTTCTAAGGTGTTAAATTTCTTGTGAATGTCTTCTTGTTACTACACTCATTAACGTTCGCTGAAAGATTTGAAGTGAAAGCAATTTTATTGTCTTTTTAACATTTGCAGCAAGACATTCAGAATGAAACCCGCATAATCATACTTACCGAATCAGGGATATTTCTTAAACAATAACAGCACATATATTTACTTAGTATTTATGTAACTCCTCTGAAATCATTAGTTTATGGGAATGTAAATTTACTTAAGTTCTTTGCCACAGTATTTTGTCAGATTGTCCATGTTTCATTTATAAATGTAAAAATGATGGGTATAATGACTGTTCGTGACCACCAGTGGAACATGTTTCTTTGTTGTTTTCATGTCCCCTTCAGCTTCTCATTCCAAAGCCACACTTCACTTCATTTTTTTTAAATCGAAACACACAAATGAGCACAGAAATGCTGCAATAGATGTGGTGAGAAGCATAACACACTTCCTTTCTGACCTCCTTAGCCTCACTGAGTGAGCGAAAGGGGCAGAAATGAGGGGAGTTCAAAAAAAGTTGCTGTCTTTGCGGGAACAAGAAACGTTTTTTTCTTTCTCTTGCTTGTTCCTGTAAAGCCATTGACCCTTAAAATAATTTTGTGAACTGTAAATACTGAAGCACTCATTTTCTCAAAAAAAAACTATTTTTATTTCATAACTAAACAGACGTATTTCAGAATGTCACAATATGTGTCGTCTCTTTGAAAGGACAACAGATGTGACAGAATGAAACTTATTTGGGGGTCAAATTATTAGTATTAATAAGCTTTCAATACATCATTTAGTTGCAAAAAATATATCCCTTCATCCATCCATCCATCCATCTATGTTCAGTAACTACTTATCTGCTGCAGGACAGCAGTAGTCTGGAGCCTGTCCAAGAAATTATGGGGCATAAGAGGGGCCACAACCCTTGTGTGGGACACCAGCCCCTCACAGAGCAACCAGACACACTAAGGACAATTTAGATTTTCCCATTTGAATTTGTACGGATGTGGATAATCAAAAGCGAGAGGCTACGCAAATGTAAAAAAGCAGAAGAATACAGATGGGAAGTGGTGTTGGGGTGGTGCTTGCAGGAGAAAAATGAATGATAAACAGGGAGTACAAGTGAGGTAAGGAGGAGGGGGCAGTGAAGGGTGGGGGGGGGCAGATTGAAACAGCAAGCTGAAGAAAGAGAAAGTTACTTAAGGAGTAAGCTCAAGCAAAGACTCCAAATAATCTCAAGGAGCAAGTGTGAACAGTACAATGTTGCTGTGGCCGGTTTTTTTGTTGTTCCTCAGTGCAAAGGACTCAGGTAAGAAACTCAGAGTTACTTCCTAGTTATGTGGAGTTTGTAATAAGCTCACACTTCTTTATGCTATGCTTTTTTTTCAAATATACTAACTACTACTTTAATATGGAATGTCTAAATTTGACTTTTAACAACCTTTTTCCCTTTGAACAGAAGTCATCAGATTTACTGTGGTTATATTCAGTAATTTCAGTGTTAATGTCTGTAATGTGCAGTAAATCAGTCTCGGTTTTATTACTGGCACGTTGGATAGTTGGGTCAACAACACATTGGCCAGTACTCTACAGCAACATTAGGGCGAACAGTATTAAAGATATTACCACCTCCGAACCGTAACTCCGAGGAGAGAAGTTATTTTGCTTTCAGGTTCCGATTAAATAAATAAAAGCCAAAACACCAAATCTTTTGACTAGGCAAAAGTGGAAGAATGAACTTTTTCAAATGTAACACACTTATCAAAATAAAATCTTTGCTGGTCAGCTTCAGTTTTAAAGTTTCTTTGTTTGTTAGTTTGTGGTTTACTCATTTACAATGATGGGGAGTCCATGAGCTGAACTGCTCATTTTTGCTTGTTTACACAAAAAAGCAAAAGTACTAAGCCCTAAAAATGTGTGTGTGTCCTTTTGGCGTGTGTGTGCACACAGTGTCCCAGGAGGTAAAGTGTTACGCTCAGTTTGACCGGCAGTCAGGCACCTGTGGGCTGTACCTTGGAGAAATTGACCAGGATGACTGCTGTCAGAACATCGAGTACGGCTTCCGACAGCAAAATGGAGAGTGTGAATCCTGCGGGTGAGAATTAGCGTACTCTACTTCTAGTTCCTCATGTCTTCATGCTTCCTTCTTCTATCAAGCTTCTCTGAACGTACGCACACTGGCCACTTAGCTCAGGCTCATCTTTACCGCTTCCAGTCCCCCCTCGTGGTCTGAATGGAGCCAGTGGAATCCCTGCACTGTGACCTGCCTGGAGGGGGTGAAGCAGAGGAGTCGAAAGTGTTATGGGTTTGGTGTCTGTAACGATACACAGAAGCTGGGGGATTTGCAGACAAAATCCTGTGTGGAAAAACCCTGCTGCCCTGGTATGTCAGACCCCCATGTGCAACTCTCCAGACAAGAACTTACAAAAGACAGTGTCCACCATAGACTGAACCATAAATAATTACTGTAAATAACTGCAGTGTAGCCAAACACCACAAAACTTCTGAAGGACTTTGTTAAAGACAAGCTATTCAAACAGACCACCACAAGCAGAAACCCCACCTCTGTACCAGATATGAGCCTTATGGGATGTTATCACGTAGAAAACATCAGAACCAACTCGGAAGGCAAATGCCTTGTTTCTCTCTCTCTGTCTCTCTCAGAGAAAGGGGGCTGGTCAGAGTGGGGGCCGTGGCAGGCCTGCTCGGTAACCTGCGAGAGCGGGGTGAGGAAGCGCACAAGGACCTGCACCCAGCCAGCTCCTCAGTGCGGAGGCCAGTGCAGTGGATCGGACACAGATACAGAAACGTGCCATGTTGAGCAAGTCTGCCCAAGTACAAAAGATTTGTTAAATGGAATTCAATATTTTCCAGCTTTGTAAAACTTTGATACATACAAATGTTCAGGTACAGACAGTCTTTTTTTTTTGTTTTTTGTTTCTCTCCCGCCTCTGCTTCTCTGATGCGTGCCCTCAAACTACCCAGTCCACGGTGGCTGGTCAGAGTGGGGTTCTTGGGGGCTGTGTCCTACCAGTTGTATGAACGAGGGCGGGGACCCACCCCACCGCCAACGTTTCAGATTCTGCACTAATCCGGCCCCCTCGTCTGTTCCCCCTGGCCGGCCCTGCTCTGGACACTCACAGGAGACACAAGCTTGCAACAACCTGCCATTCTGTCCAGGTAAGACCGAACCACAACAGCAGGGCTTCCTCTGGGGAGGCTGCAGAAGTTCAGTAACCACTGCATGTGATCTCTGCCTTCAGTATCAGGAGAGTGGGGTCAGTGGAGTCCGCTGTCTGAGTGCTCGGTGACCTGCGGAGTAGGCCTGAGGACAAAGGTTCGGCAGTGCAATGCCCCCGCACCCCGCCACGGGGGCCAAACCTGTCGTGGAGAGACCACAGCAAACGAACTGTGCAACTTGCACTTGCACTGCCCAGGTAGGCGGTCACACTTGACTTACAAAGTACTCAGCAGAGTTTGAACAGAACATTTTAAGAAAAAAAAAAAGAGATGGATGTCTATGGTGGGCAGTTTTGACAAAGAGAGTCAATCTACAGTTTCCTGAATGCAGACATTATGGGATCTAATCCCTGTAGACATAGCAGATTCCCCAATACAGGAGCAGTATGTCTGATCATCCCCGTCTCTTTCTCTCTCAGTGGATGGTCAGTGGTCAGAATGGGGACCCTGGGAGAACTGTAAGAGATCAGGAAAAAACATTCAATGCAAGTATTCAGCAGGCATGCAGAGGAGGGTGCGGACCTGCCTCTACAGGGATTTTAACGGGAAGGCCTGTGAAGGAGACATAATGGATTCCCGGGTTTGCTACAACATCGAAGGCTGCAAACGTGAGTTTGTACTCAGTACTCAGTGTGTACTTGCGATACAAGACGATGCTTGTGCATCACCTTGGTTTTCGTATTTCACGGTGTTGCGAATTTTAAAGAGTACGTGCATCCTTTTATGCAAGATAGATGTTTCGGAATGTACATCACTCACTGTGGCCAAAATGATGCAATACGCATTATGACGCAAAGAGGAACACAGGCTCAGCTGGTTGTGGGTTCCAGCATTTGTACATAATATAAAACGAGGGAAAACGACCCGTATTCATACATTTTGTGGCAGCAGACGTGGGCACAGTGTACACAGCCTCATGAGTGCTTTGCACGTGTGTGTGTCAGTGTACGGCAACTGGACTGAGTGGGGCGACTGGGGTTTGTGCGAACCCCCCTGTGGATCTGACGTCTACAAAACCAGACACCGAACATGTGAGCCTGATGTTTCCAGTTACAGGTACTACCATATTTTCCTCCAGGTGTACTGTTTTGGCCTCTGGATGACTCTTCCGCAGCGCACCCCTCAACGCTCTCGCTCTGTCTTTTGTGCTCTCAGGCTGACTGTGGGAACCAAGGAGGAAATGGCTTACTTTTCAGGGAAACCAAAGCTGTTTTGTCCTAAAGGTGTACAAACTTCCGAGTCCAAATCCTGCTATAATGTCCCTGAATGCGTACAGCCATGAAGACTGCCATGCCAAAGGTGATCTGGAAGAACAACCAGTTCATACCATGAGAGAGGGTGCAGCGTTCAGTTCAAGTACGGTATGCTATACAAAAAATTAGAAGGACTGTGCCGTTAGTCTTAACACAGTTGTACAATTCGACATCAAAATACATTATTCTTTTAAATTCTTTCACTGGTATTTCTTGCATTAAGAATTGAGTTACTAACCAACACCTTATTGTATGTGATAAAAGTCATCATAGCTAACTAGACCAGGTGAACTTACGTTAATGCAGTTTTTCCAGGTTTGGAACGAGAACCAGCAATTGAACTGGGATATGGCCTTTCTTCTTGTTTTCAGCTGTAAGAAAAGGTCTATATAAGGGCATCAAAACATTCAGTTAATATAAAAAGGAGGTAAGAAAAAAATAATCTGTACCAGGCAAATACGAAACGATCGATTCGAATCCATATTGATTCAAGAGGACGTACGATACTTTGTTTATAAGCAGTTCTAAAACTATATAATGAAACACTCAGGTACATTCTGTATCAACTATTTACCATTTGGAACAGTGCGTTACCTAGATCTTTGGTTATAATACCAGTATTATGTTGACTTCACTGCTGTTACTTCTGTTAATATGTATTGTAACAGGGGTTATGTTACATTGTTTACCTTTTTATTTTTTTTTTTACATTTTTTATGTTTTCCCATTGAAATACAGCTGCTTAGTGAAACGTCTGTAAGAAAGGTCGGAAATACTCTCAAATGATGAGCGACTGAGCTTAAGAGTTTCTAGAGCATTCGTGTAATGAAGAGCAATCAGGAACATTACCTTGTGATTCCAGGAAATTTTACATATATGGTTTCATGCTGCCTCTCAAGTGTTTACACATGCACACTTAAGCTGTATCTATCTTCATGAAGCAGAAGGCAAGTCAGTGTTGGTCTTAAACAATGAGTGATTAGCAATAAATGGTCAACATAGAATGTTTCTTACGCTTTTTTCTCAACATGAATAAAATGTTTAGTTTATCTTACAATTTCTTATTGCCTTGACACCGACTAGTGTGTTGTGATTCATTTCTTAACCAGAGCTGACTCTCATACTATGAGACCTCAGCAGACACAAAGAACGACTAAAGCATTTAAAATAAACTATACAAATTGACAAATACTGTGCAAGCAAAAATCTACGTCACATACATTTAATATAGAATATATAAATATACATAATGGAAAATGAACATCTATTGAGACTTGTAACCTTTTTGACAGTACAGTAAATCTGAGCCAAGACCTATATACATTAAAATATCTACCTGTACATATCGAGGAGAGTAGTCAGTATTATTGGAAGTGATCTTACATTAAATTAAATAAGTCATTGCTAATAAAAACATATATCAAGTTTCCAGTGCAAAAAAGAGGGTGTGAATTATGTTTGGGTTTGGAGGTATCTGTTCAGAGAGAAGCAAGTTAAGTCACATTAACTAACTCAGATATAACATTTTTCTAACCTTAGCTTAAGAAAATATTTATTCAGTACTTTTCAACATTTATTCAACAAATTTACAAGCAGCACAGGCAAGACTGAGGGACATCCCAAGAGCATTAGGAGATATGATGGACCAAGCCAAAGAGATGAAAGAGACAAAAGCATGTCAGATGCCTCATGTACTTTCAAAGTTGAAAGAACAAACAAAATCCTGTTACAAAGAAGCACCAGCTCTGTCACAATGATCACTTCTACGTTTCCGTCATCTCCACGTCCGAGTCCAGGCTCAGTTCAGCAATGTGGCAGAGTCCGGGATCTGGTGACATCTGTCGCGAGACCACCGACTGAGTAGTCTGAGCTTCTCTGTCACGTGACTGGACTATGGCCTGACGCAGGCAAGAAATCCACTGCTGCTTGTTGAAGGAGTCACTGGCCTGCAGGCTGTGTGACTGAACTTTGGAGCGGCCTCTACTACTCACTCTAAAACAGTTCTTGGCTGTTGAAAATAATGAAGAGAAAAAGAGAGCAAATAAGACAAGAGTGGTCCCTGGGAGTCGAGCTTGAATCCTTTTGTTTACAGAAATAATTACAAGGTTCTGTTCATCCCTCCCCCAAGAAATTCAATCACTGCATGTTGTCGAAATTCTATATTCTTGTCAGACAATATGAACCCGTGATGAAGCAGGTGGTTTACTTTCTCATTGAATGATGAAAAAAACACGCAGAGCTACTTGTTACAATACCGACATTTCAATATTGTCAGTCATTTCTTGGTAATGCTCATTCATGTTGGTATGATCCTTGTATTTATAACATGACAGGTTCGTCTTTTACTATGGAAAATAAAACATGTAAGGTCACAATATGGGGACTGGATGACAGATGTCTTCAGAAATACAAAAGAGATACAGAAAAAAAACAGGGTCTGGTATCAGCTGAAACTGCATGAAAGTCCCTGCAAGAACATCAGAATTCTGCCTCACTACACTTCCTGCACCCACGCACACACCACAGTGCACCTTTATCATTGGCAGAGCCAAATGGTGCCCGGAAGGAGCTCCCACTGGTCCCCTCTCCATCAGGAAGGTCCTCCAGTAGCAGGTGGGCAGCAGGAAGGGGTTGGCGATACACATGGAACTGGATCGGACCATCTCTTTCCTGGGTCACAGGGCGTGTCAGGACCAGGGCCAGTTCGAATAGAAAGACATGTAGCTTCTGTGGGGAGAGAGTGGAGTAGGTGGCATGAGGCGTGTGCACCACATTTTGGGTTATCCTCCAATGAAAGGACACACAGATGAGAGAAGTACACAGCAGTTTTAGAGAACACAAATTTGTAACATGGAGGTTACTAGCTGAACACCCCAAGGGTCCAGTTAAACAAGAGTAAAATAAAATTTGCAAAAATTCTGAAGTTAAAAAAACTGTTTCCGATAAAAGTGCCAGCGATGCAGCAAAACAGTATGAAGATTAATGAACTGAGAGAGAATCCTAACATGGCCTTTGTGGTGCTTGAGCTCTCCGTGACAGTAGAGGAAGCGAGACAGCTGGATCTCTGGCAAACGCTGTCCTTCCTCAGGGTAGTACAGCCCACGCCTGTAGAACTGACACTCTGCTTCCCCCGTCTTACTGTTCACCTCTGACACGATCCGCTGTATCATTTCCATCTGGATGGAGAGAACAGCAGTGCATTTGCCACGACCATGCCCTCTCAATATTAACTAACAGTAAGTTTCATATACATGTTATATGCACCAAATACGTCACATCTGAAATTCCTTACGCCCAGTAAATATAAAGATTCTAATCATCCTTTAGAATTCTTAGTTATGCTGAATTATAATGACATCAGTATAATTCAGAATAGCTCAACAGCCAAGACCACATTGACACCGGGCTAAATTTGACGTTCCTGTTTCCTTATTTGGGACTTCTATGCAAGCTGAGTCCTAGCAGGCCAGCAGGACTCACCGCTTCCGGTAGTGTTTCCTGGTCGGGGTGTTCAGGTGGGGTGCACTTCTGAATTTCTTTCAGCAGAAGCGGGTACTTGACCAGGCGGCTGCGTGGCAGATCGAGGAAGTTCCACAGGTCTAGTCTGCGGCTAAAGGAGGATTCTTGGCACAGCTGCAGGAACTGCTGCACGCGACGATCTAGCTTCTTTTGATCCAGGAGTGCCTTGGCCCCTACCTGGTTGCAGCAGTAAGTGATATAGGCCTCTAAGCAGGGGAACTGAAAGGAGTAAGAGGGGCAGACGATTAATAATATGAATCCATTTAGCTGACACTTTCAGAACAACTCACAATTTTAAGTGTTTATATTTAACCATTTAGAATGATTCGGTCAATTATACAACCGGGTAATTTTTTCTGGAGCATTTCACTGCTTGCACAAGGGAACTACAGCAGAAAGTGGGATTTGAACCTAGGTTTGGTGGAGTGCAAGGTGGTGACTTTAAATGCTAGACGACTGACTGCCCTACACTGATTCACTGGACTAAATATGCATGTAATGTAGTAGACTAGACCCTGCGCTTTGAGGAGAAGATTCAGCTCCACCACTCTTCTTCTGCAGTGACTCCTGGTCTCCATCACACTCACCCACTCCAGCAACGTGGGACCGACTTCCCCCACTGTCTTTTCTGAGCCTCGTAGGTTTTCAAGTCGATTCAGTAGATCTACAAGCCAGAAAGGAAGGCTCAGTACCAATAAAAATGTCACCCAAGGACAAAGCACCTGTGATGATTTTTACCTTCATGCAGGGGTATTAGAGTGTCCAAGGTCCCAAATATCTGACCTAGTTCACTCTCTGTCATGATGTCCAATTTAAGCATGGGTTCATAATACACCTGCGAAAATAATAACAGTGATATAATAGTGCAGGAAAAAGGCATGATTTTATTATTTTTATTAATTGATTAATTTATTGATTAATTTATTGATTATTATTATTATTATTAATAATAATAATAATAATAATAATAATAATAATAGTGTATTTTAGTGAGCAGACAGAAAGCAGATATGATGCTGACAACTATTTTTTATTAGAGCAAAAACAAACCTTCTGGACCAAGTTCAGATCTTCAATAAGTTGACTTTCTCCCTGCGTTAGTTCATATATTACCTGGAACATAGGGAGCATTTTAACGGAGCTGAAATTAAATGTTTGACATTATATCTGATGTGGTGCCCAAAAAGATTTAATGTTGGACTGCATGTTGCTGTTGACAGCCGACCACCCATCCGTGCACAACAACAGCATGGTACAGCACTCCATCTGACATTTTACAAGAGCAAATGAAGTTCTCACACACCTCCTGCCGCTTTATCTCCCTGGCGCTGAGGTCCTGGCTCAAGCTTTCCACTGTTTCACTCCATAGCTGGCTGTTGCGTCTGCGTGGGAAGGAACTGGCCTTCGATCGTACTCGGAAAGGAGCCATGGGCTGGCCCCGAGACTCTGTTCGGAAGCTGATGGACCTCTGTGGGCATGAAGAAAGCTATGTCAGCAGGGAACACAGCTAGAACTTTACAATTCATATGGTTGTTAAGTATACAGCACATAATTCAAAGTGTTCAGCCACATCCAACCTGGAGTCTGAGCAATTTAGCAAAAATGAAAGGGGAAAAAGTCCAGCATGAAGATGTGCTTTACTGACAATCACATCAGTAGTTGCAGCCAAAGGTGGTCCAAAGGTGCTGAATGCTGCTTAGAAGCAGTGTATATCTGCATTTACCCTTTCTTGCAACTATGATTAGCCATGATTTTTCTAATTTTGAAAATAAATAGGTCTGAAATTATAAAATGTTAACACCACTGAAGAGTGATACCTGAATGGACTGGCCCAGTCGTTTCAAAGTTGGTGTTTTCCCAGGTGTCATCAACCCAGCCAGTCCAGTAGTCTTTGCCACTGGTTTGACTCTTTTGTTACTAGGCTCCTACAAGAAAGATACACCCTTACGTTTAATAACAGATAAGGCACAAATTAACACAAGAAGAATATGAAAAATAACTGCAGAGAGAAGGAAACTATGTCAGAAGGAATGGAAAAGGCAACATTACAGTACCTCAGCATCTTTGTTAAACTCAAGGGTAGAAATGTCATCCTCTTCCTCCTGACACACGGGCAGAACCATTCATTTCAACTCCTTAACACAGCAACATATTTCATCTCTACTCTTAGGCAACTTTACTTAAACTACTGTCACTTTAATGGACCAGAAGAACTTTTTTCCAATTTGAAGTTATTTTGGTTTGAGCATACCTAATATTACACAGTCATTCTGTCACAAGCTACACAGAAAAACCCAACAATCGAGTGAAAGTTATTCAAATAATTTAATTCCACTATTTGGTTGTTTAAAATCGAAGTTCTTTGGTCAGCACGAAACTTACCAGGCAAAATTCAGACTTTTTTCTGACTCTAAGTGCAGAAAAAACTGAAAAATGATTGATGCCACCTCTGGCAAAATGTGCCCAGTAGCAGACGGTCAACCAGAGTGGAGAACAACGTTTTGGTCATGTTGAGAAGGTAGGTCAAGTTATGCGACTCATTTATCTAATAATGGAAACAACTGCCGAGCAGCCAGGTTAAAACGCCTCTGGGTATACATGAGTGCATAATAATTTTGTAAAATAATTTCTCCAAAGCAATTTTGAGCAGAGCACTGCAGGGAGGATCAGAAGTACATACTAGCATAAACTGAGGGGGGATAATTCTTAAATACAGTAACCTTGAAAAGAAAGAGCATCAAGAAACGATCATTGGGACATTTCTGCAAATATTCCAAATTCACATTTTTTTTTTTTTACAGGAGGATCACTGCTCGCGTTGAACAGTTGTGGTCCCTCAATATTTCTTCTTCTTTAGTATAAAAAAAGGTGTTTTGCAAGCAGAGAATGCGTGCGACCAAAAAGGCTTCATCAGGCACATCACATGCTGCTGAGGCCTTCAAATTGGCATTTCGCTTTCAGGGTTCCCAATATAACCTTTTACAACTGCTGGTTTCATTTCAGCACCCTTCTGCCACCGAGCAGGAGCAGCAGAGATACGAGGCAGAGAGAGCGCGAGAGGAAGGGTGGGGGAGCTTCTTCTCTGAACAATTCATATTTCCGGTGTGAATCAAACAAGCTTGCTGATGCTGCAGCTGCCTGAGAATTTTATTCCATTTCTTAACATTTCTGTAATTACTTTGGGTGTTACAGTGTAATATTTGTTTCTGCAATTTAAGTTTTTTCGGTTCCCCTCACCTTCCTTTTCCTGTTTGCCAAGGCTTACGGCTCAGTTTCAGTTAGAGTAGCAGCAGTACGTTAGAGGCTACAGCTTTGTGTATCTGTGGCCTCATATAATTTCCGCTGAGCACACACAAATGTACACATACTCACATACGCATCTCACACATGCAAGCACACCTAGAAGGGGCTTTGAGCAACTCAAGTCTAGAAACCTCCTTTCGTTAATGTCTTTAGTGGAGTCATTCCAAATAAAAAGTAATTTCCTCCAACAAAGTGTTTTACACAAAAATAGACATGCTCCTAGAGACCAGAATGTTTATGGTGTTTTTCAGTGGCATGGTGTAGTTATGTACCACTTGGCTGTACTTATATGACAACAGATGCGCTTACTAATAATGTATTAGGGTTCACTATTTCTGGACGACCTGCGCTACGTCAGGGCAATAACATACAGTCCAAAGCATTTGAGGTGTACAGGTCCCTCACCGGTTGGAGGTATTCATCTGCGTGTGTTACAGTCAGTAAGTATGAAGACCTTGACAGGGAACATAATCAGTATGTAACTAGCATAAATTAACTTCATTTTTGTAAAACCTGCGTCGTAATTCAAAATGTAAATCTAACAGTTAACCAAAACTTGTAATATTGTCATTCAAATTTGATGTAGCTTTCTGCCAAATCCTTTAGAACCCCGAGCTCCAAGAACTGCATTAATAATACATAAATTCTTATATTTTATATTTCTTAAATGTCAGTTTTTTCCATCTCATGTTTTTAATAAACTATGTTGTTTTTCAACGTAGCACTGAAGGCTCCCTAATGAACGACAACAGTGATATACAAAGTCAAGGACCAGTAAGGGACACTATCGGAAATTTTGCCTGGTTTTAGACAAGAATATAAATGTCAAGACGCTGTATTTCACGTTCATGTTTATGCTATATGCCGCATATTAATTGAAGCTCAGTAAACATTCATTTAGTACATTTTATGTGAAACCAGTCACTGTGACACCTCACATTTCAACATTGTTAAAATAAGAATTCTGCCTGAAATGGGCTAAAACATGCACCCCTTTACTACCTTTTTATAGAACAGTTTTGGGAGGTTGGGGCTGTTAATCATTTAAAAAAAACCATAGATTAGCCTGATGTGTTCAGCATAGTACTTCTTGGTCCTTTTTACAGCTGAGGGTATATCACAGAGGGTGACATGTGCACAGACAGACATGTTAGTCAGGACATTCACCTTGTCCTCTGCGGTCACGTCAGTCTTACTCTCACTGCCGGTGCCCTGCTTTCTCTTCTTCTACAGATCCCAGGACAGACAGAAAAAAACAAACCACAGTTTAAACCCTAAAACCACCCCCCAGGTGTGGTGCTTTGCAGCATTCGTTCCTCCATGGCAGGTGGAGGGACTGTAGCACTCACCCCTGCGTACTCAGCAAGGTTGGCACAGGTGGAGAGTCTCTCCCTGGACTGCGGGGAGCTGAAAGAGACCAAACTCACAAGCTGAGCTCCTAGCCAGCAAAAATCTGCTTAACACTGACCCTCGCATGAGGGCCTCATATGAGCCTTTCATTTCGTTCTGATACCAGTCATTTGAAAAATACTTTATTCAAGTGAATATACAAACTAAATTCTTCATACTTTCACGTTTTCTCATATGCATGAGAAAATGCACAATAATATGAACAATTTGGTGCACATGATCAGTTAGCATCACAAGAGGATGAACATTCAGAGGTGAGCAGTGTTTCAAGTGGAAAAATAAGCACCGGTACTCCTCTTACCGGCAAGTTGGCACGTGGATCAGTGAGCCCAGCAAATTATTAAGTATTACATTTTTAACTTCTGCACACAATAAAAGGAGGTACTAAGATATATATTTCTCATGATCACAGCACATTTCTTTGGTAAAGGGGGCACAAATTTTGAATGAATTGCAAGAAAACAGCAAGAAAGGGGCTATTATAAATCAACATGTGGTACAGCAGTCTTTTGCTGGGACAGCAGCTCAGCCAGAGAATCTGCTTATCCAGGGACAGAAAACAGCACCTAAAGCTTTCACCTGAAGAGAAAAACTGGTAGCGAAGAAAAAGTAAAGCTAGTTCAAAGAACAACACTTAAAAGTGCTGGTATGACTTATTTGTGAGCACTGGCCCACTTCAAGCACCTGCAGTGATGCTCTTGTACTCATGTATCTGATAAACCTCACGTATAAAAACTTTTCAAATACATTAAAAAAAAATTGCTTGGACTGACTAGGGTAAACACTTTAAATCTGTCTAACTGGTTTGTTAGATGGATTTAAAGACCCTCTTTGTTGTGGGCCAGTGTCTTGTCAAGACAGAAGCTTCAGAAAGCCAAGAAGATAGCAGCTTTGGCTCCTGCCAGGAAATTGCAGCAGAGCACCAGCTACTCTACTTGGTCAGTCTAACCGAGCACCTGGTCGCTCACAGCTGTGTAGAGTGTCCAGTGCAAAGTCTGCAACAGTGAGCTACCGTGTAAGAGCTAAAACCTGTGGACAAAGAGCACACGGGTAACAGACACTGCGTGAGTGTACATCACAGACACACTACAGCAGAAATACTATCATCGTAGAGAACTTAAAAAGAAAAACGTTCATTTCTGTAAGCAAGGGCAGATAAAGACTTACCAGGAAGATGATGCATTTATGTCAGTCTCCTCTCTCTCCATCTTTCTCTTTGTTCATAGCATGATCACAGTAATGGAGGCAACATCCAAGGCAACCAAAGAAGTACAAATACAAAAG
The DNA here is from genome assembly GCA_900497675.1 of Arapaima gigas. Taxonomy (NCBI): domain Eukaryota; kingdom Metazoa; phylum Chordata; class Actinopteri; order Osteoglossiformes; family Osteoglossidae; genus Arapaima; species Arapaima gigas. The sequence continues at coordinate 1,545,475 of UFQX01000056.1, forward strand.
TGACTGCCCACCTCCCACCTCTGGACCCAAGAATCCAATTCTTACTTTCTTACTTGGGAGGGAAACTCAGTAAAGTTGCCTTTCCTCACCTTACTGTCAAATGCACCTCCCCTCCCCCTGTCTCTGTCTCTTCCTCTAACACTTGCTGCTCTTACCACATCCTCTGGGTTAAAAAAAAAGAACAAATCTTAACATGTTTCCTGTTTTGCCGTCTGTGGAAAAGAAACCTGAAATAAGTTAATGACAAGTTTTAATGAAAATGGGTTATTGGCTGTGCAAGTTAAACAGCTGAAAACTTTTTTTTTTTCAAATACCAGGCACTTTAGCTATTTGGCTAACAGTGCAGGCCAGCTCAGCAATTACATATGTGAGAATATCTCCTGTGTTAACTGAAACGTAAAAAAGAATCCAGTGTGGAAACTGAAACACATAAACGTACTTCAGACCGGCATTATGCCAAAACTCACATATTTAATAAAGCTTAGAAAGACACAAAAGAGTCTGCATTCATTATTACATTGATGTCTTGCATATCCGGTTTGTATCACATTTTTATGCGGAGCAATGTGACAGGATGGCTACCAAAGTGATGATGCAATGGACGCCTGCGCAGTACGTGACACCGCAGAGCACTTTGATGCAGCGGTCTTCCTGTGTCGGTGTTCAGCCACTCCGTACTGAAGCTCTACCTAAGCTATATTGAGCATTTTGAAAGTTTTGCAAAAATAATGAGACATACTTTTGTCAAAATAACTTAAAATATCAATTTCTGTATTTTGCGCATTTTTTTCAATCATATTTAATGAGACAAAAACATTCAAAGTAATGGAATAAGAAAAAGTGGACTGTTTTAACTTTGGCACTAGAGAATATAACATTTAACCTCAAAAATAACACATTCTTCACTTACATGCACAACAATACTGCTCATTGTTTGATCAAATATCTTTAGAACATACTACCAAAAAGTCTATATTTGAACAAGTTTGGCCACTACCACTACCAACATTATCAGTTCATTCCACTCTAACATCCCATGGCTGAAAAGGTCCCTGTTAGTACCAAAGACTATGCTGCAAAAATTTCACCTAATCACGTAATAACATCACTCAATGACAACATTTTTATATACATTCAAACGCTTCCAAGCCGCACTTATGATTTTCTTCTACATAATCAAAACCCAAATTTTCATTGTATTGAGAATGAATGCTCAAAAAAATTATGGAAATTGTTCTACAGCTTTATTCAACGTCAAATTAAGTTGTAACAAAATAACCGCAACACCTTAATTTTCACAAAACTTTTATTAACAGTTAAGTGCAAAGAATACAGAGATCTGATTCTAGGGTGCACACTTCAACTGGTGTAGCATTCTGGTAGAGAACAGAAAACAGGTAGAGCAAGGGGCTTAGTAAGGGCTCTTTCATCAAAGCAGGTTCGGCTATGACTATGCTTCCTGCAATTCTGAGGTGAGGAGACCCTCAAACTGCCTTAAGCTGTAACATTTCAAGTTACCTCCTCACTAAGTGACCACTGATATGGCTTCTGTTTCTCTCATCCCCATTTCCTGTCCAGCCACATCCTCACATTTCTCATCACATCTGTCACAGGGCACCTCCATGTCAGCAACCTCTTTGTTGCAGCACAGCTTAAACACCAGAGCAAACACATGCTTCCCAGTTTCTTCTTGGAGACCTTAATCACAGTCTCAGTCATCCAGTACATGGGAACAGGGGTGGAAACCATTAGCCTTTGCATGACATAACACACTCTTTTTCTTCCCACAGTTCTACTGCTTTGTTAAGTATACAAAAGTACACATCTAGGTCACTAGTAACTAGGTAACTATTTACTTATGTCACTTTACTACAATCTTTACACAAACAGTTACAGCATCAAACCAGTGGAGCTCAGCTACCTCTCCCCACATCTGCTTTGTCTCCACATACAAAACTTATATAAGGTCTATTCTTTCCTTCAGTTACCTGCTCTCATGTTCATTCTGGGTGATGGGGGGGGGGGATGCAGCTAACTGTTATTTAGATACTTCAGAGTTAAAGTCATGTTTCTATTTCTGTTGTTTTGTCAACCACCTGTATTGTTCTCACTTTCTTTATCAGTTAATTAATGCAAATGTTTTCTTTGCTGAGGTTGGAAAAAAAAATTCAGAGGAAACAAGTGGCTTCTTACCAGGAAATATCTGCCTATAAAATGCCTCCTGCAGCTTGGACACAAAATTGCAATCTGGCCATCTGCGACAAAAAAGGCAACTCATTTCATAAGCTGATGTGGTTTTGTGCTTATGTGTTTATGCAACAATGCCCTGGCATTCATTACCAAACCACATCCATAGTTCAGGTATGGAATGTAGGTATAAGGAAAAGTTACTTAAATTACAGCTGACAAAAATAGGCTTAAAATCTGCACAAATTTGGTAAAAAGATCAGCAAAAACTTGTAAGGGACACATGATGGTGAAACACTGTTAAGATGAAACTGATGCTCACAAATGCACACTCCTCCTCTGTGACCATGGCTCCATCTTCCTCTGGCCACACATCTACAGATCTTCAAAGCATAACCTAGGGGGCTGCAGGTTGTGGGTGGAGGCAGAATGCAATAAGTGGGCCAGATGCCACCAAACTTCAACAAACCAAGGTTTGACATTATCAGCAAATGAATCTACAACATTTTAATGCAAGCAAACATAGCATACTGTATGATATAGCATCTTTTTCCTTAACTTTATAACCTCCTGCACTATTATGCTACTAGTGAAGGCACTGACAGGTGCCAAGTCCCCGGCTGCCATGTAGGCTAGTTTCCTCAGCGGTCCCCCGTCCAGCTGCTCTTGCTTGGCATTGCCAGCGTGTGTTGAGCTGATTCTGTGAACAAGAAACCAGCCTGAAAACGTGACCAGGAGGAGCAGAGAAGCAGACATACCCTCAAAAGTAAAACACAACAGAAAGCAGTAATACACTGTTCCTCAGACAAGTCAAAATAAATTGTACTCATCATGAAAGGACATACATATGAAGGCAGCAGAACCTCATACGTAAATAGTCACAATGCAGACTCACTTAGCAAACCGATCTCTATCAACCATTAGCTATTGAGCTCTGACACGCCCTGCAATTCTGTGAATGGGATACATTGCCCACTCTTCCAAGCAATGCCAGGCCTCATCCAGGCAGAGCACCATACTGTACTGTTCTGGGACATGGTGCAAAGCAGTAGCACAGGCCAGGCATGAGACAGGCTGCCAGTCACACTGACATACATAAACATTTCTTCTTTCCAGAGATGTCCCTGAAATAGATAATCCATGCACCAGGGCTGAATCCACTCCAGCTGAAAGAAGCCAATATGAAAACTAAACTTGAGGAAAGGAAGCCTGCTAGAACCCACGTGTAAAACAGCCGTACAATACAGTGCTGGACAAGAGATTCGCTCTGCTGCCAACCTGACATCCATACCTCCCCTTAGTGTCAACCCCACGAAAAGACTGTCCTGAGCAGGGCAGTGTCAACATGAATGGACTGCATGAAGAGACAAACACCTAACAAGGAATACCGATGTGGTCTGTGAAGGAGGAAGGTGGCCAACCCTCGTGTGTCAGCACTGACCTTGGTGGTCATGGAGATGATGGCATTGAGAGCCAGTTCCCCACTGGTGCTCAACATCTCCATCTCATTTCCAGCTTTCTGTAAAGGGCAGAAAGATGCCACATTCTGTTCAGCAATTACTTTTCAAACATATATTTAACTGTTTCCGGTTATTATTGTCACAAATTAGTAAATGATTCAACTTTGTATTTTCTTTTTTATTTTTATTTCAGCTGTTCCTAAAAATGCAACCCTTTTACACGTCACAACAACTCATCATTAAAAACAGTGTGTAATACAGTCAGTATTTTTTAAGTTTACTGTCTGGCACAAGTTGTTACTTCTTTTAACAAGTTTCACCACTGGCTACAGCTTCAACAGTAGGAACTGAATTTTAGCGGTGAAGTTCTATACGCGCTGCAGGGGGTACACTCAGCAGCTCAATAACAAGATTACAGCAGCGAGTGCATCTTACCAAAATTCCTTCTTTGTCCCCCTCAGCGCCTGAAGACCTTTCATTCCTTAAATGCTTCCTTTTGAATTAAAAAGCAAAGGAAATCGGGCAGTTAAAGCATGAACGGACTGAGGAAAACCTGCTGGACCAGAGCGCGTGACCGGACCGTTTGTGTCCTCAGTCCTCAACCGCCTCGAGCTCTGAGTCACCACAGCCAATCAAAATGGCACCTGGGACGAGGGGGCGGGATCTCGCGCGACACTCAACGGCGACGCGCACGTGGTCGTCCACTCGTTGCCTGTCCGAACACAACGACGTGAGCTTGTTCCGCTGTCTTCAAACGGTCACACGATTGTCTGCAAGAAAGAGAAACAGCTGAAGCGTAAAGATATACAGTGAAATGTATACATTTACATTCTCGTCAAGAAACGAAACAGTGAGTTCACACCAGGCCGCCCATATTGTTGGTATAATATTAATAATAAGAGGCGCACATACGTATGGACTGCATGTAGGGTAACTGAGAGATTTAAAATATTAACTATTCCCATCCTACGGTGGGGTCCCTCCGGCCCACATTTCCCAGAATCCATTTTATCAAACCATGCCTAAGTGTTTGGAACAACCAATTAAACATCAACATGCCAACTGGGGTAACAACTATGTACACCAAAGAACTTTCTACACTAACTTGACAGCACTGTTACAATGCCCCCCCTCTAAGAGTCGACCGTCCCCAGCGACTCACAGGCTTCCTACTACAAAGTCCTTGAGGTGGACAGGTGGCTGGCATTCCCTTCGGGGACAGCTGTCAGGGGTTGTCCTTGTGGGGCTCGGCCAGCTCGCAGTAGGTAGCTCCTCCTCAGGTTCCTTTGGGTGGTACAGGGCAAGTCGGTCTCTATGGAGGACCACAGGGCATCGCCCGACCACAGGGCGTCGCCCATCCCCAGGCTGTATCCGGTACACCACGTCTGACAGTCGCTCGAGGACAACGCAGGGCCCAAACCAGCTTAGTGAAATAATCCACGGCCACCAGTACATAACGGTTGCCATGGTCGATACAGGGGAATGGCCCCAAGATGTCTACCCCGATGTGTTCCATCGGGGCGCCAGACTGGAGCCTCTGCAAGGGAGCACGGGACCGGTCATACGGGCCTTTGTGTGCCGTACAGGTATCACAGCAGTGCACAAACAGTTCCACATCCTGCCAGCAGCCTGCCCAGTGGAACCGCTGACGCAGCCTGTGCAGGGTCTTTGCCACTCCAAAGTGCCCAACTCCAGGTGGACCATGCACGCTCTGCAGCACCTTCTCCCTCAAGCTGCATGGCACGAGCAACTGCGACAGGACCTGGCCGTGCACAGGCCCCTCCCATCGCTGGTACAGGAGCCCCTTTCGCAGAGTGAGTATGTCCCACTGCAAACAATAAGACTTCACCGTCGGCCCGTGCGGAGTGACAGCAGTCCACGGGTGGTTGTTTCCCTGAGCATTGGAAGCCCAACACCACAGTCAGCTCTGGGTCAGCTTCTTGGGCCTGGCGAAATTGATCGGCCTTTGCTCCTCGCTACCTGTCGTGTACACTTCCAGGGCTGCACAGGACTGTGCCTCAGCTCCAGCTTGCCCCTCCAGTCGATTGCAGTGCCTACAGGGGTTAGCACTGCAAGGACGGCAAGAGAGTGCATCTGCGTTGACATGCAGGCGACCTGGACGGTGTTGGACCTTAAAGTTGTATCCCTGCAGCGCCTCGATCCACCGTGCTGTCTGCCCCTCAGGCTCCCTGAAGCTAAGGAGCCATGTGAGCGACGCGTGGTCCGTCTGCAGGCGGAATCATCTGCCATAGAGGTAGGGGCGGAAGTGTTTAACCCCCACTACAACCACTAAAAGTTCCTGCCACATCACACAGTAATTCCTCTCTGCATGGCTCAGTCTGTGACTATAATAGGCAACAACTTTCTCCCCTGTGTCTCCAGCCTGTGACAACACGGCCCCAATGCCTCTGTCGCTGGCATCAGTGTCCAGGATGAAGGGTTCCTCTGGGACTGGCAGGGATAAGACGGGGGCTGAGGTCAGCTTTTCTTTCAGTTGCTGAAAGGCTGTTGCACACGCAGGGGTCCATTCGAATGGAGTCCCCTTAGTTGTGAGATGGTGTAACGGGGCTGCGATGTCTGCAAAGCCGCATATAAAACGTCGGTGACAAAAGGCCAGCCCAAGGAAGCTCTGGAGCTCGGACACACCGTGTGGCGTGGGCCAACGTTGTACGAGCTTCACCTTATCTGGGTCCATGGAGATGCCCTGAGCGTCCACCACATGACCTAAGAACTTTACTTGGCACTGGAGGAGGCTGCACTTCGCAGGGTGGAGCTTGAGGCCAGCTTTCTGGATGGCAGCAAACACCTCTCTCAGGTGGGTGACAGCAGACTCAAACGTGGCAGTGTGGACCAGAAGGTCGTCCAGGTACACAATGCACCGGCTGCGGGGCATGTCTACCAGGACTCCCTCCATCAGATGCTCGAACGTGGCAGCCGCATTACACAGCCCAAAAGGCATGACTGTGAACTGCCGCAGGGCACACCCCAGGTTGAACGCCGTCTTCTCGCGTGCCTCTGGATCCAGTGCGACCTGCCAGTAGCCACTCCGCAGGTCCAAGGAGCTAAACCACTGTGACCCAGCCACACAGTCTAAGGCATCGTCAATGCGGGGCAGTGGGTATGAGTCCTGTTTTGTCACCACGTTCAGGTGGCGATAGTCCACACAGAAACACCAGCTGCCATCCTTTTTCTGCACCAGGACAGCAGGTGCAGACCAGGGACTATTAGAGGGCTCAATAATACCTGCTGCAGCCATCTCCCTTACCTTTTCCTCTGCAATCTGTTGCTTTGCCAGGGCTAGGCGGTGTGGGCGTAAACAAATGGGGGTGGCAGTCCCTGTGTTGATGTGGTGCTGGACCAGGTCTGTCTTGACACAGTCCTTATCCTGGGCTGCGAAAATGTCAGTGAACTCCTCCAGAAGTTCTTGGAGTTGCCCCTGCTCTCGGGCTTCTAGACCAGCCCCACTGTGCTGCCACAACGCATGCACTGCTGCTCTTGTCTCTGTGGAGGGTCGGTTAATGTGTTGGATGTGCAGGGGGCCCTGATTTTGGTTAGGGTCTGCTTCCAGGCAAATGCATACCTTTTCTGCCGTTGCGATCGGTATGGACTTAGCCTCACTCAAACCTCGGGCTGCCTCCCTGTCTCCGATGTGGGGGGGCAGTGAGGCTGATGTCCTCCCCTTCAAGGCATAGTGTCCCCTTCCTTAGGTCCAGAACAGCCCCTGCCTTGGTGAGCAGGTCCATGCCTATTATGCAGGAGTCCTGGATTGGTGCCAGCCAGAATTCATGCTCAAGCTGCTGGCCACTCACCGTGAGACTCAGGTGCCACCTGCCCCACATTCGCACGGTCTCCCCAGTGACGGAGCGCAGGCTGGCCGCTGTATGGATCCACCCCTCGGGAGAATGGCTGCTGGTCCCAGGCAAGATTCCCACCTTAACAATGGAGATGGTGGACCCTGTGTCCAGAAGGGCTTTGCAAGGTACCCCTGCAATATGACATGGCAGGCGGGGGCTGTGAAGGGCCGACTAGGAAAGTAGGTGGGGGACGAGAGGGGATGTCTGCACTGGATGAAGCCCCCCTCATGGCATCACCCTGGTCGCATTTCCCTGTGATGTGTTGGGTGCCTTGCAATGGTGTGCCCGGTGTCCCCGCTTCTTGCAGCGCCAACAAACGATGGCTGCTTGGCGTGGTGATGATTCGGCTAGACGGGCAACCTTGTCATCTTCTTCCTCGCTGCTGTCATTTGCTTCTGCCACCCTGCAAGGGTGGGCCAGCACTGTCATGCTCCCGTGGACTATCTCAACTCGCTCGGCTTTGCACAGAGCATCATTCAATGTAGCAGGAGCAGTGAGCCGCACGTGACGTTGGAGGCACTCAGGTGTGAGTGCTCGAAGGAATGCTTGGAGTGCTAACTCACTCTGGACGGCTTCTGGAAAAGTCAGGTGACCATGACGTGACAGCAGCTGGATATCAGCCACTAGGGCACCGAGGTGCTCCCCTTTCTCACGTCTCCTAGCCTCCCATTGCCCATGATAATGCTCCGCTGCCTCACGACGTTCGAAGCGGTGCTTCAGGGCTGTTGTCAGAGCTGTCAGGTCATCGCGCTGTTCAGGCGGGACATCCAACAGGACAGTGAGTGCCTTGCCCACCAGCGCGAGTCCCAGCTCTATCGCAGTGGTGGTCTCACTCCAGCCGTTACGACGTGCCGCTAGCCGGAGCTGGGGTTCGTAGGTCTCCCACAGCTTGGCACCTGAGAAACGCGGCAGGTGTACGGCCAGCTGTGGAGGGGGGGGGTCCGGCAGTACCCTGGGTGAGGGGTGAAGAGGTACCACCTGTGGTTCCAAACCCCCTTGTGGTAAAGTCATCTTCATGCAGTCTGGTTCAGCTGCAAGCTCGCTGCTAAAGGAGGCATCACTACCCCTATTCCTGTCCTACGGTGGGGGCCCTCCGGCCCACATTTCCCAGAATCCATTTTATCAAACTATGCCTAAGTGTTTGGAACAACCAATGAAACATCAACATGCCAACCGGGGTAACAGCTATGTACACCAAAGAACTTTCTACACTAACTTGACAGCACCGTTACAATATAGTGCAAGACTGTCCATATACGTGCATTTATGAATTACCTTTAAAGAATAGCCTGCAAAGCGACTTCAGTAAAGAAGAAGCTCGAAATGTAGATGAATCAGATGAGCAGATGAAAATTATAATGTGGATTTCATGTATTTTTCCAGTAATTCTCCCAATGAAATATAATCCTCTCATTGACTTTGGTGACAAAATCATTTCTCATAAACACACAGTCAGTTGCTACATACAAACTGCTTTATAAACAGGTTTTTTTTAAACATGCTTATAAAAATATGCATTTCAGAATTCGTCCTTAAATGATGAAATTCCTCACTTAATTAAGAATCTGACTCAGCCATTTTAGCTGAAACAAAATATCCAAAAAGGACTTAAGAGATAATGAAGTTCCAAAATAGCAAAGATAATTACAGAGAATGAATACAAAAAACTGAGAATTAGAAAAAGCCAGGGAGGGAGAGGAAAATAACGTGATAGTTAAACATGCAGACAAACAAAAAGTGGTGCTTGATGTATATATTTAAAAACATGCATGTAATTATACAATCAATCACTGAGTAAAAAATACATAATTTAAGTCATATATTTGACCTCCTTTTTCCAACGCGGGGGGATGCTACCAGAGCAGGAGATCCAGACAAGTCGGTTTTTGTAGAGTCTCACTAACCAGCACTGCCACTTTGTTTAACTAACAGAAGATAAAGCAAAGACTGCTGTGTATCAGACATATACACCGTACTGTTTAAATCATGGACACTATAGGACAAATGGTTTGAAAAAGCAGGTATGGGTTCGAGAGTTTCTGCAAAAGTGGCCTTTGAGGCTATGCACAGAGACACGGGCAAGATGAAGATAATGAAACAAAGTGCATTTAGAATTATTCCTTGGCTGTTGTTGGCCAGGTGTGGTTTTATGGGGATCATTGCATTGACGTCCACACAACACGATAAATTTTCTTTTAAAAAATGAGAGGAAGAAGGAAATATGCTAGGTAAGTGTGTTAAAGTTCTTCCAACATGTTCTAAACATGATAAAAATAGCCATAAACATGCCTGCTAATTTTTGCTAGAACAAAACAGTGTCGTATGAAGGACCTCATACTGAGCAGGTGATGTCTTGTTGATAAAAACAGTCAGGAACATAAAACATTCATGAACTTTTCAGTTTTATTGGAAGAGTTTCAGACAATGCAAAATTATATCACCGTCACAGATAACTCTCATTCTTAGCTTTTAAATATGTTTAGAATAAATATATAGAATAGAACATAGAATAAAATAAATGTCAGTGTAAAGAAGGCTAACTACGTAATATTAAATATAGATATAGCTGGAGGACACATAATAATAAACAAAAACACTGTACGCTAACATTATAACTAACCCACAAATAACAGTAAAGAGTATAGTACTCAAAATCTGGAAAAACAGCAAGCATTTTGCGGAAAAAGTCAGCGCTGGAAATTGTAAACTGTCAAAGAATGTGTTGAATATTATGGTTTAAATTGGTAAGTAAATTGGGCAAGCTGTAATTCTATACAAATTTAAAAATAAGTTAATACATAAAATAGGTTCATACATTTTATTGTCTATATTAGCTCCTCACATTGCGCTTGTCCCTGTATCAAATTGTTAGAGCTACAGGTAATAATGAATGAGTCCGAGAGAAAATTTTTAGCCTCAGCAGCCTCAAAATTTTGAGAAAAATACCAGTGTTGAAGGACTCTGTGGGTAAAGAAATGGCAATTTCAGTCATCTTCAAATGTATTACAGAACAAATATCATGACTGTGCTAAATAGATTAACTGTGCACTTGACATAGAATTCACCCAGAGTTCCTCCTATTCCTGCATGTGATCTAAAGCTTCACTTACAGTTACAACTTGTTAAACCTCTAGTTTCATAACAAGTCATCAAAGGTCCTACTGTTGGTTATTTAGCCATGTTGGCAGATCTTTCTGTTTTCAAGGTGACTGCATTCAAACATGCACCATAAACATGGAAAAAACTATTCTAATGACAGCACAACAAACCAAATACATTACAGTATGCCTAATGCATTGTTGCCTTCAAGGTGTAGCACATTTAGGTGGCCAAACAGAGGTGGTGGCACTAGGCACATGAGCATCATGCATGACAACGTGATGACCTCACTGAATGTGGACATGTAGAGACCTTTATGGATGCTTCCCTACTGCCAAATGCCCCCCCCCCCCCCATTCCGTTCTGTATGAATTTCTCCATGTCATCATATCTGCTGTTTGAGTGTGGTTGATATTGCGCTACTCAAGTTTGGCAGCATGTTCATCGTCTGACGACAAGAAAATATTCAAAGAGAAATTCTGTGTCTTTCTGAGACATTGATTCAGAGAGCTATAATGCAGGGTTCCGCACTTTTCAACCACTCGTGAACCACGCTGCCAGATCAACTAGAGACACTTTTGTTGGAGTATTTGTTTCATTCACTGATCCTCAACATGGAAGTCACATTTTGTCCTGTCTGTTACATCGTGTCTGTAGGTGTGCTTCTATATGCTTTAAATTATGATAGCGTGTCTGACCACTCAGAGCCCTTTCCCTGCCCCACTACCTCTCGGGGACTGGCCAGGTCTACCTTCACCCCTTTGTCCATCCCTTTCATCCTGCCCTGGGACTGACTGGGTGTACATGTGGATAAGGTTGCGTGGTGAGGGAGGTGGGTAGGTTGGAGGCTGAAGGTCAAGGTGAGAGAGAGTGGGAAGAGGTGGTCGAGGGCTTGTGGGAAGGGGTGGGGGTATGGACTGGTGGTGGGTACGAGGTCGAGACAAGGGGGAAGAATGAGAGCTCTTTGGTCTCGGCTCAGGACAGTCACTGATTTGCTCCAGCAGGGATGGCATGTCTCCTTCAATCTTCTCCAGAACAGCTGCCATTTGCCTTTCAATCTGTTCAATTACGCTGTCCATCATCCAGTCGGAGCTGCTACTCGCTCCCAAGTTGCTGAAAACCGTGCCCCCACTAGGAGAATAAGTAGGACAATAATGAGCTCCAAATCCTGGAACACCTGCTTCTCTTTCCTGATGAACAGACATGGTCTTCCTTTGACCAAGGCTAGAAGACCCGCTTGCTCCATAATCCATACCTCCCTCTTTCCCCTTAGACGTGGCAAATTCGGGGTTGCTTTTTCCTGTATCCTCCTTATCGCCACCTCTGGACCGTGGACTCACATCTCCCACCCCCCCTCTCCGTGTTGACTTCTCTGCAACAGCCTCTGGAAGCTGAGTTTGACACCAGCTGCTAGGGACTGTGTCTTGGCTTCTCTGCCCTTTTCTGTCTTGTTGCTGCTCTAATTTATCATGAGATGCAGGGGGAGCTGACATGGGAGTGGCGGGCCCAGCACTGTAGTCCACTGGGGGAGAGAGCACCGCTGCCATCTTGTGCCGACTTCCAGCTTCAGGGACGCTTGCTGTTTTCTTATCCTCACCGCTGGAGGCTTCCTGCTCCAAGACAATAACTTTAGTCCCTCTGCTGTCGGGAATCTTTGTGGGCTCAGGGTTCAAAGGAGCTCTCCTCTCAGATGGAGTTTTGTCTTGGCCTAAAATTGTTGCAGTTTTCTTGGGACCATCATCTGCTTTCTTCTTCACAGGTTCTCTCCCTTCACCTGGCTCCTGCCCTGTTGTTCTGGGCACTGGGTTTGGGTCAGAAGGAGGTTCAATTGTGGATGGTGGGGAAATGCCTGCTGTAGAACTAGCAGAGATCACCCCAGTAACCTTCTTCACATCTCCTGATTTTCTGACCTCCCCGCTTTTTCCTCGTTCTTCCCACTCCTCTTCTCTGATTTTGTTTTCAACTGTCACTTTGTGGGAGACGCTGTTGGTGCTTTTGGGAGCAACTCCTCCTACACTTACATCTCCGCCCTCCTGCAATACCTCCTGGCCTTGACCTTCAGGATCCTCATCACCAGTACCTCCGCCAGTCTCAGGGGCTCGGAGGCGCTGCATAAACGTTGTAACTCGAATTGCTTTCTGTTTGACAGACAAACAGGGAACAGAGATTGCATTAAAGAGTGGAATATCTACGTGTAACTTTGATGTTCTCTTAATAGTTGAGGCAAGGAAAACATTCGTTTCTTTTAGAAAATATATACCTATACATATGGCAATCAAATACTGTTCCGCTTTTGTAAGAACACAGTTGCCCAAATCAGCATTAAGTATCAAATGCTTTGAACAGCTCCGAGAATCAGTAACATTTGTATATTGTGAAAGTTTTTAAGCAAGTTTATTATTGATCTGCATGAGTCAGATGACTTAAACTGATGTCTAACTATCACAGATGAAAACATGTCCACAATGGAAGGAACCTACGATCTCTACATCTTATGTGTTGATGGATATGGTTAAAGTCTTTATTTACCTTCAGATGTTATACTACAAGAAATATAAAGTGCAACTGCATACTATGTACAAGATTGTATTGCACCGTGACCAGTGGCTGAAATGATCTGATGTTTATTTAGAATATAAAATAAAATGTAAATAAATATTTCATGTATTGATATAATTAAATTGTAGTAATCAATTAACTGATTGTGAAAGAGCATCTTGGCCATGTCTCCAGCTCTCAGGGGGCTTTACACGCTGTTTACATCTGTCTTCATTGAGCTTAACTAGTATGATAATGTCAGTTTGTCCTCAAGCACTGATGCCATGGACTCCTTTCCCTCTTAGTTCCCAAGAGATGTCATGGGACCTTTTCAATTGCAACATAAGGTTTCTTTAGCTGTAGCCTCCAGTTATTTTTCATGCCATGTGATTTTTAAGGTACAAAGTGGACCTTAAAAGTGGTTGAGAAAAGTTCATTTACAAGTAACGTAAATTGGTGCATAATAAAAAATGCAGCTCCCACTTCACAATCTACACACAGAAATTGTGCTTCCTTACATGTTGGATGTAGCGTAGCAGACGGGTCTTCAAAGAAACCTCCAGACTTACTGTATGTCAGGCTAAAAATTAGTCACAGATGCTTTTGAGAACTCATGTTCACTAAATGCTCCAGTTAATCTAGGTGTCTTTGGGTGGTCTTGGTCTTCTGCTGTATTCTCATGATCTCATTGAAATTTCTCTCTACTTTTCTGTGCTGTCTTCCTCCACAGTAAGCGTGAAGCCTTTGAAGCAATGTGGTCAGGTATCGGCCACTTGCTTTGCTTCGACTTTGAAGACCCCCAGGAAGTGAGACTGGTACAGAAAGCGGAACCATTTGGTGTCTCCCAGTACATTCCCTGTTGCTACGCAGAGATGTTATGGATGGAAGTCAGCCTGGGTTACATGTATGTGTGTTGATGGTGAGCAGTATGCAGACAGAGTGGCGAGAGTGCAGCCAGGCTCTTGCAATACATTAGACATGAATTCAGGCCCGGATTTTCTTAGGAAGGTGTCATCAGAGTAAATCTGCACTCAGTGACCCCTTGGCGATGTTTTGTGCACCATTTCTGTGCCCTTGCTAAGAAAAGAGGGCCAGAAACAGCATGGAGAGAGGACTCAGCCTGCACCTTCCACTCTCCCCTCTACCTCACGTGAAGGCACAGTACCTTCAGCTCCTGGAGGTCTCGGGCAGAGTGGAGAAGGAGAGAACAGGGTTACTTTAGTTAGTCACACTATCATTTCTCAGCTTTTGTTATCGAACATAAGAACCCAATGCTGCGTGTCAGGCGACACTTTCCCTCAAAGTCCAGAGCTTGAGTTTGAACACTTTTGGTTTCGAAGACGTTTCAAGTACAACACTTGGTTGCGGAAAAGGGTTTTCGCATTCCTGAAACTAACTGAGAAGTATACCCATGAGTAAGACGCTGACAGAGAAAGGTGCTGCTGAAACACTCACAAGCTTAGAATATTTGAAGGAATATCTATTTCCCTCAGCATTTTTGCAGCTGTGGTTGGCATTAACTAAAAATATTCGTGAGTCAACATATCAGCCTACACAAATTACCCGAATCACACAGAGCACCGGCTGCTCTCAACCCACAACAAACCACGACTTAAACTGTGTCAGACCTCCTTTTCCAAAGGCTGTTTAAAACCACCCAAAACATGCAACAGCTTAAAATTATTGTGCCACAACTAGGAGGAAAAAAAGCAAAATTGTAAAGAGTCTGCTATAGACTTCTGCATACAGCCTTCGCATGCTGTTGGGAAATGGAAATAATAGGCTTGCCTCCAATATTAAGTGTAATTTGTTTATAAAAAATGTCTAATAAAGTGTTCCAGTAAAAGTAATTCTCAGAAAAGAACTAACACTCATTTAAAATGGAGAAATACATAATGTGCTCCTGAGCCACAAAAGGTTTTCTTAACGTTTGCAGACTTTCTGCCCCACCTTTGAAGCCCATCCAGCACGTGCGGGCCTCCTTCCCCTTATGCAATTGTAAATTTCTTTAATATTGTAACCCACGTGATTTTCTATTTGTAAATCAGTTTGAGAATTTTTTTCAAAATTGTGTTATGTAAAAATAAAGATTGTCACTGTTAGCGCAGTACCTGAGGAGACTTCTCTTGCAACATGATTCATCACTTGTAACACTCATAATCCCTGATGCACTATTCATAAAGTATCATTTGCAAAAAAAGTAAATCAAGTCACAAAGTAATTTGTAATGATACTGTTTTTCAAGACAATCTGTTTGTTTCTATGCTTCTATCACGTCACGTCACGCTTTAAACAACTTTTAGCACTTTCTTTGAAACGTTTTTGCTTTAAGCCTCATTATTTTTATAGATTACAAAAGCTCATGTCATTCCTGGGTCGCTTGCAAGCAGAGACACGCAGAAGCCACACCCCACGTGGTGGGGGGGGGGTTATCATCTTGCGTGATGCTTAATGTCACCAGAGACTCTATTCTGAATGAAAATTTCTCTTGTTCTGAGGCCTTTCTCTTACATGTGGGATGATTGTTTGATATGCAAACTTGAGATGCAAGGTACGTTTGTAGTCCACATTTTTATAAAAGGAGCCTTTGTTGTAAGAGTATTGCCTGTATTGTGTGAACAAGGTTGCAGAAATTCATTTGTCACAAAATGTAATTTTGTTAGTTACAACGTCCACCTGTACAGCAATATTTAGTGCGTAAATTAACATTTGTCAGTATTTTGTGATCTAGAAGAATACTTTTGCATCGTGTGCAACAATATAAATGTATAATGTATACTGGTCAGAATCCCAACAATCACTTTGAATGTATCATTTAAATACTGTGAATCTTTTCCTTTTCCAAAGTGTTTTAAGCACTCCTCTTACCCTCCATTTAGCCTTAGCAAAATTCTTCTCAAACTGCGCACACACCCCATCTTTGAGGTTCTTCTCTGAGGCCCCATTACCGGCAATCCTGAAATAAACACAGTCATGTGCCAAACGGAAAACCACAGGTTTCATGGTCAGTATGGCAGTTTGAATCAGTTCATTAATGGCACAAAGTTATGTAATTTTTAACCATCTTTAAAACCATGGTCTTGTGAAAAAAACTCAAATAAAGTAGTTTTTCATATTTCATCTACACATTTTAAATAAGTTCTGTTTTCATTTCTTTAAGCAAGTTATATTTAAATATCAGATATTTAACATGAACTAGATAGTGTGGAAGCCTGATTTAATTTTTCATCGGTGTCTCGTTTTGACAGGATTTGTGACGTTAGAAACATCTCTGTGTGAGATGCGCACCATTCATGCCACAGTGCTTCTTGGGCAGAGATTCTCAGCATCTGGTCCACCTCCATCAGCCTGCAAACCAACTCTTTTGCTAAGAGAATTACATAGAGAGAGAGAGAGAAAGTGCTAGAGAACATGAGGAAGTGCTGCTCACAAAAATTCTTCATTGGACAAGATACTCAAAGTTCTCTAGGATTCATGTGTATACATATTGCAAGTAACATTTTTAACTTCAAATTAACTTTCATATCCTCAGTGTTTGAGAATGGAGATTGCCAGACTTTAAAAAAGGTTTGGATTTTACTGATAACATCAGAATTGTAAAAATGTCAAGTGTCCTTCAATCTCAACTGTTGCAAGATCAGTAAAGCGATGCTTATAAATATCTATTTTCTGAGAATGGAAGCATACAGCTTCAATCACATGAAGACAAATGCAAAAACAATGTCAGTGTGGTTTTTCCGTCCTCTCTTGTCTCCCTTAACCAACACTGTACCTGCAGGAGAAATGTCATCCCAGTAGGGTGAGTCAAATTCAAAATCCCCAGCCACGATGCGGCAGAAGATGATGCGGTTATGCATGTCTGTGTTTTCCTCCTCCGTTTCGTCATAGAATGGTGGGTTTCCCGACAAACTGACAGTCAACAAGAGAAACAGAGGTCAAAGAAAAAGAAAGGTTGCAACAGTGTTGAGCAAAAAGCAGAAATATCATAGAAAGGTGGCATGAAACCACGGAGTAAAATGTTCGATCACCATAGCAACACGGAGCACCTTACCAAAGCAAGATGTCCATTTAACTGACTCTACTGTGGCTTTGTAGCCCTGAAAGAAACTCACAGCATGTACATGATAACTCCCACGGCCCAGCAATCCACTGGACGGCCATATCGGTGCCGAGCCACCACCTCTGGAGCTGAAACGGGGAAAGGAAGGAAGGCAACAGGAAAAGAGTGGAGGTGGAATGTAGCAGAGGACCGGAAGACAGGTCCGGTCGGTAGGAAATAATTACTTTCAAGTTTTACCGATGAAAAATACACGCTTTAAAAATGTACTGGGGCATAAAATATGAAGAGTATTTTTCACTGTGAATCAGGATACTGATATAGATCGAGGATATAGTAGGCGTGGAGGGAGAACAAAGAAAGGCATACCTAGGTACTCCGGTGTGCCACAGGGCTCTGTAATGGCTCCGTTCTCGAACTTGGAGAGGTAGAAATCCCGTAAGACAACTTTGTTGTGGTTATTCTCTCTGTAGTACATCAGGTTCTCCAGCTGATGGTAGCACAGATGCGTGTTGAAAATATAACTAGAGGACAGTTATTTGCAGTATAAAGGTGAAAATGTACCCACTGAGTTACGTGACCCTCTCTGCGGCGCTGGCCTGCTCGACAGCACTGTCAATATTTATACTTCAATGATTATATAAGGGTGGTGTAACTCAGCTAGTAAAAGGCGCATTATGTAAAGCTTGCTCAGTATGGTGTGTTTGTATGCAATAGTTGTCAGAATCAAAACCAAAATGGAACCGTTTCGGGCCCGAAAGCGTCAAATTACGGATGAGCTGCTTTTCCTCGAAACATTACAAAGATCAGGCAAATTCCTCACCCGTGATACCCCGCTGTGTGTCATCATGTGTGTATGAGGTGTGATGGACTGGTGTTCTTTAAAGACTGCATCCAGGATCCTGCATCCAGTTAGACTCGAGTCTAACTGGGCCCGCACTTGCTGGAAGACGGATGCTTGCAAGAGCGGATCACTTTTTGCTATGTCTTTAACGGGGAAAATACAGTAGGGGGCGCCAGAGGGACAAGCATAAACAGTGCATCTGCAGCGGAACACCTATGACGGTTAGAAAGCCTACAGAGAGACGTTAAAGCCAGGAAAGATGATGTAAGACAATTCGGTAATAATTTATCATACTTGCACCTGTTGTAACATATTATAGCCACAAGGGATCGTCTGCAATATTAACACTTAACGTTTAATGATTCTGTATCACGTCTTAGGAGGACCTAAATATTTATCGAACAACTGTTGTTCTGTTTTCATTTTCTCTCTGGGTGAGTGATCATGGTGGTGCTGGAGGGGGGGCAACATTTCAACACACACAGTAAACAAACACTTAATCTGTGAACGAAGGGGTTCACTAATAAATATATCCTGTTTATAGACTGTCATGAAATTAGGAAACTGGAATTGGCACCAATCTAATGAAATGCACACAGTGGGCAATAGATCCTTAAATTCCCTGAGGACAGAAGAGACTACCTTTAAGTTCCTGTGGACAATGTTGAGGGAGTGGAGGTACGCTACAGCCTCCAGCACTTGGCGAATAACGTTGGCGGCATCTTTCTCCGTGTAGCTGCCTTGGTCCAAAATCCAGTCGAAGACATCACCACCTGTAGCCCTAGTCAAGCACAAAATGCAGGGCTGCACATTTATTCTGAAAACAATGGTAGTGGCCCACACACACACACACACACACACACACACACACACACACACACACACACACACACACACACAACTGTAACTACCCCATACACATACAAACAAGGCACACAAAAACAGGTCTGGAAAACTGTGTCTGTTTAATGTTCTCTCATTTTATCTTCAGCAAACTTGTTTACTTGACCAAAAATGCCAAACCCTAACATTTGTCCAGTTGATTTAAGGCACACAAACACAAGTTACAATGGAGCATTCAGTCTCTATATTCACTAACTTTCTCACTAGTTAAGCCTTCAATGGCAACAAGCGCACTAGCCAAATACATCTAATTTTAATCTAAAATTAATCTAATCCAAATTTTTTCATTAGTTTAGCTGTGGAATTTTTATAGTATTTCACCAGGAAGTCCTGGATCAAGAGATTATGGAGACATAGAAAAGGAAATATTCTAAGACATAAAAATGTAATACAGAAACACCCTGGAATGGACTGAGTGTAGTTTCATAGCCTATTTACCAGTGATTCTGGGACAGGCTTTGGCCCAGCGCGACCCTAACAAGGAAAGAGCACTTAAGGATAATGGAATGGACAGTGGAAAATATAATATGTGTAAAAATACAAAGATATTATGGAACCAAGCAATTTTTATCATGCTTGTTTTGGCATACTTGGTCTAATGTCTGTGTGGGTCAAGCTTGCCCAGCAGACACTGAACCAATGTAGTGGACTAGAACCTTGACATACACCTTCCATTGCCACTGCACCTACACACTGCTATATACATATTTACAATAGCATGATCTGAATTGAATGGCTCCCTGTATACAGGCAATATGGACTTACAGTTCCTGAATTATATAATATTCTTTCCTGGTTTCAAATGTGTCTATCAGTTGCAGTATATTTGGATGACTGACCCTGAAAGATAAAGAAATACAAAAGTCAACAGGTAATACCTCTCAAAAAATGCTTACAGTTCCTTAAAGATTGTTGAAAAGTCATGAAAAATAACTGGAGACTGGCCACAGCTTTATTTTCAGAGAGAGGAATCATTAAGATTTCCCTGCCTTTTTTTCCTGAAGTATGACATAGACTATCGACTTCAAACAAAGAATTGGAAAGAGGCCACTGTGCAGGTCCAAAAATACTTCCAGAATGTTACCGTTGTCAGAACAGTCTTCCTACTGGTGTTATTATCACAGTTTTTTCTTAAAATATCAATCTGCAATCTGTCTCTTACATTTTTAGGATCATGATTTCATTCTTGGCAGCCTTGCGCACTTTTCTGCCATCCTTCTTGAGAAACTTCTTGCATACGTAGACTTTGTCCGTCTCTCGCTCCTTAACCAGGCACAGTTCGCAAAACTCCTTCCTGCAGAGAGTTTAAGAGAATGTGGGTAAAGCCACTGTGTGCCTGCAATGCTTGTGTGGACGTGTCTCCCAAAGTAGAGCAAGTTTGACTACAGTTCACAGCTGTTCTACTAAGAGGCATTTAGTGGGAAACAGATCAGCATGACGACCATCCTGGTAAAATATCAAAATATTTCTGACCCAGTATCTAAACATTTCAACGTTACCTCCACTTTGGCATTTTCATGAAGAAATTTACCTTCTGTTGCTATGGCATTAGTCACGACACACAGACATTGGTCAATTTTGAAAATATCAGCAAGAGGACAGAGCGGCTGGGCTGCATGTACTCACGCTTTCAGGACCTGGCCAATTTCATACTTGTCTGTAATGTCTGATAGGCTGTTGTAAACTCTTCCATCCCGCACGGCGAGACACCCAAATGGCATGACGGTACCCACCTGCCAGCAACGAAACTCGGAGTCATCATCTCTCAAATGATTCAAGGAGGGAAGAAAGAAATAAATGTAAAGAGCAACTTTACTGTCAAAAATGGGACCTTTGGCTAAATATGTCGTCAACCAAAGGTTGCGGATTGTTAAATATCCATATCAGGGTCAAAGTTCATTTCACTTATATACTCGTATGAAATGAAAGCAACAAAATTACTGTATTGGTGCCATGATGAATTTGTACCACACCTTCCAACACATCTCAAAGCAGTTCTGAGAAATAACAAGTGAGCTGTAAAATAAAGAAGAATGTGAAGACCTTTATACGGTTGTGCACAGTTGGTGTGACACCGTTCTCAGTTGACAATTAATGTTGGCAATGTGGGCAACCTCCACACTCTCAGGTCACTTGTGCACTTCTCATTGTTTCTCAAAGTGATAAATTGCTTGTCAGCTGAATCTTGAATTTTACTGGCAAAGGGGACTTTTTCATATTTTGGCTGAATTGTTATAGACCTCCGAGCCACAGTGAATATCCCGGTCCAGCACATGAAGAATATAACCGGGTGTGCTGCCGTATCAGAGAATGATCGTATTCCCATTGTAGGGTCTTACAATATGCGATATCTCCTGACCTTTTTGGACACTGGCTACCTGGATCTCATTCCTGAGACTGACAGTAATTTGGTAAGAAACAACTTGGCAAATTAAGTCATTTTTGTGGCACAATGTCAGATTTCATCAAACAAATGTCATCCAGGAATGGTTTGGTGCCCACCAAAGGATGCAGAAGGAGTTCCTCTCACCCTATTCTCCATTTCTGAATCCTACTGAGGAGTTCTTTCCACCAAGGAGGTGGAAAGTGTATGACCATCAACCTCATGACCAACTGTCCCAGGTGCAATGGATGCTCTTGGTGAGGACATCACAGCAGGCGCTTGTAGGGGATGGTTGCACCATGCGAGATTTCTTTCCATGTTCTCCCATGTAGTGGAAGGGAGAACATCAGGTGTGATGTGAATGAAAATCTGTGGCCAGGCAGACAGGAGCAACCGGATGCCCAGTAAGGTGGAATGATGACACATTACAGTGCCATCTCTTTTATTTTGGTTCCTATAGTGCACGATTTTGTTGTATTGATACCTTTTTGTTCTATAGTGCTGTGTGACTTATCTCTCTGTTTGCTCTTTTTCTGTATTGTACACCATCATGGGACCATAAAAAAATAGTTTCTGAACAAATTACACATACGTGCAAGTTCCCCCTCTTGCCATTGGTGTGTGCATAAAAACACAGACCACTACCATGGTGATACAGATAAGCATGAAAAATTATTGCTATCAACCATGGATGCAGAACTAGACTAAACTCTGTCCTCCACCACTGTAATTCATCTGCTGGCCTAAATCTTTCTCTAATCCAGCACTGATCTGAGGATGGGAAGGAACTGAAGAGAAACACTGAAATAACATGTCATATGACCACAATATTACATAACATTTGTAAGCAAACAGTACTGCTGTGTGAAAAATATAGTACATTTGAAAGCAGATACGTATAAATGTAGAAATGGGAAAATTTGAAGCCCTTCAAGAAAACCTTGGGACAGTCAATATAAAGATACTTCCAGATCTAAATAGGTAGATAGGGATACAGTACAGATGACTGATGAAGGAACAGACAGACAGAAGGGCAAACAGACAGATAGATAGATAGATAGATAGATAGATAGATAGATAGATAGATAGATAGAGACGACTGTGCTCACATCTTTTGCCAGCGGAATAGAACCCTGTTCTTTATAGACAATTTAGACCTCTGTCATTATTTGATATTTTGGATTACAGCTCTTCAGCCTTCATCTCTTTTCCTACAGCTCTGAGATGCTTTATATAGAATTGAGGCTGGGGGTTCAGTGACCAAGGAGCGTGCACTTTTCATCATGCCCAGTAGCTGCTTTCTTCTGCCTTTTAGCTCTCTGTCTGAAAGTGTAACATAACAGATCAAATGAAGGCAGGCTCACCCTTCCAGGAGCTGGAGACGGCAGTGCACGCCCTCCCTAGAAATTATTATGGTGCCAGTTCATCTGCTTGCTCTTGATGTGCCTGACTGTATCTTGGCATCATCTAATTCTGGACACACTTGTCATAGAGGCAGCTGAATCCCACTTCTTAAAAGCCCTGTGGTAATGGTCTGTGACTTGGTCAATGGAACAAGTGCCACCAAGACTAAAGATAAAGTCACCAGATGTTTACAGGATGTAAGTGCTTCTCACATTTGAGGGTGAGGACTGTTTACAGTACAGACTAGAATGGCAGCGAGAAAGCAAAATGAGAATTCTAACCGAACAAATTGAAAAGCAATTTTGCAGCAGAATGGTTAGAGCTGCTGTTTGCATATGCAAGTTGCAGACTTGAGCCCCACCTCCTGTTACACTTGCCTTGAGCAAGGTATTTAAATCCAGTGTTATACTGATCCATTGTGAGGAATTATTAGGAGTCAAGTAGTAAGGAGACGAATTTAAATTACATTAGTTTGTCCGTATTTAGACTTGGAGTACTGCAATACTGTTCCGTTCATTTACATTTATTTTTTCCAAAGCAGTTTTCAATGTTAAGATGCCTGCAATTATTTACTCAGTTATACAGCTGCATTTTTTTCAGAAGTACTAATGCAAAACGTCAAATTAAAATAACATTAATTGTACTATTAATAATTAAAATAATATTGGTTAGTCTCTGTATGTAGATGGCAGCACCATGTGCAGTAAAACTGCAACATAAAAGTAACAGCTTCTTTCACTGTTATTACTACAGTTAGTTAAATTCAGCACCAAATCCTTGTATTCAGAAGCATACTTTAGAAGGTTTCTTACTCTTGCCATTAGTCCCTCATCATTGCTTCATCCCGTCTTCCTTGATATCCCCTTTCCATTGTTTGAATGTCCTGATGGAGATGCTTCCCACAACTCTTCACTAACAGCTGCCAAGTTTGGTCAAAAAAAGTCCAAATGTGAATGTGAACAATGGAGTTTGACTGTCATTCTGCACCTGAAAACTTGATCAGTTCTTCAACTTTTTTCGCTTTGCCATTTCTTAAGAAACCAGACGCTACATTCTTAAAGCGTTCCAAGCTCTTTTTTGCAACACTCTTTGTGTCTTCCAACTCCTGTGACGCTAACATCTGTTTGGGCCAGGGTCCGACAAATATGTCTCCAGCAATTTTACCATCAGATAACTTAGGAAACATCGAATGTATTTTCTGACACGTTTTGCCCGTATGATTCAATGTTGTTACAAACTGCATGATTAAACCCACCTAGATGTACAGCAGTAGAAGCGAGATTTTATCACCTGGAACTAGAGAATCATCCTTGACGTTGTGAACATCAGGCTGCAACTTGTCTGTGCCAGAGACCCAGGAAACAATGATGTTTGGTGTATCTTCTTTGCAACCCAAGTAGAAATCCTAACATCTTGAAATCTCCATAAACATCCCACTTGTATTCATTGCATTACTTAAGCTTTTGCAACAACATCTTCATGTCCTGGTCATCTTCTTTGAGGTGCACAGAAATCGACGGATGCACACTTCTGTTGTGAAGAAGCAGCACCCTAAGACTCCTTGATGAGCTGTCAGTGAAGATACACTGGACGCTCTTCTGGACAGTACCTCAAACCAATTTCACCAGCACAGACTCATCGGTACAGTAACACGGAACCAGTGCGATTATGAAATTCAGCATATGGTACATGTCTTTTCCAGAACATGGATACTTTGCCACTAGGATCCAACAAATTTTCACACTTTCAGTCATGATGTTAACAGCGCTGTACTGGATTCTGAAAGACCCAAGTCTCTCACTAAATTGTCTAATTGCTTTTTATTTGGAAAATGTAGTTGTTTGCAAAGACCAGTATCGTCTCCTTCCCAGAAATGATCACTTTCTTCAATTTCCTCAATTAGTTCCTCCAGCTTCTTTATCAAGAGGTGGAACTGGAACTGGTAAGTCTTCACTGTGAGGCACTGGAGCAATAGAAGATGGTATCTTGGAGTAAATAAGAGCTTGTTGGAATTATTAGCAGGTTCTTGCACTTCAATATATTTACCCTGCAGAAGAAGCAGGTGACTGGGAGGCTGTCTCCATATTCTAGGAATGGCAGACGGCAAACACTCTCTGCTGCCACGAAGCCTTCCTTAGAGTGCCGATCTGCAGCAACCGCAAATGACATGAGGTGCCCATCATTTGTCCCGATCCCCCACTTGCATTCCAAACTCAATCCAAAATTTTATGCCTCAGACTATTAGGTAGTTCACTTGTTTTGGTCCTACAAAAGCAGTCTGGCAATAAATTTCAGCCTCTAACAATCATACTTATTGGGTAAAATGCCACTCAATTCTCACCGTCTTCTGTTCCATTTACTTTTAAGTCCATTTATGTTTTACGTCACTTGATCCACACGATCCATTTAACTCTAATAATGTTTTTATCACTTTAAACCCCCCTGAGAGTTTCTACTGCCCAGGCATTTCTCTGAACACATATATGTAAAAACAAACAGGTACATACACAAAATCTTTTTTTGATCAAATGCATATATCTGAAAAATACATTTCTGTCATTTCCAGGAAAAACGTTGACAGTAGAGAAAAGCGAACAGCACCGCTGGAATCAGTGCATTACAATCGTGTGCAAAACATAAAAATGAAGCCAAACATTTTTTTGTTACACTGTGTAACCAAATCTGTTTTAACTGTTCTGAACAGAACATCCAACGGTCACATACTTTCAGGAATACCGTTACTGTAGTCCTCCATCGACAGGCATAACACTTGTCACTGTGGACAGGAATGGAAGCTGAACAATGTGAATACTGTACGCAGGATTCACATTCAGCAGGATTTCTTGTTTCGGTATGTATGAAGCGGAAGAAATGGGGGTGAGGCAGAAAACACGGAAGGGCCAGCAACGTGCTCCTTGGAGACAGCTTGTACTGTGTCGCACTCTCCAACCAAGACAACTCGAGGATATTTAAAGCAATAAATCATCAAAGCAAGAAGCACGACCGAAAGCTGCTTTGCTGCCTTCTCACATCTCTGCTCTTTATCAGAGCCATTGTGCCAGTCGCCACCATTTAACACAATCATAATACTTATGTTCCCCCACGTGTGCAGAAATACACTAACAAAACACCAAACACGGAAATGAGCAAATGTGGAAAGAGAATGAGCCTATTTTTCTTGTCTGACCCTATTTTGCTACCTTGAGACGAGAGTCGGGTCGCTGGAGCTGAAATGCTACTCTGTCACTCAGGGTTGTTTAAAAAGTGGTCACCTGAAAGAGAGAAAGAGCATGCAAAGTTTGAAGTTCACTTACTGTAGTTCTGAGTATGTAGTAAATGTAAGAATATCTGAAACAATGTCTTATCTGTGCACCAAGGCACACTTTTCTACAATTCTACATTTTTGTTGCAATATAAATTCTGATCTTGTGTATCATTAAGTACAGGATGCAGTTAAATGACTTCAGCTTGTTCGGAAGAAATACATTTTGAAATAATAAAGAAACCTTCACTAAAATTGGACTTTTATTTTCCTTGTGCTGCACCTCCAAAACAGGTCATTGAATTGAAGTGTGTGAAAGAGAGGAAGAGATTTCCTCTGTCATTTCTGCCTCGTGTCTGTTGGGAGGTAATGTGTGAGGACCACATAGCTTCCTGGAAAGAAGAAGGAGACCATAGACCAGCTGGAGAAATTGCATCCCCAAGCACTACAGACTTTTCTTGCAGGTGCCAGATCTCAGATAGCTGACTGAGACTTTGACTGAGGATGACGTCAGGGTGACTCACTAGCTTAGACCATACGAGATCTTTCAGCAAGAACGCCACTGTGAAATTGCTTCTGAGTCCTACCATTAACAAGCTGTAGCCTTTTATGTACTATAGTATGTCAAAGGTGAGCAGTTATGAAGAGAAACCCGGGGTTTGCCATTATGCTATTCCTTGAGCCAAAATAAATTAAAGTCCTTGTTTACAAATAAAATAAGGTGACTGGGTGACAAATGTGAAATATTTGCTAATTTGGCTACATTACACTCACGAGAAATTGTTTTGTTGGCAGAAGATCCAGAAAAAAAATTCTTCTCATCAGTTCGAGGGCTCAGACTCAAAGAAGCCTCAGAAAGCTGCCACAGGTCACGATTGATCGCTCTTAAGCTGTGAATAGAAGAGACGTGTCTGGTCGCAGCCTTATAACCAGCGAGCTTCAGCGTCTGGTCAGATGTGCTGCTCATCCATGTATGACAAGACTAGAACGTGGATAACACAAAATCTACATTATCGGTCCATTGTCGTGAAGCTGCCCTGAAGTGTGTTCAGTGCTGGATCTTAGCAACCGTTAGGTGGTAAAAAATGGCTTTCATCAAATGTAAGTGGCAGTGTGGCATTGAAGACAATCACTGAGGGCTCTTGTGAGGTTGTATTCTTGTGCAGTGCTTGTCTGCCTGTCTCCTTTGAAGGTCAAAGGCAGGTACTTCTGGAAATCAGGCTCCACAGAAGTTCTCACCAGTACAGTCCAAGGGTGAGACATGGGGGGATTTGCACTGATAAAATTGATAAGAAGTACCAAAAAGAGTACAAGGATAGGGAGATGGCAGGAAAAGCACAACAATCCAGAGAATCAAAAAGAAAGCAAACAAACTGTGCAAAAGAAATCAAGAAGAAAATAAGACACATAAAAGTGGTGTGATGTTTTGGCTTTTCCAGTCCAGTTGACCCTAAGAACAATACCACAGGGGGAAAATTCAGACTGCGAACACAAACATGGCGAATGCGGAAGGGGATAACAGCACAGTTAAGATTAAATAGTCGACATAAAGTAGAGCATGCATGATATGAGATTCATAAGGCTTATATTCATAAGAAATGCAAAGCACAGTGTTCACACAACAGCCCCATTGTCTCAGTTTGTTCTCCTGAGCCACCTGTATCACTAAAGGTGTAAAACACGACTCCATTTTTGTCTTTTTAAGTTGTATTAAATTGTAAAAAATTGGAAAATTTCAAAAACGAGTCTATTTTCTGATCAGAGACATGCAACGTTGATTGCACGTCTTCATTTTTGGAAGGTCTACCTAAAATACACGCAGGAGACGAATAATGAGGATGTTGTTGTTCCTCTGTTGTTATTTGTCTGCTTAACACATTACATAATCATAACCTCCCTCAATTACAAGCCTTAATTCCTCCATTGCTCAGAGAGAACATTTGAGACTTTACCATTTCCATATCTGCAGGCATTTACAGAACAGAAACAATTTCTTTAATAAGGAAAACGTTGTTTGGTTGACTCAATGAAAATTAATATCATCTGCAAAAGACAATATTAAAATGCATTCATACCAGGAAATATGGGTATATTTAACTGCTGTTCATAGGGCATGTAGACCTCAGTTCACCCACAGACAACTTTATGGGTCTAATGTTATATTTTAATAACCGCCCTTGTATGAAAGAGGGAAATGAGCCTTGCTCTTTTTAACAATGTTGTGAAAACAATTTATACGCTATGGATATAACTTATGTGGCCTTGTGTGGGACAGAAGAGGCAACACAGGTGGCACAAAAATAGCGGGTCTCACGAACAAAAGGACTTTATTAACACGACAAATACAAAGCCAACATGGCCTGTGCAAGGCAGACCAGAAAAGAGACGTGAAAGTGGGGACAAAACCAGGTAAAGCACAGGGATCAGAAAAATGGCCTGCCAAACAGAAACCTGAGCTTATTCCAGGGAGCCCTCCTACTCACTGCTAACACCCCCAAAAACGTCTTGCGGTCTTCTCCCCGTCCTCACACCAGCTGTCGTAACTGCTGGCAGCTGGTTATCATGGTCACCATTGGTCTGTTAAAGCAAGGATGGGCAGGTGGGAGCTGTTGATCAAAGCAAATCACAGCCCCTGTTATGGCTGCGCTGCTCACCAGTCCACGCTTACGTCAGACACCTAATGTCAGTTATTCTGTAACTCACACTGAAACCAAATAGCTTTTTTAAACCCCAAAACTAAAATTCTACTTCCTATACCATTTTTTCACCCCACATTCTGACAAATATGGCACCTCTGTCCCCTTTAATGCAACACTACAGGTGTAATATGCAGCAATGCCTGTGATGGAGGAAAAATCACTTGGCTGATGTGACTTTGAGGAATGAGAGGAGGGAGTCCGCCATTGGTGGTCAAGGCAGGATTTGGTCAGGATATCCAAATGCACGTGTTACTTATGGTGTTGTGGGCTTCAGATCGTGTTTATAATCATGTTTTATGACAGCATCGCCGATTAAATAGATAATGTCTGAATGAATCTTCTTCCATTAACTCAGCGCTCACGTCCACTGCTTACTCTCGGCCACACAGCAGAAACCAAATGGCGACAGCGTGACGCGAGGGAAAGCATGCCTGAACATAAAGAGCATCCACATGGTCTGCTGGGAGACATCTTGGAGACGAGGCCACGACCGGGGGCTGAGGGAACAACCCTGTGGCGTTAACAGCCGTGGCCCTGGTTCGTGCGGTTTTGACATTAGAGTCCCAAAGAAGCTATTCGCACCCCACAGCTGCTGTACAACACACTGTTAATGGTAGCAGCAGTCGCCGCAGACCTGACATTACTTCCTCTTTAATGAGATCCATATTTCTAGGTGTCCTTTGCTTAAACACAAACTGCTTCTCCTTGCATATGTCGTTTGTCACTTCCCCAGTCCCACGTTCCATATCCTTGTGTCTTCCAATGTTGCATTTCTGTTTTTTTATTTTTAAATTATTATTCGCTCCCCTGTCTCCCTCTCTCTGTCTCCCTTTTGCTCTTCTCTTGGTGTCTAATTGGGTTTTGTCTCCAGCACCGGTTTAAATGAGTTCCCTCAGGGCCAGACAGGACCACCATTTGTGCACTTCTTGGTAGTCGTATATCCAAATTATTATCTTAAATTGCCAGTCTATCCCTCCTTCCACCTGACCCTTACTTTTTGAAGTGTGGAGTGTTTTTAAAGACGTGTGCTCAGGGGGAGCGAAATGCTAAGGGGTTAGGGTTCACTGACGAAAGACAGCGATGTATAGGGAAGGTGGAGGTTCTTGATATAAGCCATGTTTCCCAGGATGCCGAGAGTCCACACGCCATAAGTTGTAGCATTTCAAAGAGTGACAAGCATGTGAGCAGGACACGGCGTGTTACCTTCAGTCCTACCTCCAACCAAGGTTCTAACGTGTGGAACACAAAGTCAATGTGCCATTTCAAAAATATATCTTGCGCTTTCATAGGCTATTAAAAAAGGAGTAAAAACACCTCATTACTTAAAAGATGCTGCATAAACGCGGTATTAAATTTCTTGTTGTGTGTCACCGTTAATGAGAATCTTTTATAGGACTCGGAATGCGGCTGGAAATTGCAGAGGCTGTTGAAGTGCAGATAATGACCAGCAACCATGGATTTGTTACACACACTGCTGTTTATCTCATCTGGAAATATTTCATTTGGGGTTGTTCAGGGGAAAGGACACTAATAAACAAGACAGCAAGTCTTTCAAAATCTTATTTTCAGTGCAAACAAACATACTCAATTTTAAATGTAAAAGCACATGTGCTTTTCTTGAGGGGAAAAAAAAAAAGCTTTGAAAGTCGAGGAAAATGGTTAAAATTTCCTTTGTGAGGGTGTTATTGTTGGTTCAGTGGAACAGGTCCTGATTTGGACTTAGTAGAAGGACCAGGTTAAGCTGTCCTGTACTGCGCGAAAGAGAGCTACGTTGCTGCATTCTTTCACCGGCATTATTTAAGCACGATCTGCCCTATCTCTACTGCAATGTGTTTAAGGCTTTTATTTTTCAAATATAAAACGCAAAGCGAGAACTGGAACACATCCATCTTTACCACAGGTAGGTCTCTCAACTGAAAGCTACATTCCGAGATGCAGAGCACCTTTGTGATGTGCGCTTCTATTCCCGAAACAAATTCTATGGTGTTTCTCTAGAACAGAAAATTCAATTTTCTGAAAGGACATCAAAGTCAGGTAACAGCCCAAAGGCTGGCAGACATTACTTTTATAAAAGTACATTAGTCCTCATAGGTTCAACGCTGCGTTATTAAGTTATACACAGAAGCGTGGAACTACACCAACTCCAGTGAAGATCTAAATGACCACTGGTCAATAAGGTGTCCACTTTCCAACACAACGGTAATCCATGTTGAAAACCTGCCATTGCTGTGGTTCTAAAAGATCATGTAAAAACATAATTGTTTTCAGTATAATTTCAGCCTTTAATTTCGACACAGTTGTGTTTTGGCTTAGTTCTTCTTAGACACCACTGATGTTAGCAAACCTCAAATAAAGGCCAGAAAGTACACATAATGAACTGGCCTCTTATTTAACCTCGATATTGCTCATTTGAAAGTCAAATTTTTACTGCAATGTCTGTTTAGAGCGAGTGGATATACGACCCAAAAATTAAAACCGCCCACATATTTCAGTACCAAGCTGTTATTCCGAATATCAGAGGGGTTAAATATATGTTAGGCAACTGAATAGGACTGGACCACTTAGACTAAGAAAAATAAGAAAAATGTTATTTTGGGAACGATCTTTTACTGACAACAAATGTGGACGGTCAAGTGCCCCGATGGCAGAACTGAGCATAAACTGGGCGCCATGCAGCATAGCTACTAGAACCACAGTGTTACTATCAAAGGACCTGGGATCAAATCTGCTCACTACATTTTGTGCAAAGTATTTACCCTGAATTGCGCCGGTAAAAATTACCCAGCTGCACTATTAGGACAATAACTACAAATAGCTTAGTATGATGTGTCTAATATTGTAAGTTGCTTTCTCTAAATGTTTTGTTAAAAGATGCTGTACTTGATCTCAGAATGGGAGCGATCATCTCAGCAACTTTTTTCTTTTCATATCTTGTCTGTATCTCTCCAGGTCAGACTGAGTCTTTCCTCTTGCTTTTAGAATAAAATATCAAACTGCATATTCCGTCTCTCCTGCAGGAAAAGGAAAATCACAAGATGCATTGCAATCCCTCCTCATTTATTGCTTTTGTATGCTAAGATTATTTCGGCATATCCTTTATAAGTATAGTCTGTCTTCCTCCGTCTTAAATATCCTTTTTGTTTTTTGCAAATCTTTCACTGAAGGAGTCATACTTCAACATTTAGGCCTTTAGCAGACACGTTTCTCCAAAGCAACACACATTGATCAACAACTAGTATTTAGTTGACACTTTTCTATGATACTCAGCCATTCATACAGCAAAAAATGGAACACACTTAGTCTCACTCACTCTCTCTCTCTCTCACACACACACACACACACACACACACACACACACAGCTTAGGTTCCCAAGTTCACCTGAAACACGAGGAAGACATGCAAACCCTCCCAGGTTGAATCCCACGTCAGAACATACAGGCCAGGTGCTGCAAGGCACCACTTCTACCTGCTGTGCCACCCAGGTATATATGCTCCTGAGCTGGAGTTGTTGTCTGTGCGCCTGTCTGTTTATGTCAGATGGAGAAAAAAATCTGTGGGACATAAAACAAGTAATAGTTGTATAATGTGATGTATTGAAATATTATGTGAAACATCTAAAATTGTCCCATGTATACGATTCATTCATGCAGTGTAGATCCTAAATCCAGTTTTGTAAAATAAATAAACAAATATGTCCCTTTTTTTAAAAAAAAACATCAGCTCAGCTCCAGCTGCATGAATACTGATTATCAGGTACTGGATTTATTCTTCAGATCTTGTTAAAAAGGAAAGTTGGCATGAAGATGAATGATGAAAACCCCAAATGAAACCTAACTGGAGACAATATCCACAGCAGCTCACTTAAATTGCTTCCAGGGAACCACTAGGCATCTCGGTCCCCAGCCTGTGCCCTGAAGGTTTCTCTGTACAGTCTTCTCCCTCCAGCCAAGACACTAAGTCTTGACAGCTCGAGCTGCTCACTGGCTGGAAAGTCCTTCCCATTTCTCATTTCCCTGTATGCTGCTCTTCCTCAAGTCTCCGTGGCCTTTTTGGGACCACTTCCATTGGAGTCAATCAGCCATCACAAAAAACCGGAGCACAATGACTCACTTGTTTGTAGAAAAAAAATAATAATAATAAAATGTGACGAACGTTCTTTGACAAAGTAGTATGTGCCGATGACAAGTTTGAGACTGACTCACCAAACAGTTCCATTACATTGAACTTTTCACTAATAATGAGTGTTATAGAATTTACTTAATCACATCATTTTATTTGTTAAATTTGTTTTTGTGTCCTTTTGTAGGTGTTGCATTATCGTTCCTCTCATTTCCCGGCTCTCTTTAAGGCTTTTTCGTAAAACAAGATAATCATGTTTGGTGAAACATCGATGTTACTATACCGCCTACGTAAGATCTTATAGTATTTCAGCTTGTTCAGCAAATGCCGTTTCTGCTGTTTATGAGTGAAAAATCAAAAACTATGCTCAAGAGCTCGATGTGTGATGCTATTATTATTATGAGGATTTTGAAATCCAAAGCTTTTCACTGTGATTATGGATAACAGAAGGACACCTGAGGAAACTGACTGGTGACAGATGAGATCTGGCTCATTTAGCACAAACTGCATATTAAGATACATTGAATCGGCAATATGTATTTTAACTATTTGTTTTTAATGTTTCATACACTTTTTGAAACACATCACTCCAACGGGCTTTGTCACCTCCGCTTTAACAGCTTGCTGAATTTCCCTCCAGGGATTAATAAAATTCTATCCTATTCTAGCCTTAATAAGCTAACAAGTTTTTTATTATTTAATTGTTCAACAGAAGTTAAGATGGTGGGGGAAATGGTATTGTTTTATAGTTTTCTAGTTGATTTAAGAAAATTAACAAAGAATGAGTTTAGGGCTGAACTGACAAAGGGGAAAGGAAAAATAAGCAGATTTGGAACGCACTCCGCGTTTGCGCACTTTCAGATGTGCATCAGGTCGGCTCAAGTCCCGCAGCTGAACTGAGCGTGATGGGGGAGGACAAACCAGGGTAAAGACACAAAAGGAGAGTGCGAGACGCACGGCCAAAGACGAAGGAAGTATAAACAGGACAACTGGAGAGACTCGGGATGTGGTGACAAACATGAGACACAGGCAGAAAGATGCCCATTTAAAAATGCAGAATGAAATTAAACTTTTTTCCATCGTTCAAACTTGCCATCTGAAGCCCATCTGAAGAACAAAAAAAAAATTGTGTGCAAAAAATTTAGTGATGGAAGTCATCATATTTAGGCTGTTAATCTTGTTAGTATAATATGTATGAAAAAATTATATTTAAAGCAACGCAAGTAATATGGCCATAATACAAATTTGAACGTATATGGTTAAAATAGCAACCAGTTTAGTCAATCAATCATTATGAAAATTCTGTAAAGTAACCTAAAGACAAAATAGCCTTAAACCTAGTCTAACAAAAATCCCACAAGAGGAGCACAGCAACTAGTGCTGGAAAGGAGGAATAAAAGGAGTGCAGAGTGAGGCTTTGAGGGGAGTGAGAGAAGATATTATCCTGAAGATGGTATTTGTAACTACTGCACACCGATGAACCCCCCCCCCCTCCCCCAACCCCCATCGGTGGTTCAGGTTTTGTTCAAATGTCTTTTTTCTCTGCTAAGGTGGCCACCACATTTGCATACATTAGTCCAGTACACTGAAAGCTGTAGCAGCTGCTGAGGCTGAAGGTTCAAGGTCCAATTTATTATCATTCAGCGATTCTACAGATGTACGAGAAAAGGAGATGTGGCTTCTCCTGAACCGTGGTGCACAGTACTCTAAACAAACAACATTACAACACAGGGCAACACAAATGAATTGAGGTAATCGGTTGTAGGTAGTTAAACAGACAGATAAATAAGAATACATAAGAAAAAAATGATTAAGATAAATAGATGAATAAGAAGATGAATAAGTAGGTAAAGAAATAATAATAATTGGGTAAGTGATGCAGGGGTGGAAACATTACAGTGTGACAGTCGGTAGTGATGGTGGTGATTATACCGTGGGGTGGGTGGTCAGTGCTGGTGGTGGTGGTGGTGGTGATCAGACCCTATGCTGTGTGGAGTCCAGATGGCACCAGTGTAAACAGACTGTGGAGAGGGGGAGAGGGGTCTGTAGTGATGGTAAGGGCTCTCCTGACACACTGCTTATTGCAGGTAGTCTGGGGTGTGAGCAGTAAAGTCCTGTTGATGGACTGGCCAGTCTTCGCTACCCACTACAGAGCTCCACAGTCTGAGGCAGTGCAGTTCCCACACCAGACCAAGATGCAGGAGGTCAGCATGGCCTCTGTGGCACATCTGTGGAAACTAGAATGGACAGGAGATGGAAGTCCAACTCTGTTCAGTCTCCTCAGGGTGTGGAGAAACTAGGGTGCTTTCCTCTCTAGGTAAGTTGTTTTGTGGGAGCAGATCTTTAGTAATGTGAATTCCAAGGACCCCGAAGCTGTGCTCTAACTCCTCTGCTGAATCAACAATGCACAGAAGACTGTGAATGACTTCAATCTTTCTGAAGCCAACAATCATCTACTGAGACTCGGATTGCTGTCCTTACATTAGGCTACAAGATACTGAACTTTCCCTCTGTTGGGTGATTTATCTTTATTAGTGATGAGGTCCACAACGGTGACATTGTCAGCATACTTGATGATGTGGTTGCTGCTATATTTAGCAACATAGTCATGGCTCAGGAGGGTGTACAGCAGTGGACTGACCACACAACACTGTGGTGTTTTGGTGTTGCAGGCAATGGTAAAAGAGGTTTTGTCGTGGATCCTGGCGGCATGTGGCATGTTGGTGAGGAAGTTCAGGATTCAGTTGCAAAGCGGAATGGTCAGACACAATGAGGACAGTTTCCTGACCAGCTGCTAGAGGACTATGGCATTGAATGCTGAACTGAAGTCAATGAACAGCACTCTGACATAACAGTCTACACCCTCCAGATGGGTTAGGGCCAGATGTACTGTGGCAGGGTCCTCAGTCTATAAGTCATGGCAATAGGCATACTATTGCAGGACTAATGTGGCGAGTGGGATGCAGGGCTTGATGTGTGACATGACCAATTGGAGCCAGGGACTGGTTAAAGATGTTGACAAAGGTGTCCACCAGTTCACTAGTGCAGTCCCTTACCATGCAGCTGGGGATACCATTAGTGCCTGCAGCTTTCCAGGTATTAATTCTTAGCAGACATCTCCTCACGTGAGCTAGGAACACCGACAGTGTCTGGTTGTAAAGAGCAGGTGCTGCTTTATTGGCTCCTGGTGGTGATGATGGATGTCTAATGAGAAACACTACTTGGAGCACCAATGGTATTCCCACAACTACAGTAGGTTCTCAGTAGGTTCACAGTTGCCTCACAGGCTCATAGTAAGCTGGCCGTAATCTCACAGTAGCCTCACGGTCTCCTTTCAGTAGTCTCATGCCTACAGTCGGCTTACAGTAGCCTCACAATAGTCTCATATGCTCACAGCAGCCTCACAGGTTCCCATTAAGCTCAGAGTAGCTTCTTACATAGACTCAAAGGCAGCACAAAGGCGAGATCAGGGACAAAAAAGTGATTTTTTTAGCTGTGAGTAGACACCTCACCCAACAGCAGGTCAGTGTATGGTGCGGTGAGCCCTGCTGCGATTTCCCTCTTTGTGTGTAGTTCTTTCCTCAGATACCTTGTTGCGTAATCCCCCCTCCTCTGTCTGCTGTTCCTCAGTGATTTCTGTCTTTCTCTTTGACTGCCTGTCTTTTTAGAGTGATCAGCCTATAAATAAAAGTTCTGGTTATTTAAAGGAGTGCTCTGAGAGGATTTAAAGCAGAATGGAAGCGATAAGGAGTACAGTGACACTGGGAGCGATGGGGGCATGTAGAAGAGCAGAGGATGTTGGAAAAGAGAACAGAGGCGAATGAAGGTACTGACATTGGGGACCAGAAAAGAGTTCAGTTGTTTTTGGGAGCCTCTGTGTGTCTTTTTGTGCTTTTGCCATTAGACTCACAAGAGTGTGGATTAATCCCTGCAGATTTATTGGCCAGGAATAATCATAATTTAATGCTTTGGCACTTTTCTAATATGTGATTTTCTTTCTCGGGTAAACTGTATCATACAAAATACCTGCTGGTCATAAGTGCACATGCTAGCAGCTTGCTGAATATAAGCTTCAACTGATTTGCAGACACTGAAATTTCCCCATCACTACATTTATCTATCTTTTATTTTTCCTTTGTTTTTTTTTTTTTTTACTGCATTTGCTCTCCTTTACGCTGTAGTGATGGAAACAAGTGAAGCAGATTTGTTTATAATTTATATGTATTTTTAAATTATTTTGGGGTATAATTTTCATTTAAATAATGCTTCGATTTGTTTTTTTTTTAAACGTTAAAAATGTTGCTGAAAAAATGTTAAAACACGAGTTGGGAATTCAGCTGCATGCTGTACTGGTCAATAATCTAATCAAAACTTAATGGAGAGAGATCCTCTGGGTGGCTCCGCTGTATGAATAAATGAGCGAAGTGGCAGTGAAGAGAGTAAAGGAGAGAACTAAATAGCTGTGATGACAAAAGCGTAGATGAGCCGTGCTTTCTCCAGCCCCTGAGCCCCCCGCCCTACAAGACCCCTGCCCCCCCAGCACAGTGGGGGCTCAGGGGAAGGAATCTTCATCACTAATTCATGTTCTTTTTCTAATGTTGCGCTGCCCTCAGTGCCTGATGGTTTGCTTGCTCCTTCTTGGACTCACGCTCCTTCCTTGGTGTGTATTTACCAGCCTCATTGATTTGTGCACACAGATTTGCCCAATAACCTTTCTAATACCAACACCCTATTAATATGTCTACCCCACTGGACATTGCCAGAAAAAATACTGCCGTATGTAGTTCAGCAGGTTACTCCTATAAATATGAGAGAAATCTTCAAATTTTATAAAATAATCTCTAAAGGAGCATGATTCAAGGCAAGTTTTTGTAATGCCATTTGACAGATGGTCTTAAAACTAGTTTAAAGGACAGCACTGATTCTGCATGGCACATGGCACAGATCGATATTGCGGTGGGGTTTTTTGGGTGGTGATGATTTCTCCATTCTTATGATTAACTCCGTATTTTCTCACTTTTACCCAGTCTCCTCTGGGTGCTCCGGTTTACTCCCGCCGTTCAAAGACATGCATTTCAGGTTAACTGGTCACAATAAATGTGGTAAGCCAGCAATGGACTGGCTATTGTCTCCCAGCTTAGCACCGTGTGATTCCAAGATGGACTCTTTCCAGCCATGATCCTGACCAAGGCAAGCGGTTCAGGATAATGGATGGAAAAATGGATGGCTATTAACCCACCCGTTATCAAATATTGCTCAAACATCACACTTTCTGTGATCACATCTAAGGTCATTATAAAGTATCGGTCATTACTGGCAGTGATCTGTTACTCAATGAAAAAAATGAATGGTTGTAGCGATAAAATAACTTCCAATAAATTAACTAGCAGCAATACTGTAAAACACTAAGGAAAAATAGGGACAGAAAAGCCTTTGCACCATCTTTCACACATACACTATTATTGCAGCAACAGTCCTTCAGTGTGGACACCCAAGGAAAATCCAGCAGACTGGAAGAGGTTTCAAGAGATTCGACCCGAATGTGCCTTCCATCATTACAGCGCTGAAGGATGGGGTTATTGGGACAGCTCTCCACAACCTCAGAGGAGCCCTTGCTGGTCTCTGAAGAAATGTAATCACACTCCATCTCTGCTCAAATGTGGGCCAACTGCAGCGTAGCCAAAGGCAAGAACTTATATAAGACAGGTTGCCAGGTGCTGGACGGGCCCACCTCTGTGCAGCTTCACTCAAGTTTCAGTGAGGAAACCACAGCACATGGGTGTACGGAACCATTTTGCAGAAGGTTTTTCACCATCTGGTGATCTGACCAGTTATCGTGGTATACTGTTTCATGTTTTAAAAGATTAACATTATACTAATTTTCCGGGATTATCTTTAAACTGGGAGGAATGCTAAGGAAAAGAGGAACAGAAAGGGTGTGTAAGGTGCAAGGTGATGTGCTGATGCCTTACAGTGTCTGGATAATGTGATAGGATATGGGGTTCAGTCCCTGCTCAGTCTGCATGTTCTCCCTGTGTTTTCATGGCTTTCATCCAGGTGCTGCTCCATTGTCCAAAGACAGGAGTTTCAGGCAAAATAGTGTTTCTAAACTGTTGTATAGATTTGTGAGCAACTGTAGAGAGTTTAGAGCAGCCTAACTAGCATGGTAAGTAACGGTAAATGAAGATGGGAGCGGAACACTACACGGTGTCGATTGTCCTTCGCTTTGAAGAAAAGCCTCTGCTAAATAAATAAATTCAATGGAAATGTTAAGTATATATAAGAAAGTGTCAGCCAGGAGTTTGGGTCATAATCTTCTCTTCAACGATCAGCTGCACCTGCTTAGGAGATGAGGGTCAGGAGCTGTCACAGCACCGGGACGACGGAGGAAAGGAGACAATGCGCTACACCGGAGTCTTGTTGTGGAAGCAAGTGAAACCTCCTTCTTGTGCTTCATTAAAATGTGGTTTCACTACTTGTTTTACCTCTATATTTATGAAGCTCAATCTCTACCTGTTTCTTTGTTCTTCATGCACGGCTTTGTTTTTCAAACCGCAGACTTGAAATTCGGCCCAAAGATACTTGTCACTCTTAGCGAGGCTTTTGTGCAGTCAAGTTCATTAAACTTGAAAAAGGCTACTTACAATTTTCAAAATTTAGAAATTGGTTCATGACCAGGCTTGGAGAAGCAGGAGTAGTGATGTCACATACAAAGTGCACATACATAGTACTGCCAGACCTCACACTGCGTGCGCACACACACACACACTAGTGATGCAAAGGTAATAAATGCATGTCATGCCCTGTTTGCCAGCACTAACTAATAACTAATATTTATATACTAAAAATGCAGCCACTTTGGTGGTAAAACAGCTGGTAACTGTATACTGTGTTACTTTTTAACCCAGGCAACACCAGCTAACTCAGCTAGCATTCTTATAAAACCCCATAAGCCCATCCTGTACCTCTTCATGTTTGATCATGTTCACAAAGTAAAAGTAACATTATAATTACAAATCATTTCATCTGGTTTCTGTCAATAAGTGGGGTTTTGAAAAATGACGTTTATGCCGATGTCTGTGTCATTTAAGCACCGGAGATTTTCATTTTAATCACTTCGGCTTTTCGATAAGGTTTGAGAAACGTAATAGGAGACAGAAGTCTGCGTGTCATGCAGCTGAAATTGTGTTGCTTATACAATTTTTTCACAGCTTTTCCATTGGGCACCTCATGAAACCTGTCATTCAACTTTTAATAACAGTTGTGAATGTGGTTGATCTGTTTTGGATAACATCGCTGAAAATAAATGATCAAACGTTTCTTGCACGAGACAAGTGAACCTTGCTGAGAAATGGATTTTACTTTTAAAATACAGCGTGAGGGAATACTGCACTTCACAGGTGAAAATGGTCTTGGAAAACTTGCCGACCGCCAGTTTCTGGAAACTCAGCGAATTAGCGAAATTAGGGGCTCCGAATTAGAGGCCTGTTACAAAGGTAAATTACTGGCAGTTAAAGCCTAAGGGCATATAAAATGACGTAAAACAGCAAACGTTTCGACTCTTGTGGGACAACTTAAGAAGAACAAAGTTTGCAGTTTGTAATATCTTTTGTAGAATTCTTTACTTCAATAATACACCAGCTTGAATGTATCTTGGTCCTTGCAAGAAGAATCTGCTGAGCCTCAAGTCCCTGCTTCTTCTGGAAAAATGCCAGTTATCCTACCTGTCACAACAGGTGAATGAAACAGACTCACATTGTGGTCTGAGCTGTAGGTCCCCCACCAGCCTCCAGGAAAAGTTCTTCAGGTAAAATTGGGTTTACAAAGCCAGTACTCCATTAACCTTATTCAGACTGACGCAGTACACCAACAGAACTGTCCCCTTGGAGATATAGGACCAATTTTGATTTTTATTGTTTTATTTTATCATCATTATTTTTATGTATTACATAGTCAACAGAAGTCGTAGCAGTATATGATATGGGTTAATCATGGCTATATATGAAAAGGTTTGGAAACAAAGAACGGAAATTTCATAGCACCGTCGGAATAACTGAATAATACATCAAATGAGTCTGGGCTAAACTGAGACCCCGGTGCTTCAGCTTAAATTACATCAGTGAGGAGAAAGAAGAAAATGCAAGAATGAGAAATCAAATTCAAAAGCTGAGTTCACTCTTAGGACTGTTCTTTGGCAAAACAAAGACTATCCAAAAGTCAACGTTGAAA
This sequence comes from Arapaima gigas, assembly GCA_900497675.1. Taxonomy (NCBI): domain Eukaryota; kingdom Metazoa; phylum Chordata; class Actinopteri; order Osteoglossiformes; family Osteoglossidae; genus Arapaima; species Arapaima gigas. The sequence continues at coordinate 1,586,514 of UFQX01000056.1, forward strand.
GTCCCCAGTTGAGTAAACTTGTTCTCACTTTTCCTCAAAAGTACATAAATCCATCTAGGTTGCCAAATCAGTTTTATTTATACACCGTAGCCTTACAATGATCTCAGGTCCCTTCATGTCACACTGACATCTTACTGCACATGTTCTCTTGGAAAGTGGATCCCGGAGTAGTTGGCCTCAGTGATTGGGAAACACCAAATTCTAACATTTAACCCTTATAACATGTTATAAAGGTGGGTTAATATCAGTACACCTCAAACAGGCAGAGTGGAGGTGGTGTCACACACACGCACGTACGCACACACACACACACGCGCGCACCAACAGAAAGCCCAAAAAGATATATGTGACTGCAAAGACATTTGCTGTTTTTGTTCTCCATGCCAAGAAGGGATATTCAGTAGTGGTAGTGCCCTAAAAATAGAGTCAGATAAAACTGGTCTGGCAGAGTAAACTCTAGCTCATACCCACTAAGACAACTGTCATAAAAACTGTCTCAAGATGTGTCCACAGAAGCAATCCTCAATTATTTAAGTTAATACACATTTTTAACGGAAATAACAAAATAAGTCCAAACATTCGCCTGAACAATAAATTAATACATTTTGGACTCATATCTTAACTATTGATCAAAATGATCCTCAAATACTGATGTATTTTCTACAATGTCAGTGTTCCATAATAAGAAAAAAATATATGGCAGCAGGGCTTCCACAGAAAAACTTTTGTACAATGTGAGATGAAATGACATGAAGAATTATCCCTCCAAGACAGGAAATTTTCCAGCAAAGCTTAAGAGGCTCCTAAGTTGGCAACGGGAAGCAGGAAACAATGTGTTAATGTAGGGTTATTCAGCTGAGGTGCAGTCAGGCTGAACCCACCGGATTTTTACTGCTCTCTTTACACACTAAGAGCTCGGAAAAGAAATTAAATGGGTTCAGTCAACAAAACAAGTTGAACTGGGAGGTTCACTGCAGGGCTGCAACTGAAATGTCCCATAACTGGCTGTCTAGGGCCTTGAGCTTAATAGCCCTGCATTGAGTGTTGTAAGGTGCAATGACTGTAATGATGTGTTTTATTTTTTTAAGCATGTATAATGATTCATTTCATTATCTTTCCTTTATTTTCTTCACGGAAGGCTTGCAGTATTTGTGGACAGCATTACCCCCTTAGAAATATACATTTGCACCTATCTCTTTGTTACGAGCCATTGGTGCACATGTGCATGCCTAGTTTGCTAAAAATCTTGAGTAAATTTAAATCTAAGCTTTAATTAAAAAAAAAAAAAAGCAGATCATAACATTTATCCACAGCAGAAACGTATTTAATGAGTTATGCAAAAGTCCTGGTTGAAATATAAAATGAGATGGGGAAATAATGTCTGCGTCTTCTGAATTTGATTTCATCCTCCCAGCTGAAGACAGCTTATAATATGTTTATAGAGAAGCAATTTTACTGTCCTAGGACACATTTCATTTTCCACGTGTTTTTTGTTTCTGTTTTTATCTCTCGAATCTCTTTTTATTATTTATAGCGTATATCTTGCATCCTTTGCATACATTGTTGACTTCAGAGGCCCAGATGTTAACTGCTCGAGGTATTAAACAAATAAATAAATAAAACAGGAGTCGAATAAAACCACTCAGGAAAACTCATTATGGTAGATTTCTGAAACCGCTTTGTGCTTGAAAAAACATTTTTCCTTGGGAAGCCATTCATAATGCAGCTGCAACATTGCTGCATTTAGTATTTATGCACCCCTGACCACATCAAATTTCATTTGTGTTTGACTTCAAAGAAGACATAAAAACTGAATTGTTAATCTAAATTTTTGTAGTCTCAATAAATTAATAAGAAAAGCTTAAATGTTAATTGTTAGATTGAACAAATCGCGTAGAACTATTTGACTGCGTCGGACTGTCGCTTTAGACGGCCCTCTATCAACTCTTGGGCTCGGCAGCCTCTTGCTAGGTGCTGTGTCCCTTTTTTTCCCTTTTTAAATAATCATGTTTATCTGAACAAATTTACATGCTTTAGGGAAATAAAACGTGAAACCTCAAGGGGCTGTTTCAGTACATCAGAAGGACAAGAAGAAGCCAAAATTTACTGGATTAAAATTGAGAATGGACAAAGATCACTTGGTAAGCAAAGGATTTTGATACAAACAAACTGCACTCACATTGCACTATATTGTGTGTGGGCTGCAGTTATTGAGCAGAAAAATAACAAGAAACCAAAATAAGTGCTCATTCCATGCAACATATCCTCCGGCCAAAACTGGGAGAGGGAACAGTGAAGACAGAAAATACACGTCACCTCTGCTGTACGGACACGTGCTACTCTACATTTTGGTTACATGGGTGCCCAGCTGCTGGAAACTCATTTTTTTGGGGGCAGTGAACCCCCTAAGGTTCACTGAAACTGAGAAAAGATGTAAGGATGATCACCTGGTGGACCAACCAGGCTACACAGCTGCTTCAAACAAGGGGCAGGCAACGTGCGCCGTGGTATTTACGTAGTATTCCGACGTAAATACAGGGGAGATGACTGCTGTGATATATTAGGCCTGGGAACATGAAGGTATTTGTTGTGTGTCTGGAAAACTTCTAAGGATATTCAGAAAATGACTATGTTTTAGACAGCCTGAATGTGTCGTTTTCAGAGGTGGAACGTGCGACGGGTTGTGAGAAACAACCTGCTGCTAATTTTCCTTCCACATACAAGGTTAGAGGACAGAAAGAGAGGATGAAGGCCTTTGCCCCATCCCATCCCAGACACCATATAGCTGTGCCTCAAGACTAAAGTTAATGAAAGCATCTCCAAATGAAGGCTTGGCCAAAGCTGAGGTGGTTTTGATAACCAAGATGGGGCACACGACTGCCATTCCCCAAAAGGTGAGGAGGACTAGTTGACAACTTGAACACTGGCGAAACTGACAGAAGGGAAAGCCCTTTGTGTGCTGAAAATGACCCTCTGATCACCTGGTAAGCATCAGCACAGAAAAGAAGCTCCGTTTATTGAGAAATCTATGCGCAGGAGGCATCCTCCGCACACTTCTTTAAATATTACCTCATGTCCTTGTGCTATCCACTGCACGAGCTATCTTGCAAACCTTGTGAAGCATCCAATCCATGATTCTTCCAATCAATTATTACATTATTTTGGATATTTTGTATCAGAGTCACCCATTTTACCTGAAACTATAAGCAAAGGTATTAGAGTCAGATATTTTATTGAATCAATACAGGTTATGCACCTTGGGGCCAAACCAAGAACATTGAGGCTACAAGTCCATATCTGCTTAGCCGGACAGTGTCCTTCATATAGATGATGCAGACCAACGGGCATTTTTATCCGATCTGCACTAGCATCGTATCAAATGACGCACCATTTGTCCTGTTTCTCCAACTTTGCTGCCCCTCTACTCGAGTTTTTGCTAAGATCAGTAGGTGTTAAATTGAAAGCCAGAGCATCAGCAGACATTGTAGAAGCTGAAAGAAGCACTGTGCAGTACTCTTGTCCGAATGTTTGCACGTGTCACTACAGCCTTTCATCTAGACATGGGTGGCAGTTTGCATGGGCGGCAGGCAGTGCTGTTCTATGGTGAGAAAGAAGAGTTAACCATGTTCATGAGCAGAGTCTTCACCCTCAGAAAGGAACGTTTATAACTGCCTTTGGTTTTGTAAATGTGAAGATCAGGGCAAACCTCCACAATAACAAATATCTTTGATTGCTAGATCTCATTTCACATTAAAATACAAACTGGAGTGAAAGTTATCAAATGCAGAACTCCTCTCTGGGCTTCCAGAAGGAAAAAGGCTTAGATGCCATAGCTAAGGAGTGGTTTAAGTGACGGTAGATGGTGATATGCAAAATGAAGGTCTCAGTGAGACTGAGGAAAAACTTTAGTCAGGGGTGAGAGATGGGGAAGCAGGTTGCCATCTGTGGGTTCCTCCAAAGTGGCTCTTTAGAGGAGTGAGGCAGAAGGTTGCCACACATCATCATGTGCAGAAAGGAATGTCTACTGGGTAGTGACTTTGATGTTAAGAGCAAATCCAGCCGCTGTGTAATATGTAATATGAAGCCAAAACAAAATCTAAAAAGTGAAGTTAAAATATTTATTTATTCATTCGCTGACACTTAAAATATAATTTCTGTTGTGGATTATGGAATTTTTATTTGAATTTTTAAATCAAAGTCAGTATAAGCACCCAAGCATTCTTCCTTTACAAATGATCAACATTTTTTTCTGGATATAGTGTTGAACAACTAAGTTAAGATGAAAGAAAACAGAAAACTTTTGAGTTTTTTTTAGTGACAGACAGACTTTTATATGGCAATATCAGAGCTCTTTTTTCTGTATTTATGTGATTATGGAGAGCAGAGATTTTCAGGGCTCTGTAATGGGAGACAAGGCAGCTGGCCTACGGCTGATATATGAGAGTGATTTCGGTGTTCAGTGTTCTAGTAGTCAGGAAAGACTAATAAAACTGCTGTCACCGTGCAAGAAATAAATCGTAAGTAAAATAAAAGAAAGAAAAACAAGGGAATAGATTTCTTGGAAACATACTAAATTACTGTAGAGATTTTGTAAAAATTAATGTTAGAAATATAATTTATGTGGTCTTACCTTATCTAGCTTACTGTCTCTCAGTTTTCTTATTTATCTAATCTTATATACATTAGGTCCAAAAATACATGCAAATGCTCCAGTTAGGCACAGTGCCCTCCTTACATTCTCATTCCCACTTCCAAAGAGGCTAAAAAGGTAATGTGAACAGATGTCTTTGCATCCCAATATTTTTCAAACCCAAATTTGTTTTACTACCAGTTGCTGGCATAAAACAGAAACCCCTGTGCAAATGAACTGTAACAATTCCCAGGTTATATAACACACAAAACAATGTTGTAATTTCATTAAAGCATGGACAAAACCGCTGTCCTGTAAGTGGTGTTAGAGACATACGCAAGCTTTCGATTCATAATATATTCTCATGAACAGGTGCACTCCAATAATAATAATGGTCATAATAATCTTAAACACCAGACCTCTGTCACTTATAATACCTTACAAAATAAATGATCTGGCATGATTTTCTACCAATCTATAAAACTTCTCATAACAGGCATATCAACTTGAAAGCAAAAGGTAAGTATATAGACAACTGCGAGAAAATGAAGGAACCATACATTGTAAAAGCGTGTGAAGTTCATATGCCGTCCAAATACGACAGAAGTAAGTGTTAAGAGTTTTAGTCTGAGACGTCGTCTTATTGCAATGACTTACCTGTGCTGACAGTAAACACGGAGAGGCAGCTGTGCATCCAGATGTGCAGTCTGAAGACAGTCCTGCTGTGAGATCCTGTGCTAGAAGCTGCTCAGGTCTGCTACATCACAGCTCCTCGGGAGCGTCAGACTCGCGCTGCGCTTCCACATCAACTGCCTGGACCTGGATGCACATGCTGCTTCTCTCCCTCCCTCCCTCCTCCCTCCTCCCACTCCAACCCAAGAGGAATAATCTCTCCACTTTAACTTGATTTATAATCTCCTGCTCTCACTCCCTTGCCCCACCCAATCCCCTCTGTTCATATTTATTTACTCTTTTTTTTTATTCCACTGTGAATGTATATTTGCTGTCTTTCTCCTGAACGTGCCTCAATGCGGTCTCACTTTTATAAACTGATGATATCATACGAACACATGAAATGTGAACAAGGGTGTAGATTCGCCCACTTTGATGGCTAAGCCAGCGTTCGCTGATGTAACGCTCTTGGTTTGGAGAAACATCGTCTGGTTCTGTTGTAGGATCTGCAGCTGAGGGGGAGTATAAAACAGGCTGACTGTTACCCCCAAGGTAGTTGTAAATGCCCACAGCAGGAATGCACGGCACCTGCTGTCCCACACCATTAACCCAGGAGGAGCATGCTGCACCCCATCCTTATTTATAGCTTATTTATACACAGGGACTGCCTGATGACACAACGCAACCATTGTGTCTCGCCATAGCAGTGCCGCCGCAGTTACAAGGCTGGCGATGGCGGCAGAAGGACACACAATGTGCAGCGCACTACTGCCAAGCAGATTGAGAGTGGACGGGATTACACAGGATTATAAAGCAGCACACATCATTTCATCAACTCAGCTGGGGAACACACGACACACACTCGCCCAGCTACCGTGCCGTCACGTTGACATACACGCCGGGACAGTTCTGCGCAGCCGTATCAGAGGGCATGTTTAACAACTGATGTTAACACACACTCACACACTGCGGCTGCAGCAGCTTTCTAAAGACTTGGAAGACCCTTGATAGGCAGCAAATGTACATTGGCTATACTTGATCCTGTGTTATGGCCAAGCATGAATGCACTACACACGCCCAGTGTCTGCACACAGCAATTCAACACCTCACCATAGTTGCAAGCCAGTTTATGATCAGTGTGTCGGCCCTACAGTTCACACAAGTTCCCTACACAGATGGCTGTGGCAAGTATGGCTGCAGTAACCGAGTCTGTGTGTGTGTGTGTGTGTGTGTGTGTGTGTGAGAGCAGATTTCACTATGCAATAAGAGCTGGAAAAAGGCTTTAGCATTGGGGTAGGAGCAGGACAAGTGTTAAGATGTCATTATGGGCGAGTGTTAATATGTATAATGTGATTTGCAGGTGCTATATTGCATACTCAGCAATTCATTGAAATTACGTGTATCCACTGTTTGGTGTCTTCTGCTCTTTTGCACTTAAAACAATGACATAATGACTAGAGCCCAGTTAATACACAGAAAAACAGGGGTAAAATAAAACTCACCCCAGAACCTGGGAGGAAAAAAAACAAACATTTGACACTGCCTTTTTGTTTGTATACTGACAGCAATTTCTACCCACGCACATTCATTCCAAGGCCTTGAGTCGAAGCAGTTTTATTCTCCAGGTATCTGTGGTATAACATACCCTTCCACAAGCCATTCAAGTGCAGCAGCAGTCTGGGTGTCCGAGTTTGTGCATGTTTGAACAGCAGTGGGAATATTAGTTTAGAAGTCCTGCTGATTCCAGCTTAAAATAATGCTTAGATAAAAATAAGACTAAAAAATACGTATAATAAAAGCATATTCCAGTGTAAGATTCATTCAGATCAATCAAGTTGTGTCCTCAACAGTTGTATTTCTTTTTTACTTGCGAGTCATCCTTAAAGACTGTCAAGATGTGCTGTGCGCTGTAGCTGCAACAACAGGCGAAGGCACTTGGTAAATGAAATAACGAAAATGATGGAAGCACGTAATAACTGAAAGGTCTGGTCCAGAACTGAAGCTGCTATAAATTGGAATGCATTGTGAGAAAAGCTGAAATGCTTTAATACACTATGATCCACTTCAAGAACATCTTTCATAACAGCAGTTCGCATTAAAGCTTTTACAGCTATAGTAAGTATCAGTTGCAGAGAGGTGCAGTCAAGACTTCCCTGTCAAAATACAGCAAGGAAACCTACTTTGTAACAATGGCTTTGTAACATTGCCTCTCTAAGCTGCTCCTGAAGAAGTCTTCCTGGATTTACCTCTGATATTGTAAGGACAGACTGATGTTATGAAAGAAATTTATCAAACGCCTTATACAAAACCTTGTGTATTTATTGCCTTTATAGAAATGTAGCAGACATCATTCTTTTAGCCTATGAAAAATGTACGCATGTTACATTAATTATAAGCATTAGTTTTTTCTCAAAGCTTCAAACAGCAAATGATTTACGCATGCGGCATGTGAGACGGGGTCACCGTTTCTGGTATAATGACTTCAGCTAAACAATTCTGGAGGCTGGCTACCGTGATCCTGCACATCACCTCCGTGTTTTAATTAGTTCAGTTATTTCGATACGTGATATTTGTAAATGCATATGTGAAGTATGTCTGAAAATTGCATTTAGTTTGTTGTGTGCCCTGTATTCCAGTGAAAATTTTTGAGATAAACCAATTACACTGATCCCTGCTATATGTTCTCTCTATCTACATCCTCCTAACAGAACCTCTCTTGTTTTTATACCAAAAATTCGGTTTAAGTTCGGAACTCCCCACATAACATCTTTAGCCTAATTACTCAGCCTCATCCTGGAAAAAAGGTTTTTATGCACAAATATTGTTTTTCAGGTGAAAAGGATTCATATTACAATTTTTTCCAGCTGAACTGTGTATAAAACTTGTAATTCGTTGCTATTTTATGCATTAAATGCTTTATGTGCCTTGCTTGTATTTTCCCCTGCTGGGTACACATAGCATCTAGTGTGCAGTCTAGCTACGCTTGTGTTCATACAGCGCTATATATGTATTACACCATTTTCACTCTGAAAACTTATTATAACATCCCAAATGCGAGTGCAGAAATGTGTGAGTGAGGGGGATCCGCTACTGCTTTGTGTTCAAATGTTATTACTAAATGTCTGTTGCTGTACAATTAGAGAAGAACATGATGATGGCTCAATAGTTACAATGTTACATTAGTAACTTTTAGTGGTATTTTGGGAAATTGGTTGGGTGTTTTTGGAGAGGGGTTTGAAACAGATTAATTTTTCAGACATGCATTTTTGAAATAATAGGAATATGCTGTTTTCCTGGTGTAAATCTGGTTTTCAGTAATGGATTAGGAACATAAACTGGGGCGTAAGTGTACTATAAATTGTAAAGATAGGGTAAATAGTGATTTTCAAAAAATTGGTGTGGAAACCAGCATATCCCCAGCATTGCAGCAATGCAGTTTGACAGCCATGTGATATGCTGGCATCTAGCAGCAATATAAGTTTAAAAAGCAAGTTCTAGAAACAAGTATTCAGTTTCATTGGCCAATGTAAGAAATTATTTTTTTCTTTTTTTAAGAATCAAACTGCATGATAAAAAAATAATTTCTTTTTCCTTTTAAATCTTGTTCTGTGTGATCTTTTTCATTCACAATCTCTCAGATGCACATTTACTTTAAAAAGTGTACCAGAGAGTTGACAAGTTAGTTTCTCAGTGATTAAAATTTAGTGTTGACTTGGTTATGAAAAAATTTTTAAAAACTACAAGTTCCACAGTAGCTCCTTTGAGGTATCACGTGTTATACTAATTTTATGAGAGAAGGCGCTGATCTTTAAGCATTTAAAGCATACTCAGATATGCATATTTTAAGAGCACGCCTATCTGAATTTAATGTAGTAACTGTCTGTGTGTCTGTGCATTAAATCAGATTCACATCAATTTTGTAGAGAATTTGAATTTATTGAATCTATTAACCAAATACAAATACCAGGGCTAAGTTAATATTACTCAGTCAAGAACCAATTCACACCAACAAAACTGAGTAAATAAGCACTGAGGCACAGCATCTTTCTCAAAGGTACAACAGCTATTTCCCACTTGGGACTCACATATATGAAGTCTCAGCTTTGATGTTCCACAGCACTACCACTGCCTCCTTCCAGGCTTACAGTACACAATAATATCCACTCCATTTGGGCTAAATTTCCATGAAACTGGCTTTGACCGCTTGGACTTCTGCTGCAAGCAATTCAGCAGAGGAGATGGTAAGAAGCAAGCAAGATGCTGAGCCAGGAGGCAAAAGCATGGGGCAGGTGAAGGGCATCAAAAATGAGGGAGACCTCATATAATGAAGTTAGAGAAGCAGGAACCAAAGAACTTGAGCAAATATAGGGAGAAAACAAAAGCCCTGGAGTTAATTATGGACTTCGGAGACCAGGAAGGGAAGAGACACTGGGACTGCCCTGTTGGCTGCTAGTCCTCTCAACTGTGGAGTCATTTTCTCTTTGCCCAATTAACACATGACTTCCATTCCTCTATGTGCATCAAGCCCTGCGACAAAATAAAAAGCGAGATGATATTTTATGTTTATGTTGAACAGCAGCAACCGAACTCAAAGCACCACTTACAAGCCTTTGATCTTCATTTCCTTCAGTACCAGGTATGAATAAAAAAAAAAAAAACTAATAAATGTCTGGCACAATTAACATGTGAAAAGGCCTAATAAATTCTCTATTGTAATGACTTGTAAAAACATACCGGCTTTTTGTAAATTGTGTGACAACAGTGGCATATGTAAACCTTTTAATATTTTCCTATCCATGAATTTACAACAAAATATATTCATGGACAGTGCGAGTGTCCTACTGAGAAGACATGTGCTTGGCACATGTGGACAACAAACCAACAGTCAGAACACTACAGCAAATAAAAGTGTCAAGGACTAATACATCAGACACTGTGCAGAGTACAAGCATATATTTCACAAATAACATTACTGCATAAATCCTATCTAAAAATTACTATGCTGTTTTTCTCTATTATTTGCACTGCATGGATCCCTTATGTAAATGTGATAAGTATTTATGGGTTTTTATTTGTTTTAGACTGGGACAGAGTTTTTGCAGCTAAATGGAAAGGTTGTTGCGTTGTTTATGTGTATGAATAACATGCAGTCAAAATACTGCTTCATTTTTTTCTTACTAGATATAAAATGGACAGATTTTTTGTTATTCATTACGAAACAAGGCAGGTTACTGACCGACCAGTGTTTTTACAGACCCATGACAAGCTGCAGTGATCACTTGCCTTCCAAAAATTAAGAGGCTAAAAGGCATATTTGACCACATAGGTGAAACATAGTGTTTTTTTGCCACGGTCTCCATTACAACCTTATACTTAAAAAAATAAACATTTAATCAGATGAAGTACATAACATCAATAAAAGCCAAAGATAAATGGAGGCATTACAAACAGGTTTGATGGAAACGGTCTTGTCTGGTGTCAGAATTACATTGCAATAAAACGACCGTCTTTCCAGACTACACTGTAGCTCCAGCAGAGTTAAATCTGAGAGGAATTATTCAGTTCTAAAGGGATCAAGCAGGATCAAACAAACTGTCCCAGATGATTTTCCTCAGCCGATTTTAGTCTGTATGGAACTGGAAAGGAATCTAATTGTTGAATAATGCTAAAAAGTTCCCTGGACAACCTACTGAGAACAGCATTACAGTAATCATAACTTGGGGCAATAAAAGCACTGAGAAGTCCTAAGACACAGAAAGCTAGTATGTTATGTTTAGTTGTGTTTAAATCAGGTGTCTCAAAAACTAACACTACTGTATGTTTTTAATGTAGAACAAAAACAAAATGTAATGCAACTTGTAACAGAATCAACGCAGTTAACATTACAAGGCTTTATTTTGTCACGTGTGAATTTTGAAACATTTTTTCCCCCTATTCCCAGATTTGATTTAATGTAAATATGTAACAAGCCAGCAAAACAGTTGTGCCCCTGAATCAAAATTACGCTGGGTTTAATAAACACGGCACTGAATCTTCAATCCATAATGTTAAATGAGCTCCCACAGCAGCAGATGCAAATCACAAAAAATGAGAGACCCCAAGAGAGCCTTGGAGAGCTTCCTGCGTAACCAGAGCCAAAGCTTGATGGTTCAGTTACATATTTTGATCTTTCCTCTATATTTAACCTCTCAGCCTGTATTTAACAGGATTTATTCTCTCCTTCCTTACCTCCCTGTCCCCTATTGCTATCGCTCTTTCTTTCTCCCTCCCTCTCTCTTTGTCTGTTTCTGGGCTGTAGTCCCAGTCCATATCCATGGCAATGTGCAATTAAAGACCTCTCTTCCCCCTGACACCCCAGCCCAAAGTGTCACAAAAAAGTACACTAATCACTATGTTCCACATTCAGGGTTCTCTCTCCTCTCACTTTTTGGCAATCTTATTCCCGGCCCCTTGGAAAATCATCCCTTGCACTTGCCATCATATCTCTTGCCAGATGTCACACCCCTTTGTTTTTCTATTGTGTTTGTGTAATATTTGTAAACGCTGTAGTTCCAGCTTGCTGCCGTTTATCTCATGAGGAACTATCTAACTATTCTGCATACTCTTGACCTCTAACATCTGTGATGCTCCACACCTGTGATCCGATAAGCCTACATGCAAGAGGTGAGGTGTGTTTAACATCAAAATCTTGACAGTACAGACCAAAATATTTGTATGTCAATATCTGAGCATAAAATTGCATTTCTCATTTCTCTGTTAATTTGCTTAAAAAGACGGCGTTGTGATCGTAAATTAATTAATACATCCATAATGATTGGATGCAGTAAAGAAGTGCATATTTAGTTAAGCTTACAGAGGATAAACCTCCAAATGGCCAAATGATTCTCCCTCTCCAAAAGTGCCACGGCCTGTGGCCACTTTGTGCTCAGATTCAGACTCAGCTACACATTGCACATGAGACACGTGCCAGCCTGCCCAGTGCACTGAAGGGCTAAAAGACAGGAGGACAGACAGCCAGGGGAAATTATTTGATCTGGATATACAACTGTTCTCTTCTTCTCAAGAGAATCATCTTAATATTATATGCTACCACGACCGTAGACACCAACAAGGCTGCAGAGGTCATCTCCCCTTGCTAAAAAAAAACTGTTTACTTGCTTGAAATCAATAAAATATTTCTAGGTTCATGATTCTTACAGTAATTCAGAAAGAGCAAAACACTGGTGGTCCCAGGTTGTATCAATGCCTGGGCAATTAGCGTCTTGGATAACCAGTGTTCTAGTGATCATGCCTTAAATACAGCTGCATTATGCCTTTACAACTCTAAAAAGCCATACAAGTTGAAAAAATAACATTTATCTGAGAAAAATATTATTTGATTTCATAAACTGTCCAGATTATGCTATGAATATTATATTGAAATGCATGCAAACATGAGGTAAAAAGAAGTAAACTAAGCAATGTAACAATCTGCATGCATCTCAGAATGCTAACCTAAACCAAAGCCAAACCCCATCCAAACCACAATCAAATTAAAACCGTAAAATTTAAAAAGAAAACTGGAAAATTAATTTATTGGTTTAGTGTTTGCTTTTCTCCAAAGTGACAAAAAACCTGCATTAAATAAGTACATTTCACAACAGGTGAAGCGCTTTAGATACAGACACTTGATCACCAAATCATAGTTAGGTTGTCCCATACCGCTGCTTTTGACAACACGCATTACAGATACAGTAGCTGCCTAAAGAATTACCTTGGACAGAGGTGATCAGGACCGATGGTCTGACACAAATTTATGGAGCTGTTATAAGATGAGTGGGTCCAGAGGAGATTTGTTTCAACACGATTTTTGAACGCTCAAAACAACTGACCAGTTCAATTTCAGACTTCTCACAAGTGGGAACACCATGTGGCCAAGCTCTTTACTGAAAGCAAATGATTAACTTGTCCAGTTGCTATAGTGTTCCTGACAGGTGGATGAACCTGCTGGTAGATGTTAGACAGTCACCCAAGCAGAAATGTCCAAGCAGCAAACTGCAGCATGAGAGAATTCAGTTGTGTAAAAAGCTGGGTAAAAGAGAACAGAGGAAAATCATCAGTGATATAAGAGGAGAATGCATGAGAGTTAATGTCAGTAGTAAAGGAAGCAGAGCAGATGATGCAGAGTAATGGGCCCAGCACTGGTCCCAGTGCAGCATCAGTTGACTGAAACTGAGGGGAAAACAGGGAGCCGTGCCAAACCACCTGGAAAGAGTTACTCAGCAGGTAAGACTCAATTCATTTCAGCTGTCATACTTTCATTCCAAGCTGGTCAGAAAACTGGCCTGAACTGAGTCTGGGCCCAGAAAAATTTTTTTAAACAGCAGCAGGCATTTTAAAGGCAGATGGCAAGCATCCAAAGGAGAATATAAAATTAAAAATATAAGAAATAAAAGGAATGCCTTGTGGGGAAACAGGCTGTAAGTGAAGAAAATTGATGGGATCAGGGGAAGAGGCGGCGGCTCAGTGTGAGAGCAGGAGATCAGAGATTCCACATTTGAAAAGCAGCGGAAATGCAGGGAATGACCGTTTGCTGGGAGCTCTGGCATGGGTGGGGGAGGTAATTGTCAAGGTCCTATTGGTGATGGAATCAGCCTCGTCTCTAAAGAAAGAGACAAAGGATTTAGATTTACTTTCAGTTCTATTAGCATGAGGCATATACATTAATGGAGTTGAAATATAGTTATTCGTTCTGGATGCTTCTACTTCGCAATTTAAACTGGCAGAGGATGTTATTTGTTAAAATTTGTAAAGAAAAATGCATTTTGAACCAAATAATCCTATATTATGATCATCTTTACAGTCAAGTGTAAGATTATTTGGACTCTGGCTCTGCAATCATACACTCCTGTGATGGACAAACACCAGACCACATCCTGACCCCTGAGTAACTGTTCCCTTCAAAAAAGGCATCTTTCTAAGTTTCATCAGGGCAGCTGTGCCATTTGGCAGTGGAACAGGAACAGGGAAGGAGGGAGCGGGTGAGCAGGGGGAAGGGGGAGGTGGCAGTAGTAACCCTTTAACTAGGCCAGTTGGGTTGATTATTTTAAGCTCAGAATGATGAATTGAAGGCCCTTTGGGTCCCCACTGGAGGTGTCTGCGAAAAGGCAGATTTGAAAGTTACTAAGGAGATAAGAGGAGACAGACTGCTCGGAACTTTCTAACCTTATCCTTTACAATTTTAAACGCTATAAATAATACAGAATTTTCACTAAAAAAAGCAATATGAATCCTGTGTTTTTCCCTCATGAGGCTTGCAAAATGGCATGATCATGTATCTGTGTATAATAGGATGTAATGAAATAATGCCTTTCCTTTTGCAATTGGACCCCTGAGCATACTGCTATGCCAGACAGGCTTGGAAATAAAACATTCTTTTCAGCTGTGTGAATTGTTGTTAATGATGGCGATTCTGTTCTGCAGAATTATTTAAACTGAAAGCATCAGATACAAACACTTAACAGAGCAAAAAAGTTTTTTAAAATCTCTACTCCTGTTTACAAATCCAAAAATCTGCCCTGTCATTCAGACTCTGACTTATCACACCTTCTTCTTCTATATTAAAAACACAGCAGCCATAGCAAAAATCACAACGTGATCCACTGCCTGCTACTGTAATGTAAAGTCTGCCAACTTTTACTTTTCTCAAGTAAGGAATTTAATATTCTCAACCATGTACTGACATTTACCCAAAGACGGGTATGCTGGTTTTCACAGCAAGCATAACACAAGTTGAAAGCTATAAAAGACAGACACATGAAACAGGTATAAGAAACTGACTGATTTTTTAACTGCTTTGTGTAAACAGACATCTTTCTGTTCATGTCACTACTATACAGATTTATTTTCACAATCACTATTTAGCTGAGAAAAATGTTAACAGTAATATCTAGGTAAATGTGTTTGACTTGTTTTGCTTTGAAATCACTTTGCTTATTGTAACTTACATGCAGATTTAGGCGTTAGGGTTGCCTCCTGGGTTTGTGCTCCCAGGCGCACGTGCTGACACCCCCTTTTACTACCTTTACCTTTCATGACGGAGTAAACCATCTCTATGTCATACTGCCCCCTAGTAGAAATACTACAGTGAACTCGGACTCATAAAGTAGCATAGTGTGCAAGAATTGTTTTCACATTAAAAAGACCAACAGACCCGCCTGCAACGTGCCATATAAGTATCACACGGAGGCACCTTTAAGCAGAGGTGCTTAACCTTTTCTAGGTCGTGTCCCCTTTTAATAATCCTATGGAGGCTAAGAACGGCAGAAATACTGCACTCGCACTGAGAGCCGACATATCTTTATAAAATAGTCTGTAAGGGCATAAAGGCACGCCCACACACACTGAGAGCGTTACCAGTTCAGCTGAAACGTATGTGTTTGGACTGCTGAAAAAAATAAAAAATAAAAATACACGCCAGTTTACCGTTCCTGTCAATATCACAGCCTTAAATTCAATGCGGCGAAAACTACAAGACCCGCCTTCTCAAGATGGTGACCAATGAAATAATCAGGCTGATCGGGCAAATCCAATAGGAGCGTGAGAATGGTGCACTTCCGGTACCTGCGCTGAGGGAGTGGAGCACTCTGGGGCTGCGCGTGCCGCGGTTTGTACGGCGACTGGTAGGTGTCTGATGTCGGCCAGCACACGGTTTGTAAAAGACGGTTTTTTCCTTTGTTTGCTGATGATGGCTGGGTGGGTATTTACTGACTACCGCTGCTCTTAAGCTTGTTGTCCAGCGCATATGTTTAATGCGGAATAGTGGTTAATGTCTGTAAGATCGCACTACAAGTTAGGCCACAATGAAGTTCGTCTCCCGTACAGTTAGATTGCTTGTAATGAAAATACTGCACAGATTCCAGACATTTTCAACAACACTTGTTATTGTCAATCACTATTGTTTGAGTGAAGATCAGGTGTCACTTTCAGAGACTGTATAACTACCACCGTACACGTTATAATACTTTTGGTCCTGGACGTACGTGCCTGCATTGTATTGCTGTTTTGTGTAGATTGATGGGCTTTAAAGGGATTGTGGGCGGAAGGTTAACACCACTCGAGTATGAAAATGATTTAGGGGAACATGATCGTCAAAGGAATATTTGAATTGTTTCCCTTAACGTAGGTTCATCTGATAAACATTTGGTTTTATTCATTCATTTGTTGCTAACAACAGCTGGTGGTGGTGAAAAATAAGATGGTGGTGGTCCAGGACCGATCCCAAAAGCATGGGGCATGAAGCAGGATGCACCATGGAAGGGACATGAGCCTATTGCAGGACAACACACACACACACACAAAACTACTTTTAATTACAAATATACAGGATAAATCGACAGATATCCTGTAGCCTGGGATGTAGCATAGAGCCCTACCATACCCATCTAACGCCCTACCTATCTACCCCCTCCTCCCCTAATACGCCACCTTGTAAGCTCTTCACCGGGGTCATCAGGTAGGCACCATCCTTCATCGGCATTTCGCTGACTTAGGCCCACGACACCTCCGGATGGCTCAGCAATGCAGCCTGGCGTCCCAGACCCACCCCCCCTCCAAGCTTACTAGGTGAAACGTCCCCACCTAACTACACTACCTCACCTTCCCCCATTCTAGTTGTGCTCTCCTCAACCATAGCCACTGACTACCCCTCTCCGCTACCTGTGACAATTCCTTTACCACTTCCCTTAACCTACGTTCTCTAATTCCCAACTCGCTCAACAGCGCAGTAACAGTTCTTGCCACAAAGCATCTGGCACCTACCTCTACCAGTTTAACGTATGCCTGCCACCCTTGGCCACGAGCCTCAGCCACTAGTTCATCGTACCTCAATCTCTTCCTCTCATACGCTACCTCCACGTCATCCTCCTATATATGCGTGCACTTGTTCATTTGTACATGTACACAGTAAGGGCAGTTTGGCTGAAACACATGCCTTTGGACTGTTGAAGGAAACCAACACAGGCATGAGGAGAACAAAGAAACACCACCCAGACTGAACCAGTCTTGGTCCCAAACCAACAGCCTAGGAGTTCATTGTGTATAAAGTTGGTCTCTAACAATTTTGGAGTAGAAAACTTCTTGCTATTAACTTTTTTTGAGAAGCATTCAGTATTTATTTGTTCATAAATAACTAATTCAAATTGTTTGCCCAATGGGCTCTGAGCTAACAATCACAAATGGAAAATGCTGCATTGAGTTTTAGAGCACCGTGCTCCACCTCTGGCCAGGGTTTTTCACCGCGTTCTTGAGAATGTGTCATAAATACTGCTGCCAGAAGACTGAGAACATACTACTGCCTCCCCCTCTTCAGAGCTGTCACGTTGCTGTGTAAACAAAATTGCATATGAACAAAAAGTGATCCACCATTTTTGCCAGCATGCAATACACAGGTAGCTGCATATAGAATTGATGAGCCCTTGCCCCACTCTGTGTCGCACTCAACTACAGTATTTTTTTTCAGTAATGAGTTAATTCTTAGTCTGAATTAAATTCAAACAGGGGTCCTACTGTATATTGAATTTTAAATCTGTTTTCTCCAAATCATGAGTCTCAAGTCCCCTGGTCAAATAGTGAACCAAGAAATGGTTACGGTGTTCTGGGGAGCCAAACTTGCGTAATGCTGTCAGTTGTGAGACGCAGCGAATCAACTGTATAACTGTATAAACACACGTGTATTAATTACCTTTACTTTTGTAATTAGTTAGTTGACATTTTAAAGTGTTTATCATACTGAAGTGGGCATTTTTAGATCATTAGGGATATTTTGGGTAAATTAATTTGGGGTTTCTCAGGTGAACCTGAAACAAATCATAATTTTGCTCATAAGAAATAGTGGAAATAGCTCAGTGCTATTAGAGTTTGAAGTATTCAAGCGAATTCTAGAAACCAGCTATACTCATACTGGGATATAGGTGTATTTTTGATGCATTGACCCCCCCCCCCCAAGTTCTCGTCATTATTTCAGCTTCTGTTTGTTTTATTGTCATGTCTGTTTTTGCAGCAATGAAGACTGTGAGTCAAAAAGAGACAGGAGGAGCCAGCATCACCCATGATGTCAACTCCTGGGTCTCAGTGTGCCCAAGTGGCCTATTGGAGGTGGTTAGGCATAGAACACAGGAGAGGGGGGCGGGTGATCACTGTCCCAAGATGGGATCGATCTGCAGAGTCCAACTGCGACCCAAAATGGATGTTAATTCAGACATGCAGAACTCTTTGTGTGTGGCAGAATCTGACACTGTAGCTGACACCCAAGTTGAAACGCAGACAGACTCCTATCCCCGTTCCCAAACCTCGCTTCTCCAGATTCCACTGAGCCAATGGGTCTACCTTCGAATGGGAGAGGGCCAGTGTGATGTCGTTGAAACGTGCATTGAAGGAATGAGGGCTGGAGAGAAGTGTGAGGTGAGGATGTCTGGCAATCTTGTCATGTAGAGATTTTTCTTCTTAAATGAAGAGTACCACTTAACAGTGCCTGTCAAAATATCAGTAATGCTTATGGAATAGCCAGCCTCAACAGTAGATGGAAATGTTGTTTCTGGAGCCATTCATATTCAAATGAATATAGTAGTATAAATTTGTGTACATAAAACATGCTGTATTAAGTGATGCATTAAGGCATATTGGTCAGCATATACATTGTTGCAATGTAACATTGGGATTTCAGTAGAATGGTCTGTAGCAGTATACTGTGGCACTGATAAGAAATGTATTAAAATGTGAACCTTTTCATTTGCAAGTTGGATGGTTCAAAAAGAAAATGAATTCAGTAGTGTGACGGAACACTAAGCTTAACTGTCTATTTCTGATAAATGTTCTAGACCAGGGTTAACTTGTTTTCTCTTATTTTAGCTGTTAGTTTCTGCCTTCAAAGGTAAATCCAGATCAGAACCTGCAAGTAAACAACAAGGTGCTTGTCATCTACTTGGACAAGTAGAGGCAGCAAACCAGCATACAAACGTGCAGGAGTTAACCAGCACACAGGCTCTGATGGAGGAGAAAAAGAATGCAAGTGATCAACAGGGTTTTCTGTTGGAGCTCCATTCCTTCACTCCTGGAAAAGAATCATGGGAGATGTCTCCTGGGGAGAAATGGGCCTGGGTAAGAAACTACAAGCAATGGGGAGGGGTAAGGTTTCGGGCAGGGGATGTGTGGGGGGCAGCAGACTGCTACGGCCGAGCGCTAAAGCTGCTTTTTACGTTAAAAGAGGAGGAGAAGGGCAAAGTAGGAGAGAGGAAAAAAGGATTGGAAGGGATTTTGGAAGAAGAACATTTAATTAGAGAAGAAAGTGATGCAAAGGGAGAAAGCAAAGTGAATTTAGATTTACAAAGAGCAAAAGATGAAGAGAAGAAAGAAGAATTGCCAACAAAAGGGGCAGAACTCTCGTCGAACTCTGCTGCCAACAGCGAGAAACTAGATCAGTCATGCCCTGTGCAAGAATGGATCCCATCATTTGAAGAATACAAAGCATTTAGGTCAGAACTTCACTCCAATCTATCTTTGTGCCAACTCAAAATAGGCCTACCAGAAAGGGCAAAGTACAGCAGCAAAAGGGCTGCTGAGCTTGATCCTAACAGTACCAAGGCCTGGTACAGGCAGGGCCAGGCCTGTGTACAGGTTGGTGAGTTGGATATGGCACGTTCTGCCTTTAAGAAGGTCCTTGAGCTGCAGCCTGGATCCCCATCAGCCTTAAAGGCTCTCAGAGAAGTGGGTGTGCAGGAGAAAGAAATGGACAGCAAGCTTGGTCAGAGGCTCAGTAAAATGTTCAGCTAAGTGCTTCACTGTGTTGCTGCATGATGAAAAGCAATGGAAACATAATTGGCAACATCAAAAGTTGCAGAGACATAAGTGGACGCTGGTTGCAAAAATCAGTAGTCTGTGTACTGTTGAAATACATCATTGATAAAGTTTGTGTGACTGGTGACATCTGAAACCTATTTTACCACTGTTCTCATATGGTTCTGGGCTTATTTTTACTTTGAATAATGACTGCTGATATGTGGTATAGTGAGCCAAAATGTAGATATGCTGGCTGCGTTTTGGGAGCAGGACAGGTGACACAATGTACTTGTTTATTTGTGAACCTGGGGGGTGGGCAGAGAAAGCAACTGGTCAGGCCTCACAGGGTTCAACAGCTTTTGGGCCTCACAATTATATAATCATTAACTGTTCAATGATGATAAAATGATCACTTTTAACTGGATAATGTGCCTGCATGCGACTTCCAACAGTTACAAATGCTTTGTACTGTTACTCAAGGTTTTTAACCCCAAAGTAATCACTGTATACAGAGAACCTGTAAAACTTGAACCTACATAATACAGTATTCTGAAAATATTAAAAGTTTACTTTGGTGTTGTAATAACTGAAAACTGTGTATTTTTTCCATAGCTGAAAAGTATGCATTTTTCACAATTGTAGTTAGAGCAGGGACAGGTTTTCAACGTAATGCATAATATTTATAGATATTGGATAAAGGGGAAATGAGCATTTCAGAAATATAATTCAAAGGGTGACATTAGACCTGAAGATATGTGGGTAATATTTAAACAAAAGTTTGATAATTGTAACTGTGTATGTAACATACAGTCAGTCAAGTTTTGGGGGGGAAAAGTTACATGGAAGATTAACATTTGGTTAACTTTAAGTTGCACTGTCACAGGGCTATCAAACTGGTTTTGAATATGATCACAAATGTCGTGCCGAGTAAACAACCAATCTTTAGTTTGGTAAACAGTTTAAAGAACAGCACAGAAGAAATGACACATAGAGGTAGTGGTCAAAATACATTAATGGGGGGAAAAAATAAAAATCAAATATGAGGTTTGTCTAAAGTTTTTGGGTGAGTCACTTTCAGAACAGCTCAGCAACTTGACTTCTAAGTTATGCTTTATGTACATTTAACTTCTCAAATTCACAGACTGAGCAAGGAACGTGCTTCCTGTCACCAAGTTCTCCTCTCTGAACCACATTATCCAACATAATGAGCAAATGTTTCTTCCTATCAATTTTATATATGTTACATTAACCACGATGGGTTGTTGCTCAAAGACAACTCCATGATGGAACCACCTACTTTCACTGTAATTTCAACATACCATTTGAGAAATCTTTTTCTTCAGTCTTGGGCCAATTTTCCTCTTGCAGCCACGTCTAGGGATGTTGCCTACAGTCTGGGCCTTAAACGTCTTGGTAACGCTGGCGACCATGATCACAGGAACATGAAGAACTTGGGAGATGGTCTTGTAGCCTTTATGTTAGCCATGCTACTGCCTTCTTTCTAACCTCCTCAGACGACTTTTTCTCAGAAGCTTTTCCTTCTGTTTTCCATGTTTAGTGTGATACACAAAATAGCAGACTGAGCACTTTTCTCATTTAAACGAGCTGATGCAATTATTTCTTATAACTTATAAAGGTACCAGTAATATCGTCCAGGCCATTTGTGAAGCAGCGAGCGTTTCAGACCAGGCCGAGTTGTACCGCGGTGACGTTTCTAACGGCGGCAGAAACGGTTTCCTTCTTCTCTCGTGCACGAAGGTAGCGTTGAAGGGCAGTGGTTGTATTGCACCCTTGGTCTTGCCGTGAATTATTGCTATTACAAAATGTGGTTGTTTCTTATATATTAATAAGGAGAAATTCATTTTTTCGACGTCAGGTAACGGAGGAGACAATAAAAAAAAGGTTTGTTTCCGCCCGGTTTCGAACCGGGGACCTTTCGCGTGTGAGGCGAACGTGATAACCACTACACTACGGAAACTACTGGCTACGACCTCGCTCTCTATCTATATCTTTCTTATGTCGCTAACGCTAAGCGACGCAACGTAGCAATTTGTCATCGAGAAACTATTGTAAATTAATGATTTTATTTCAATATGGCGGACCGGCTCTCACGGCTTTTACAAACCATATTATTACCGAGTGAAGAAACACAGTCGGACCTTTAAAAAAGGTGGAAAATGCCGAAACCCGGGATCGAACCAGGGACCTTTAGATCTTCAGTCTAACGCTCTCCCAACTGAGCTATTTCGGCTGATACCCCACTTGTTCTCCTCCCATGCCATGACTCTGAGAGCTTGTACACAGTATATTATTAAAATATCTTCTATACGCACTTGGCCATGGTTAGTTTGGAAGTGACAATATTTTAATGATCGGCAAACAAGGTGATCGACATTATAATGCATGAAAAAACTGTTGAAATGAACTGTTGAATTATAATGTTGAAAAAACGCTTAGAGGAGTGCCATGGGCCACTGAGGAATATTATATACAATACATGTTTTCTATTCCATACTCTCCATATTTAGCAGTTTAAAGCCATTACATTAATACACAATGTCTTTTACAGACGGGGCTCTATAAAAAGTTACTTTAGAATGCACACCAACGACATAAAACTATAAACGGGCAAATACTGGAAGTGCTACATATCACAGACTAGTAAGAGTAAATTTCACTGTGACATTATACACGCCACCAAGGACAAAAAAGACAACATCCAATTCTGAAATATATTTATTTTCATATTTGTTTCTCTGACCAATGAAGAAGTGTTGAAAAATATAACAGAAGATAAGCAGATGTCATTATTTCTCACCGCGTTAGTTTTTCCCGGTCAGTGATCATCCAGACGTATCAAAACTAAGTGTCCCTTTTCCCTACTGTCTCTTGGGTCTGTTCTTGCCCATCACCCTGCTGTCACAGAGCTCTTGAGCTGTGGAAAGTTGCCTCCAGGCATCGAGAATGAGGAACAGAGGAATGACAACCCACAGAAAATTCAAAAACACAAAATAGAACCAGAAGTAGATGGGGTGTCCCGGCTGGCTGTGGATGTAGCCGTCTCTGTGCTCCGTGTAGAAATACAGAACTGTACCGTACAGCTGACCTGAAAGGAGGGAGTCGTGTTAAGTCACATCACCTGTGCTCTCGCAGACAGGGAAATGAACCCCACGCAAGACCCACGGGAACAAATTATTACTAAGCCCTCGATGACCAGTAGCTCAGTGAGAAACACCTGTAAACTTAGCAAGACGTGGCAGAGTATCCGTCTGCTGTACAATACGCCTTCATTCACGGAAATTCCAACAACAAACTCACATTTGTAGCAGAGCTGATACTAAAACGGTTCCCAGTGTCTTATGAATAAAGACAATTTGATCAAAAACATTTGTTGAGAAAGTTACACGATATGGATACCTAGAATTTGACCATTTATAACTGTGAAGCATTAATAATTCATTAAATAGACGTTTTTGTCCACAGAAACTAATGGGCATATTTTCCCCCATAATCCACAACAGGTACATGTTTTCAGGTTTCATGAACATCATGCATCATGATATCACAAACCAGAAAGGTGACTTCACCTGTGCCCTTCAATCATTAATTGTTACAGAATATTACAGATTGTAATAGTATTAGATTAGATTAGATAGATAGATAGATCCCCCCCCCGTGGTTACCTAAAGAGACGATGAGCTGCAGCACAAAGCGACAGGAGCGGCATCCCAGGAAAGCCACCACGGTCCAGATGCTGAGGGGCCCCCAGAAGAGCGCGGTCACCGTTTCCATGCACACTGTGAAGTTATCCGCGCTGGAAAAGACCGGTCACAATCGATCGTGTCAAAGCTTAAGGAAACTTGTATTACTGAAGGTAGCAAAACCTTTCACAAATTATTAGAGACTTAAGAGAACTTTCAACAACTTTCCTTACATGACGTATCTGCTGTCTCCTTTTGAATATTCTTTCCCTGATGGGGAGACATGCAGAAAAGAGTCAGACCTGTTTTGTCGCTAAACGCCAGTCTCGCCCCGGCGTTTCAGAGCTGCACTTACAGAGCTGCGAGAGGAGGCTCTGGTCCGAGGGGATCGCGCGGTAGTGCAGCGTGAACCAGCCCTCCACCACCATGTGTATGAAGCCGCACACCGTGAACCAGCACAGCGCGAGCCTGCGCGCGCCCGACAGCCTTCTGCCTCCGGCGAACACGGGCAGCTCGTTCCTGGTAAACAGCCACATCAGGAGAAACAGCGCTCCGGACACCGAGAAGAGGAAGAGCAAGATCTCAGGCATGGAGCGGTCGTTGTCCACATAGTGCGGGACGGACAGGTCCCGCGGCCAGTAGGGGTGAGGCGCACCGCTCGCTGCCTTATCCATCTGCTCCTGAAACGACAAGGATGAAATAAAACCCACGCGACACGAGTCTAAACAGCGCACGTCACTCACACTTCTATGCACAGAGGCAGGTAAGATAAACGTGACAAAAATCAACTGCTGCAAAACCATATACAGTGTAACCACATTTGTCCAATTCTGTGCGCTGTATAAATGTACTTACGCTATTCTTTAAAAAATGTCAGAAATGTGATGAAGACGGATTTCGATTTCGGAATGCAAGCAGGTTGTCAGACACTGCCGTGTTTTCCAGCCCCGATTAACCAGCGGAGGTGTCCGGTTAACCGCGGAAAAAAGGAGAAAAGCCACACGCTAATCCAGCTTTCCCAGTCGAAGTCTCGCTCAAAGGAAACATTTACTGTTTAATAAACAGCTACTTATTTGACACAAACCAGTGGCAACGCGCCTGTGGGTCGCGCCACCCAGGGAAAATACCTCTCAGCCAATCAAAAGTATAAGCGGTGAAATTGCATAACGGCTTTATGACAGGTTTGCTGTCGCCCGCGGTGCGTTGTGGGTGACGGTGGAAATGGGCGGTTACACTGATTAAAGCGGCCTATCAGAAGGCAAAGTCAAGTTGTCGCCTTTTATACGCATGGTTTTTCTTTGTTCCAATTGGCTGCCCTTCTCAGAACACAAGTTATGGCCAGTGAAGTTTCATTGGTTGTCTCGCTTAATACCAGGGTAAGGATGAAAACAGTAAAAATTTTAAAATGTGGTATAAAGAAAGGAAGAGTAATATACTCAGAAAAAACAAGCAAAAGAGTCTGGTAAAATTTAGCCAAAATAGGTCCTCCGTGCCGTTTCAGGGATTATCCCTGCCGTGACCCGGATTCGAACCGGGGTTGCTGCGGCCACAACGCAGAGTACTAACCACTATACGATCACGGCGAGCTACTGGAGGAGCTGGAAGGACTCTGTCATCACGGCTATAGATACATAATCTCCTAATTTATGTTATTGAATAGTTTGTGCTTCAAAATTTTTTGGTCGTTCAAGATGCAAATGGCTCAACTTCTGAACTGATGTGCGCCAACTGATGAATTAAAATCGCATTTAAGGCAGGAGAATTTGACGAGTTAAAATACCTGACGCTGACATCAAACTTTTGCCAGAAGGTAGTTACTAAGTTCATTTCAAAAATATCTTTCAAACTATGTGTTCAGAAAAATTTTGTTTAAAGGTATTGGTTTAAACCTCTCACACAGTTCTCCCATATGGTCTAGCGGTTAGGATTCCTGGTTTTCACCCAGGCGGCCCGGGTTCGACTCCCGGTATGGGAAGCTGAATTTTTTTTTCTTCTATACGATTGTAAAACAAATTGTAACTCAAGTAAAACAGTCAGAAAACAGCTGACCTGAAATACATATTTTAGCTTATAAACATTTAGTACTGCGTAAAAGGAGAAGGTTTCGTTGCCGGTCAAAGGCTGTCATCTTCTGCACTTTGAACTCCTAACCTCTAGCGGGCGATAACGAGCATATAGAATAACAGCTTGAAAAAAGGGACAACAATAAAGTTAACCGGAAGTCTGTTGACGTTACTTGTCATATGATGCAGAAGATGAGGAAGGTGAAGTAGAAGATTGTTTTGTGGACAGTTTAGCTGTTTGAGAGCCTCTCTTCATTCGTGTTAAAGGGATTTAACCAGCTTGAGACCTTTTGTTAAATCTAAGCGGTAACTGGGCGGTCCGTTTGTCGGTCCAGAAGAGCGAACCAATATTCCGTTGTGTTACGTTCAAAAAGGGCTTCGCGTGGTTCCTCTGGTTGCTCCTCAGAGTGCACTAAAATGAAAGACGAGGTCTCCCTGCGTTTAGAAGGCTGTCTGTTGCGCTTCATGGACCAACTGGAGTTGCTTGAGGAGAAAAGACAGCAGCTTAACTCACTCATAGAACAGGTATGAGTCGGTGAAGAGGTTTTAACTCACTGCTTTATCTCAGAAAAGCGTTGATAATGTGGTGGGGCGGTGAGGTCCTGCAGGGGCTCCGCTTTTTCTTGGCGAACAAGTAATATTGCCCATTTTTGAAAGGGTCAAATAGCCGAACCGTTAGAACATGGTTTGTATTCACTTGCACCGCAGGGCTGGTTCTCCATCTCCAAAGCGCGATATGCCATGGGGAACAAGCAGGTCTCTGCCCTGCAGTACAGTAGTGAGATTGTGCCGCAAGTCAGCGTCCATGTCAGGTACTGTGTCCCTCTTATTCATTTGAAACAGATCTCTTTCCTTTGATTTATTAAAAATCAGTATCCGGTTATGGCTGTGAACCAGACATACTGTAACTGTTTATTGTGCAGAACACTGCCCAATGGGGAGACTGGATTTGAAACAGAGCAGATGGGACAGCAGCCTTCTGGAGATGCCAAGGACGCTGCCAGGCGAGTGGAGGAAGTTGGCCCGGTGGACGAAGGTGCAAACATTTTCACGTGGCAACTTGTTTAATACCTTTTTGTTGTATTTGGAAGAGGAGGCAAGTTTTTATTTTGAGAGTGTCACTTAATGTGGTTACACCATCTGTCAGCGTTAGATGTGTGGCAGTGGCTCTGATTGGTTATATTTATTGCTATAAGCTCCATGTTACTGTGTACACTGTTAAGGTACTGGATAATACCTGCCATTTAGATAATTTACTGTAACTTATTGTCAAAAGACATGCACCTTGATACACTAATGGGGGACATTTCTCAATCAGTCATTTACTATTGACAAGGTTGTAGTTTTGTAGTGGAGCAGCACGTAGTGTGGATGCCTCATACCATCTGGGCTGCAAGGTTGAAAACAAATTTGATTCCCGGTCAGTCAGTGCGTCGTTTACTTATTCCCATTTTTTGTTTCCTTTTTGGAATCCATGCTTTAGGTGGACTGATGACTCAAAATGTCCCATAATTGGTCTATGTGTGAATGTATTATACTGTTGTGCTGTATAGATGGGTAAATGACTGTAAGGAGTTTAGTGTATCGAGTGTTGAAGTAGCCTTGGATAAAGGTGCCAGCTGAATAGAACGCAGTCATTCTTGGTCACTGCTAGGAGGAAAGACAGATGGTAGATGAACGAATGTAAAAGTAATGTAATATGTGTGACGGAGAATTCTTCTTAGGAGAATCTTTTAAATACATTTCATCAGTCAGTTGTTTAATTCATTAAAGGTGTGAGGAGACGAAAGGCCGCTACAGCAAAAAACTCTGAGGATCACTCAGACTCTTCAACAAAACCTGTGGCAGAAGAGGAGCTAAGCATAAGCAAAGTACCACCAGGGCAGCAGGATCCCCTGAAGTGGTTTGGCATCCTAGTGCCACAAAGTCTGAAGCAGGCGCAGTCTGCTTTCAGGCAGGGTGAGTTTCTCATACCTGCTGAGCATGAGCTAGTTTGTGTGCTGGATCACTTGATCTCCCTGTAAGCAGGACAGGGAGTTACGTCTTACCGTGCAATTGAGTTAAAGTTACCAAATAGGACTAGAACAGTCAGACCTTCTGTTCACACCTGCACGAGCTATGTGATGTTTTCAGTCTGCTGAAGAGAATGAGTGCACACCGCAGTCACTGTGGGCCATCACCTCCCTTAATGTAAAGCATCACAGCTGCAGTTGGGGAAAAGTACACTGAAACATACACAGCAAGTATATATAATTAAATATGATTTACAATAACAGCCAAAAGATTATAAATATGTGGCCTAACTAGATATCTGTTAGTTTCCAAAAAATGTCGAGTGGATGATGACACGTCACACGTTCAGAGCAGTTGAAGCTCACGCTGCCTGTGTCCGCAGTGATCGAGCTGTCAGCGGAAATCGCCTCCCTGCAGACTGCAGTCCTCTCCACCAGAAAGGAGCTCCACACTCTGATGGGGGAGAAGCACAAAGCTCCCACAGGAAAGGAAAGCAGTGAAAGCTAACAGTCATCCGGTGACCAAACCACACTGGCACTTCATACACGTTCCCATTTGTTTGCATCCTTTCCATACTTTAAGTATTAAAAGTGATACATTGCTGTAAATTGTGCATTTGTGACTTGAATTGATTAAACTGAAGCTATTTCTATTAAAGTCATTTAAATAAGCCTTTATTTAAATTAAGTTATTGCCTGTTAAATGGTTTTCATTAAAGCATTAAAACCATCCATAAGCAACAAGTCTGGTTTGTTATTAATAGAATGTCTTCCTAGTGCACAATATAAAGCTGTTTTAATTGGACTGTATCTGCAATGTTTTTCTTTATTTAGACTTCATTGTTTTCATCCAAATTAGAAATCCAGCTCAAACTGAAGGATGAAATGGATATGTTGGTGCTGAGCATCTTGTAAGGATACCTTTCTCTAAAGCAGCCCCCAATGTCAGCGTTTGAAACAGGTGCACCACCTGTATAACTGACTGATTTTATTAATGCATACATAACAGAATGAAACATGTAAAGACGTTCCAAAGCAACATACAGCTGTGAAGTAAAGTGTTGAGAGGTGCAAATGTTATTGGGAAAGGTGAAGTGAACAAACAATTTTCTGAATTTGTTTTCTTTGTATTTTGTAAACTTAAACAGGAACATTCATTTTCATGGTGTTCAAAAAAGATGCAATAAGGGATTGATTAGAATAAAAATTCAGTTATGTAAATAATGATCATACTATTTGTTGATTACAAAATAAAATCCCTTTTTAAGGCAACGTTTACAGAACATGAGAGTCATTTGGGCAGCAAATTCTGTGTTACATACATGTTCCTCTTTGGCTAGAAAAGGGAGTCTAATTCCTACTTGATACAATTCAGGCACCGACCCTTCGGCTTCTTTTATACCTTGTAGAAAATTATACATTACAGTCTTAATTTATGGATCTTGTTTATAGCTGGCACACACCAGTATTTAATTCTGCATCACTCATCTGTGTAACTACCTCTGTAATTATTATTCAATTGCTTTAGTGGTTAAAAGTGGCACATACTCTATGTGCCAGAAGGTTTTCCTGACTGTAACAAAATGATTGTCTACAACATCTGCACATGTTCCACTTAAAAATTAAATCTTCCCATTTTCAGTAACTGCTGGAAAGTAAGAAAGACCAGTGACAACATACAGAATGTCACGTACATGTGTTAAAGCTGTCCCCACTGGTCATTGCCATTCAGATAAATTTACAATATAAAACAAATTATGTTTAAAATGTCAGTCAGGTGATGGGAAGTCTTAGGTGAATTTTTTTAGCTGTGAAAAGGGAAGTCACTGTTGAAGCAGTTGCTGTGATGGAGTTGTTGCTGGTGGCAGAAATCTAACCAATACTGAATAAACACTAACAGAGGTGACTGACTAAAATTTACATATTAAAACCTCCCAGATTTACTCAAGACTTCACTGTTAAGTAAAGTAAGGCTACAGCAAACCTCACTGATCTAAAAGTGGAGTGACATCAAAGATTACAGAGAAGTCAGATGCCAGAGTTTAGAAGAGAAAGGGACTGGAAAATGTCCAAAAATGTCATTAATTGGATTACTACATTTATGTAAGTATACTTGAAAAACTCCAGCGTGAACCGTTTTCAGAGTTCCATCCGAAAGGGAATATTTACACAATTCATTAGACCTGTCAGTATGCAGATGTCATCAGTGACTTGTGAGACAGCATCAGGCATCACAAGATGCCTCAAGAAGGCCATCCAGAAGCCTCTCACACATGTACAAGCATCGTGGCACGTGGAAGAATCCTGTCAAGGCAACAGTAGGTCAGCTTTCCCTCATGTAAATTACTTTATAAATTATATCAAGTCATACAAATAGTTCTGTTCACAGACAGCCGCAAAACAATATTTTTGCTTTGAAAATGAAATTCTTGATATAAAACATATTAAATTTTAAGTGTAGAACTGGATCCAAGCTCAGGATTGCAGAGCTTTGAACGAACAGAATTCTGGGAAGCATTATGTGGACCATGGTCCTGGCCATGGTGCTTCCCTGTGGAGGAGCAGCGTTAGTTTACGGCAGTTAAGCTCACCTTTAAACGGACCTCCTTTAAAGTCAAGTTCCACAGAGCCCTGGCGAGACAGGTATCCGAACCACTCGCCGTGCTCCGTGTCAGGAAACTGATCCCCAAACGGAGAAAAGATAATCAAAAGAAAGCCCACCCTAGAGTTTTTCCTAACTATTAAAAGAGGCAAGTGTGTCGTGTGCTGAGAAGTCAATATATACCTATTTCATTGCAATTAAATGTAACAATTTTTACAACAAAATATTTTTAGGATAAAGAGCCTAAATTGTACATATAATAAAACTGCACTGTAACAATCAATCAGTTACGGAACAAACTGTCAGATGAGTCTTCAGAAATACTAATAACACAAACAGTCAGCTGTAAAGCTGCCAATTCTGGGTTGACCTGTGGATAATCACAGGTAAACAAACAGAAGAATGTGCTGATCTTTTCAATAAAGAAGTGTTCAGTTTTTGCTCACACTGACAAGTCCACTGACTTTAAATAGATAGTAAATCCAGAATTCAGTCCTGACTCTACTCCAGGCCCTATAGTAAAGCGCTGTAAGAAGAGCAACTGTGAGTGATGAAAGGGCTGCAGGAGAGACGTGTGCCGGGGGTTAACTCACGTGGCTGAAGGTATAATCATACACCTGGCTAAACAAGTCCAGGAGTGCGGGCTCCCTGCTCTGGCTGTAGGCCATGAGGAAAGCAATGAGAGCCTCACAGTGTGGCCACCACAGCTTCATGCTCCATTCCAGCTGCAGCACACAATATCATGTTACTTTTACTTATTTTCAACTTCTGCACAACAATGGCCAATGCAAAGTGCCAATGCACTTAAATAAATACAGTAATCCCTTGGTATCCGAACTCTCAGAATTTTCACTACAATGGTCTTAAATTAATTCCTATATACTTGTTTCCGAATGGAAACTTGCATGGCCCAAATAGGTGTCTTTTCAGCTGTTGTTGCTAGTTTCGCTTTAGGAGAATGCATTTGCACCCCATTACCGCACTTATGACACATTTCATTTAAAAAAAAAAAAACAAAACAAAAAACTATTTAAACACTGGTTGTTGTGGCAATAAAAGATGTTGATGTGGTGGGTTACTTTGACACATCTTCCCTTTATTCAGCATCTCATGACAATGAACTTCTGCTCCAGCCCTAGCACTCGCCCCCTCATCTCCCATGATGCAACACAGAGACAGGATATTGGTAGTGGCACTAACATGCAAAATGTCCTCTACTGTATATACTATACGATGTGTTAGAAATAAATTAATGGCAACAATAACTGTTTTATAATTCGGTAACTGGCAAAAATTTTTTTGTCACTTATTTTGAAAGTTTCACGCTGCAGACATTTTTGCATTGTATGTACGCATGCGCAGCATGTACACAATGATTACGTTGAATTATTGATCAAATCCAAGCATAATGTGAATAAAATTAATTTAAATAATTAATTTGATACTAATACTAATATGATCCCGACACTATCGTATATTCCTAAGAGACATCCCCACCTGTGTAGGGCAATGGCCATCCACATCCAAAAAGTACAAGATACCCCCGTGCTCCTGGTCCCAGCCTGTCTGGAAGGGGATCTTCATGAACTTGTCCACAGCAGTCCTCTGCAGCTCCTCGTCCCCGTGTTGAACAGCATACTGCAGCAGAAACCAACCTGCCTCCAGGGCATGGCCTGTACCATGACATGTAAGTATAAGCAGTGCCCTGGGCACATTCTATAACAAAACAACTTTATAAATCACAGATGTAGTTATAAACTTTTTTCTCTAAAATGAAATCTCATATTATGTTTCTGGATACAGAAAGAATTACATTTTCAATTACAAAGAAGTCTGCATACAATGTACCAACAAACTGAAATCAGTGGAATTCTACGTATTGAGTGTGTGTGTATGTGTGTGTGTGTGCGCGCGCGTGCATGTGTGTGAAGAATTTATAACAGCCCTAATCAGCAGAAATACTGTGAACAATATAGTAATAGAGTGCAGCAGAGCTGAACACATATACTGTATACCAGGTAATTTAAAGCATATATAGTTGAACTGAAACTGAAAATCTAACAGATTAAAAAAAAAAACAATTGAGTGAAACTGTGAGAGAACAGCAACAGATAAAGAAAAAGATTGGTTTATTGACGTCTTTTCACCTGGGTTCTGCAGTCGCCCCTGACAACCAGGCAGTTCCTTTCCTTCCTTAGAGACACTCTCCAAAATGGCAGTGCCATCCCTCTGCACAAAAAAAGGTTTCAAATAATAAGACAAACACATCTCTTAATACTATACAAAATAAAATAAGAGCTAATAACCTTAAAAAAGAAATCACATTAATAAATTAAAATATTCCTACATTTCAGTTATACTCAGTCATAATATAATGGTGTCCAGCAAAAAAAAAAAAAAAAAAAAAAATAAAATAAAATAAAAATAAAATAAAANTTCAGTTATACTCAGTCATAATATAATGGTGTCCAGCAAAAAAAAAAAAAAAAAAAAAGTTACAATGACATATGAAAACATACATTTTTCATCCATCAAGCTGTGCTACTTAAAGATTTCCTTAATAACTACAGAAAAACACCAGTACACGCTGTCACAGTATTGGCAATTCTGATATAATGCGGATGAACTTTTAATATTGCCTTCCGGTAATATTAAACTGACATCCCACTGGAACGCAGAGCCGTAATGTCAGCAGCAAAAAATTTGTCTGCGAGAAAAAAAGAAACAGATAGATAGATAGATAAAAGTTTCCTTGTCACACTAGTAGCTTGTTCCTGAACTATAATACTTTGCAACGCAATACTGCTCAGCATGAGCCTTTCTGTCAGTCTGTAAGGGACACACTCTGCTCATATCCTGATGGTTTCATGTCTCATGTCTGCTTTTGGATTTGTGGAGGGCCTCTAGTCACATCTCATAAATAAAATGGCTCGATCCCCTGTATGCATGTGTGCAGTACAGCGCAATACTGCAAGTGCCACAAGATGTTTTGCAGCGTTTTAGTAGTATTTCAGAAAGTTAGTGTGGGGTTTTTGGATGGGATGAGAATGCATCATTATTTTTTCCATTTAAAATAATGTAAAATAGAATCTGGCTATACACAATTTTGATTTGTGCAGCATTTTCAGGAACAAATTAAATTCTTACAATGGAGTTTACCTGTACTTTAAAGCCTTCTGTGTGTGTCTATGTATTCAGACTAATTTTTGCAAGTTCTTATCACTTCAGCAACAATACACTAAACTTATTAAAATATACTGATTGTCCTCGACTTACAACTGGGTTTGGGACGAACAGCCAGGTCATAAGTGGAACTGCTTATAAGTCAAATCGAACTCGTGATTATTTGTAAGTGTGTAGTCCACCACATAGTAACTTCTTGTCAAACATTTGTCCAGTTTTTTATCTATTTATTATTATAGTCACTTATATTATCATTTACAGTATAAACTACAAGCACTTTGCGTTATATTACTGTATTTGTTTCTGTGCGGCTGGTGAGAGTATTGTTACAATACGACGTTGAACATGCAATGTACAGGTACAGCACACTGTACATTACAAAATGTGAATGCATATATGTTTTAATTAGATATACAATGCCCATTTGCTTACCAGCATTTTGGAATTTTTTTTAGTTACAATTTTAGTTCATTTTTTTTTTTAAAGTTATTTATTTATTTATCATTGACCATTCTAAGTAAACATCATTGGTATGTTTGAGTACGTTATAAGTCGGGGGCAGCCTGTATATGAAGTGAAAGAGCTGATTAGTGAGAATAGTACAGGAGCAAAACATCTAATAAAGTCATATACACTGGGACCTGCATGTATTCAGTTTATAACTTGCTGCCTGACTTTGTAGGTACGGCCACTAGGGGGCACACAATGTCTGTCCCACACACTCCCTAGTCTCTTACTGCCTGTAAGGCAAACAGCAGGGAACTCTGAGAAGGGGGGCTGCCTTCTAGTGCTCACCTGCACATGCTGAAGGATCTGCTGGACACACCACGAGCCAACCTCCCTATACTTGTCCGTCACATCTGTCCTCCCCTCAGCCAACTGCTCCACCAAGCACAGGAGCATCATCGGTTCAGCCAAGCTGTTGACAGGAGGGCTTCCAGGCAGCTGGGGCCTGCCGAGCCCTGCGGGGTCCACCCGCACCCAGCGAACCAGCTGGTCCATCACACTCTCAGCATGCACCTGCAAGACACGCTCTGATGTTTGCAAGACACGCTCTGATGTTTACAAAACCACCATTCCCCATGTGATCATGGACTCTGGCTTGGACAGACAGGATGTGCCAAGTACATTACAATAAATAAATAAATAAATAAGTAAAAATTAAGTCTGAAATCAGAGATTCAAATGGCATGGTTTTGACAAGACTACTTTCATTAGTACTACTCAAGTGCTTGTATGCAACATAGTAAAAAAAAAAATCTAATATAACATGATACTATAGTCAATATACTTCAATAAAAAGAAAAAATATAACCAAATGCAGTTACAGAAAGGCAACAAAGGGGAGAACAGAAACTGTTAGTGTACTAAGGACTTCAATGACGCTTGTAAATTTTACCTGCATGTCGTGGTCTCCAGTGACCCTGGCCAGCTCGTCCATAGCCATGACATAGAAACATTCGCTGAATATCGTCCGCTGCACTTTGACGGGCTGCCCCTCCCTTGTCAAGCAGAAGGCGCACTTCCCCGGGCTGCCGGCAGAGGGAGTCCAAGCAAACCGTCGCAAGAACTCGCCACCTGCAGCGCAGCGACCACACGGACCAGATTTCACCAAAGAAGTCTCTTCTACTACTATTCCAAGGATTCACGCAAGAACTGGAGTGCACGGGTACCACAATTGGCGATGAACACCTTAACAAGTTCATAAGCATAAATCAGACTACAAATAACACGCTAAGGTCTCCAAAGACAGGCCGTTTGCTGAAAGTGCTAAGGAAGCCACACTGAGCGTGACATTTCCTCAGTTTGGAATGATAAACAGTCAGTGTTGAATTGCTTTGAGGAAGTATGTAGTCTAGTGCCTGCGCATCAGAATCAAAGACCTTGTGTTATTCTCAAAGTTCTACATTTAGACAGGGATTTTTAGGAAACTGTGTGTGTGTTCAGTGCAATTTAATGACTCCCTACTAATAGCCCCTAAACTTGTAAACAGCCATTCTAAGTAGGACTCTGTGTGTCCACCCAGTCTGTGCTGCTTCAGGTCTACACAAATGAAAGACAATGTATGCAATAGTCCTTGAGTTTCTCCCAAAATGCTTTACTGTATGCCAAAAGACACAATACAGTCTAGTCATATTTACGTCAAGGCTTTTAGGGCATCACTTGTCTTATCAGCTGTTTATGTCTAGGGAAATATTTATGTATAGGGTGCTGCTGGACTTGTAGCACCCTGCACCTCTGACCTGATTTAGCAGCCTCCAGGATTTCATCCCTGTGGAACCTTTCCATTGTCCTGTACAAGCGGCAGTACATCCAAACCTGCAAGTGACAGACAGGTCACCTTAGTCTGCAGCAGCACTGCAAAACCCAAACAGGATGTACTGGACTAGACAAAAGGACACTTAGTAGAAAGTAATTTTTTCCAAAATCAGCATTTGGTTAACAAATATCAGTTGCAATTCAGCCAATGTGTCTTCACAGCTTTTCTGCAGCACTTCTCACAGAGGTAGGACACCGTCCTCCTCCTGTTTGTCCTGTACAAATATAGCTCTGCTGTACTCAAACTTTGTCAGAAAGAAAGTTGCATATTTCAGAAATAACAAATTTAACACTATTCAATCAGTACTCTTCAATTTAACAGGTTACGTGGCATTGCAAGAAAGCATAGAAAAGAACGGGAAAGATTTTTTTACAAAGCCTCTGACCTCTCCAAGTATGATTAATCTTTTCAAATATAAACAAACACTTTGAAATTAAAATAAAACTGCAATTGTCAGCATTATTTTATACAGTGGCGAGAACAAAAAAACTAAGTCAACAACAGTCCGTGCATACTAGTCTGATTCTCTTATGTTAGCGAGAAACTGTGTATGAGCAGAGTGTAATTTGAGGAATTAACATTAATAATTTACTAGAACAGACGTAGTTATGTGACGTAAAACTCACTAAAAGCTTTACCGATCGGCGTTTCTCCTAAGTGCAGCGCATTACGTAAAACCACACTGCAGGTAAACCAAACAAGAACCTTTTTAAAGCTGTGGTTTATAAAGGAGATGTATGACAAACCTGAAGTTTCTTGAGACTAATAAGTCAACAGTTTGTCTAAGCTGGTGTTGCACAATTATGTAACCTGGTCATATCTACAGGTTCACAGTTTCTCTTGACACAGCAGAACACAGTAAGAGCCACACACAGGCACCGAGGAAACTGGCTCGTATATTTACCTGTCTCCCCTGCAGCCACACATATTTCAGTTCATCATAAACCTTTCCATCTTGGTCTAAACAGGTGAAAAACCCACTAGTACAGAGAGAGAAGAAAAAAACAATAATTAGCACATTATTCAGTGTTTTAGATGTTCTGCTCACTGGTGCATTGGTTAAGTTAAAAATGATGAGGTTTAACCACATTTACAGCTCACGAAGGCATCAGTGTAGAAGCAGCGTTTATAAGATGCTGCAGGAACTTCTGCGCTCACGGCCGTACCTGTACAGTTTGTCGTGAGAATGTTTCAGCCAGAAGTCCACCACCTGGTCCAGCTCCCTCCGGATCCGGTCACGGTATCCTGCCAGCTTCTCGGCGGCCATGGCTCCTGCAGGCCCACGCAGCCGCGCTTCGCGGGAATCGCACGCACACATCCGTTTCCCAACAGAAGCCGCGTCTTTGTGCCAACACCTGCGGTAGAAAGTGAGGAATCACGGGAAAATGGCGCTAAATAATCCGCACAGTCCGATGCAAGACTGAACATGCCGCTGCAAACATCACTTTACAGCACTTTTGTGTCTCATCTCTCCGTGCAGGTCGCCGCTCCCACGGCTGTAACGGTGAGGGATGAGCAGCCATTGGAAAGAGTGAGCAAGAAGAACCCTAGTCAGGCTTTACTGGACAGGCGCTGTCTGGGTGTGTGTTCTCACACACACACACACACACACACACACACACACACACACACACACACACACACACAGCCCCATTTATCTTCAGTCCCTCAAACGGCGTGACTGCAGAGACACACCGTGACGGACCTTCTGGAAACGCACATCGGCAAAGTTTTGCATGGACAGGCGCTCTGCGGAGGTGTGTGTGAGTGACAGAACGGCGGTCGGACTGCTGGGACAGTCGCCGTGTCCCTCCACAGCGACAGTAGGAGCAGAAATGAAGCGGCGCTCCGCAAGTTAGACAAGTTTAACTTCTTTATCTCAGAACCTCTCAACTGTATTTCTGTCTGCTGCCGAAAGCTGACGACTCACTCGCTGCTGGCGCCTCAGTTCGTCCGTCCGCGCGCCTCCGCTCACACTGACGGCGACACCTCACCGCGTCCGCGCCGCCCGCTGCGCTCGAGCCCGTTTCTCACGCGCCTCCAGCCGCGGTGTCATATGACCAGAGCCACATGCACTCTGGTCACGCGATCAGTTGTCACGTGACTGCTTTCCGTGTATTTGTTTGCATTATGTTTTACTCCTTTATGTTTTCGCGCGTTGCTGCGAAGAAACAAGAAAAATAAATACGACGTCGGATTTAGCCTTAACGCTAAACATTGGAACCGTAACTATAGCTTTCGTGCCATACAGACCACAGAATAGACAGATGGTGACAAGCATTTAATTATAATACAGCATTTAACAGGTGGTGACATAAGGACGACAGATACACACTGACAGCCACGTGAGACCAACAGCAAGGACAGCAGCAGCTGAGGTTCATTCAGTGCAGATTCATTGATTTAACTCATAAGTGTGAATATCATCCACAGCATTATACGTGTCACACAAAATATATTTACTAGTGATCATGAACAGCGGTAGTTAATCGAAACAATACTGGCAGCGGTAACAATACAACACAAGTAAACTGTTTTAGTAACTATAGAGAACAGCATTTTAAAACAGGTTACCTTATTCTGTTTAACAAAAGGCTGTGAAGAGTCCGACTGTAGATGCCAAATAACCACAGTAAACTGGACTGAGACCGAGTCACACGTCAGTCGATACAGACTAAATCAAAATACTGACCGTTAAATGCTTGTTAGATTGTACTTTGTCAAAGTTCCCCCAAAGTGCCCTTAAACACTCAGACTGAACTCCTGTTTGGCAGAAGTGAGGCAACGTGTCCATTTTGCAAGATCAGTAAGAATGAATTTAGGATTCTGTCCAGTCATAACAGCGTTTACCCGAGAGGTTTACTCATTTAATACTCATCGTAGAACATTGACATCCATGTACTGTCAGGACGTGGACGTTTTATACAGAGTAGACTGGATCTTCCTCAGGTTTTGTCGTACTTTCAGAATCTCCAACAGTTGAGGGTCATCTTTAGTCTTCTCCTGCTGTTTCTCTTTCTAGGTTTATAATGAAAAATGCAAAAATACATTTCTGGCATTTGTCAAGTCATAAATGCAGTAATAACATTTTAATGTGTTGCATGAAATGACTGTTGCTGAAATATCAATATTGTTAGTCCGCACTGATTTTTTAAAAACATACCAGCTTTGAATTTGTCTTTGATGTCCTTCAAATAAGGTACACCTTTAAAGTTGTTCACTTTAGTAACAAAAAATAATCTTCAGAAAAAAGTACCCAAGTTTTTTTTGCCTTGTAAAATCAGAGAAGACTGCTAGAGTGAATACATCCACCTTCATTCTTAGAATTAGATGAATTCAGCCAGTCCCTTTATGTTCAGTATTAATCTGCTTTGTGTTGTCAAGATTGGCCAGTTAAAGGGGAAAATGCAACTGCAGACATTCTAGCACTTCTTTACAAGTTATATTCTCAACCCTAATTCCATTCAGCATGAATGGAAACTTCCCAGCTCATTCTGAGCAAATGCAGTCAATATTATTTGAATTTTGTAACTTATTTAATGAAAATATAAAGCAATGGTAAGAAGTTTGGTAGGAGAAATGCCTTGTAAACATAGGGTGTCAACACCACCAGGGCTGGAAGCCACCAACTTTGCCAAAACCTTTATCCAAGAGGCTAATTTGATCATTTATAATCAGTTATTGTTATGCAGCACGCTAGGAATCCTAGCAGTACATAGCTGTTTTACTGCATAGAACATTCCAGTTATAATGTAATTTCCCATTCTGGTGGGGAACCACATGTGCAAAATTTTCACACCCATTCACCTCTTGGTGTATCTGATGCCTTTTGAGGAGCACCTTCTCCAGGGGGGATCTCCCCTGTTCACCTTCCTCCTTCTCTGCCTGCTCCCTCCGCCGCCTTTCCAGCACCACCTGCAGCTCCGGCCTGCTGCACACCACAAGCCCCCTGCCACAAGAACACCAGGGCATTAGAACAGTGAAAAGGTACGAGACACTTGAGAACACAGGTGTGAGAAGGGAAGAACACTTCTGTTAGAATGCGGACTCATTTGTCTGCCTACCACTGTGGTGGCAGTATCAAATATCCAGGTCAGTCTGTGGTGCTTAGAATAGAGGGAGTGCCTGTGAGAAGGTGTATAGTTGCAGTCAGTGTGTGCACCTTCTGACCAGACACAAAAGACGCAAGATACGGTCATCCATTTTTTATACCCAAGTGTGGAAGCAGGAGAAAGACAAAAGGCCATTTTCCCCATTTAAGGCAGCCGGTGCTCTTTTATTTCTTTGTCCACCTGCGACATTATCCCCATGTAGTCTTACAGAATTCTGCTGGGTTCATACTTTTTGTACGCTAGCAGCAGCTCTCTGTGCAGTTCCTGGTGGGTTCTGGAGGCTTTCACTGGATTAACTG
Organism: Arapaima gigas; assembly: GCA_900497675.1. Lineage (NCBI taxonomy): Eukaryota > Metazoa > Chordata > Actinopteri > Osteoglossiformes > Osteoglossidae > Arapaima > Arapaima gigas. Next base: position 1,626,922 of record UFQX01000056.1, read on the forward strand.
TTGTGCTGGAAACAACTGACTTGGGCTGATTCTGTGACACAGCACTGCTGACGATAACCTGGGATTTGACACCATCTAGAAGAGGAAACAAAAAAAAAAAAAAAAAAAAAAAATCACCTATCCCAACTGAAAGATCTTCAACATAGTTTAAATGTTTAAACACAAATTTGTTTGGCTAACTGAAAAATGGAACACAGTTTACATAAGACAAGTTTCATTTGAGAAGCGTCAGAACTATATCATACCAGNAAATGTTTAAACACAAATTTGTTTGGCTAACTGAAAAATGGAACACAGTTTACATAAGACAAGTTTCATTTGAGAAGCGTCAGAACTATATCATACCAGATTTGACTAAAGCATGGAATTTAAACCAGAACGGCCAGGAACTGACCAGTAACGTCAGGCTACTACAGTACAGTGAAGCTGTACTACTACAGTTCACTTGGCACGTGGACTTGCCTGTGCTTTGTGGTTGCATCTCACTGCTGCACTTGACAGACACCACATCAGTGGTGCTGTTGGAGGCAGGTAGGGTAGAGATGGCCGTTCTCAACTCGGCACCAGTCTCCGTAAAGGACCTGCTGGAGGATCTCATTGTGCTGATGGGCTTGAGGGATGATAACACCTTGCACCTGGTCCTCAGCCACAGCTCCTGCTGCATTACCACCTTGTGGAAGCGAGGGTGAGAAGCAGAGAGCAGCAGGGTGGGCTACCATGATGTTATATGAGGAGACGACTGATGTAAATTGCTTCTGGTAGTAAGTACTGAAGCCACGATGGGGCCGGTGATATGGCAGCATGGCAGAAGACCTGAAATATTTGCAGCCTGGCTCCTTGCGGCTGGTAAAGGTACTTACCCTGAACGGCCTAGTAAACATGCCCTGCTGCATTAATATTGTGCATGCGAATAAAAGTAACAACTGTCCATCTAATAAATAATAAACAAATCAAGGCAATAGTTTTCATACATGCACTTAAGGGGACAGTTTTTTTTTATTTTAATTCTGTTCAAACAGACGTTGCACACACGTATCTGCTGTATTACAGTTAACACTGATTTTTGTCTGACAGTGCAATTTCCCTTTAAGGTAAAACAGTTTCATTTGGCTACCAAACAATTTCACTTAATATTTACATGCAGTTAAAAGATGAAGGCAGTCAGAGTTGAGGCAGAACTGAAAGCACCGTTTGTGTAGAGGAGCGACAAACGAACGGAGAGCAAACCGACGAACGGAAACACTCTCACCGGAACAGGAGCACCTGGAGGCGAAGCGCTCGACTGACGGCGGCTAATGGCGGACCCTCGGTGTCACTTGTACTGCCGCGGTGATACCTGACACAGGTGACTCTACCTGCCGTTCGCACAGCCGTCGGCCCTGTGAACTGCCAACATGCTAACGCAAGAGGGCGCTCTCGTTATAACTCCTTTTCGCGGAACACCTCCTGCGTTTCCAGCTGTTTCTAATACGGTTTAGTCAGCAGTACTAACAATAACTACCAGCGCTCAGAGTTCTCCACACTCAAGACTTGGAATCATAACCCCGGGAAGGTCTGGTGTGCACCGAGTGCATGTTGTAGTCACAATAAAGAGGAAAAATCTTTAGTACAGGAGAGTACTGTTTAGTTTGCACGTTCTTGTTACACAGTAAGTGTATTAAATCTACAGTACTGCTTTTGTTCATAGTTAGCATCAGTAAACCGTTATTCGTGTGTTTGACAGAGACTTATAATCATCTCATATCATACCAAAATAACACGTTAAAAATGTTCCCCCCCCAAAACCGGAACGTTGTTAAAGAACACTGAAGCAGAACAAATATTCTTGAATAAAAAACTCTTTAAAATGCAATCTTCTTACGCGTTGTCATTATTTGTTAATCGTTATCAAATGAAATGTGGTTAAACCGTTCAGTAGATATTTAACAACACATTTTATACCTCCACTTAATAACGAGTTCACGCATATAAAGATGGTTTGGGCTCGCGGAGGAAAAATTACGGGGTTGTACTAGTTTGCAGGCCACCGTCAGCACTTTCTTCTTTTACTCATGTCGCTCGTAATAGTCTTACATTTTCCAAGAACTTATTAAAACACACTAAATATTATATGCGGATAATGGCATTATTCTTCGAAGATTTAGTTCTATTCGAAGACCACGGACAACTGTACAAAACACTGCACGTGCATTTTCACGTGTTACTTTCTGCAGTTATTTCAAAAGTGTGGACTGCAGGGCTACGTTTTTGTCTAGAAACCAAGTTAAAAATGTTTCTCTAATAGGTACAAAGACCCAGGATTACTGAAAGGACTCCAAACATTAAAACTGCAAACAACAGAAATGTAATGTAGTATACCAAGTTTCCATTTTATTAGGTACACCTACCTTCTTAGAACAAGACGCTGGACATGTTTTCCAGGAATGCTGTAGCATATGGTTGCTGCAAGTAGGACGGCTACAAAAGTTTTACTAAGAGCAGCGCTTTCCACTTAATCCCAAAGATGCTTCAGAGGTTTGAGATCCAGGGACTGTGCAAGCCACTGAAGAAACAAAAAACTCACTGCCATGAGTCAGGGCGGTACATTTTCAGTAAGGATTTGTGTTTTATGACATGGTGCATTATCGTGCTAGAAGTGGATAAACTATAGCCATGAAGGAATAGCCTTGTTCATCAGTGATGCTCAGACACATCAAACCTAATGTGTGCCAGGAAAACATTCCCCACACCATCACACTGCCACCAGCAGCCAGTGCTGCTGACACCAAACGGGGGTCTCCATGGACTTGTGCTGCTTGCACCAAATTCTGACACTTCCTTCAGCATGATGCAAAAGGAACCTGGATTCATCCAGCCAGACAACTTTTTTCCACTCCTCAATGGTCCTCCTGTTTTGATGCTCCTGTACTTTCTGGAGCTGCACTTTCTTGCTCTTTGCTGACAGCGTTGGCACCTGACAAGGTTTTTGGCTGTTGTAGCCCATTTAAAACAAAGTGTTATAAGTGTTGCATGTAGAGATTCCATTCTGTGCACCAATGTTGAATTTGGATGTGATTTGCCTGGTTTTGGCCCATCTCTTTGGTTGAACAGTTCTCGCCATTCTCCTTTAACCCCTCTGATCCACAAACTGATACTTGTGCCAATCTCTGGTTCTTTTTGTGTTCCGCACCATTCCTGATAAATCTTGGGAAATGGGTGTGCACAAGAAGCCCAGGATGACTGTTACTTGGAAGATGCTAGAACTGCCTGGCATGACAACCATCATGCTGCGTTCAAGTGAATAAGAACACGCATCAACAATCAGATGAATAAATAATGCCAGAAAACCTGGTCTGCTTGATTTATACTATACATCAAAGTCATGTGACATATGACTGTGGAATGTACAACTTGTGCGAAGGTGGGGGTTAAATCTAATAAACTGCCACAATCTGCGAGAGTTACATCCATCATTCTGTAGTGAGAAGGATTATGTACAAATGGAAAACATTCCAGATAGTTGCCAATCTGCCAGCAGTGGTCTTTCCAACAAATTCACCCAAAGGTCATACTGTTATAATGCTCAGACAGATTGCAAAGAATCCAAGAACTATATCTAGGCATCTGTAGGTCTTAGTTACCATGTTCAAATTCATGACTCTGGAATCAAAAAAAGACTAATAAAGTATGGTTTTCATGGAAGGGTATCCAGAAGAAAGCCCTTTCTCTCTGAAAAGGACATGGCAGCACACAATGTTTGATGCAAACCAAACACAGCAAATCACCACAAATGCCTCATACAAACCATCAAGTATGTTGATGTGGGCTAGTTTTGCACCTTGTAGTTACTGAGTGAACCATGAACTCTTCCTTATAACAAAGTATTCCAGAGGCAAACTGAGTCCATCTGTCCAACAGCTAAAGCTTGGATGAAATCGGGTCATGCAACAGGACAACGATCCCAAGCACACCAATAAATGTACAGATAAATGACTGAAAAATAAAATAATCAAGGTGTTGGAATGGCCAAGTCAAAGTCCAGCCCTCAACCCCATTGAGGACGCTGGATGAGACACCGCGGTAGCACCTTAAGAGAGCTGGGCAGAAACAAATGTCCTCAAACATCAAAGAAAAGAAAAGTTGTAAGGAAGAGTGGGTCAAAATTCTTCCAGATTCATGTGAAAGACTAATAAAAATCATACAGAAAATGATTAACTCTAGTTACTGCTTCTAAAAGTGGTTCTACAAATTACTTAATCATGGGGTGTACTGAGTTTTTCCACACATGGCTTCTGCTTGCTGGTTTGTTATTTATTTGTATCTTATTTGTCAGTTAAATAAATGCAGTGGAACCTGTTATGTGGTGGTTGTCACCTGAACATAGAATTACCTAATTTGAGGACCTGGTGAGGATCAGATATTTTTTGTGATGTCCTAGTATATAAAACAATGTAACTGAAAGAGGGTATACATTCTTTCAGATATTTGGAATAACTTCCTTTCCAAATAATTTCAGAAAGCAAGGGTGAACTCTATTATTCAAGCATATACATAGTAACTATTAACAGCAATAGAGATACAGTCTCACAAGGAGGTCTTGAGTGCAAACAGGACTCCAGGTCCCTGCTTTGCTCACATAAAACACAAAGGCCTTTTTAGAAAATTGATTTTTACACAAAATGAATGGATGTCATACTGTGATTTCTTTACTGTATTATGCCGTGTTTCAGTTCCAGTTAAACTAGTATTCTGATGAGTTGTTTGTCTGGGCCAGATGAGGAGTGAATAATACATACCTAAATCCTGCATGATCCATTTGTACATGTAGCCCTGGAAATGTACCATTTCAACAGCTTCCTGGGGAAAAACCCAATAAGGAATAATTGCTATGATAGCATCACAAGCAAAGGAAAAACTGCACTATGAAGATGAGCACTTATCTGTAATATTCAGACAAGTGTCTAGTTCACACACAATGAGAACAGCTTTTGCTCCCTCACCGGGGGGTATCACCAAAAAAATCAGTTTTTAGAATAGAAAAGTTATATATGTTAAGGAAACTCCCTCATTCAATCATATTATTACTAGAGGGAACTGTACGCTCACTGTCCCTGACAGTTACATTATTACATCCAGTCTACAATGACGGATATTCATCTGAGTTCCATTTGTTCCTGTTAAACTTTCACAAAAGCCAATTTTAAAAAGAGCAGAGAAAGTATCATTTAAAGCAAGTATTACAGTTTTCTCTGGTAGGAAACTAACATGTCAATGACAACAATGCAGGGGAAAAAAGAGTTTTGCAGGGCCATGACTATTATAATTTTTTTTTGTAATTAAGTATTTTTATAGGTATTTCTGCTTCATACACATTAGAAGGGAGATGGGATGCAACAATAAACCCTTGGCAGAAGGACCTTAAGTGTGTGATTTTCATTTTCAATGATCAAACTTAAGAGATTGAACAGCGTTAGCCAGAGAACTTGCTGCAAACCTCCTGGAGAACAATAATATGGTATGTGCCCACACAGAGACGTCCTTGTAGAGGCGAACGAGATCATATTCAACGTTGTTGGAGAGGAAGTAGTTATTCGCCACTGCAAGCATCTCAGGAATAGAGAACACATCCATGAATTGTTTGATCTTGAGGCCCTACAGGTGAAAAATATAGGTTGACAAAGGTAAGCATTGGCACACATATACGCACATTCAAGAGCACATGTACACAGTCAAAAGTTATTTTTAAAACTCACTTATCAACAATACCTCTATGATATAATATTATCATAACTCACAAATAGTTTTATATTGAAATATGATATAGCATTAAACAAGGAGTAAAAATAGCTTGTTGTTACTGGCCAAAGTCAAACTACTTACAGAGTGCAGATGATATCTTTGGAACTTTGCCAGTGCTTATCTGTGATTTATTTGAACAATGGGCACAACGAGAGTCATGCAGACTTCCACTCTACCCATGGTACAATAACTTAGTAGTTGCAAAGGAACCAAATAAATGTCAGCAATGCCACTCATAGGAAATGTGTACAAACACTGAAGGTGACATAGCAGGTTTGTTGGAAAGGATTTGAGGTGATAAATGGGGACAGCAGACTGCAGACCACACGGTTCCTGTATTAACAGGGAAACAGGGAGGCTTTACAAGAAGAATGTAAAAATATCTAAGCAACTACCCTCAACTGCTCACCTGACTAATTTGGACTGGCAGGTAGAAAAGCAACTGCATAAGCATTTTTCAAAGCTTTTCAGTCAAGAACTCATATTTGACCTTAATGTCAGTTAAATATAACTTCTAATCCTAAAATGACCAATTAAAGTATGTTCATCATAAAACCGATTTGCTCCATAAATGGTGTCTAAAAGCAGACCCCACTTAGTCATGAATAAGGAGAGATATCATCTTGCAAGGTTTTTGGAAAGAAACTTGCTGACCTTGCCGTAAAAGCCGCTGTCCTGGTGCAGAGGGATATGGTGTGTTCCTCCATACAACTGAAGGACTTCTTCATCTGGAATGGGTCACAGCGTCTGGTGTAGCGTGCAGACTGTGTTGGACCAAATACAATGAATGACAGCAAGTGCAGACCTTGTACTGTTTGACAAGGATGTCCTGTGCCCTATTGTAGATCATGCTATTGAGTGCGTAGGAGTACAGGGCCAGTGTGTAGTCATGGACAAAACCGTAGATGTCCACTTCCCCTAAACTTGTTGGCGTAGATTGTGGAGCAGTTCACCAGACTACACCTGGAGGGATCAGGTCTGGAGAGAGCAGAGAGATTTTAACTACTAGTGTCCGCAAAGTGAGGTGGGACCGGGAGAGTGCACACTCCAGTGTTCAAGCAAGCCTGTCGTGTCCCTTCAGCATATAGACCCATTGGATGCTATTATTATTGAATTTGCCCCTGGTACCTGACAACTTATTATTCCACTGGGTGTGACCATACTGAGGGCGATTACAGTGAAAAGGTTATTTTACATATTTAAATTGAATGAAGAATTCAGACTTTGGAAGCATCAAGGAAAATAACAAATTATATAATCTATATTACTGAAGCATACATATTACTAGTAATAGATCATCTTATATGTGTATATCTACTGTTTTAAGTGCAAAGAAAAGAGAAGTTATAACCTGAACCATGTCACTAAACAGGTACATGCTTACTGTTCATTTGCATATTCTCATCTTCTTGTGGGCTTCTTCTGGGGGGGGGGGGTTCTTGTTTCTTCCCCCCAGTGCAAAGACATGTGTTTCAGCTTAACTGGCCACTGTAAATTGCCCGTAGTGTGTGTGTTTATGGAAACACTGTGGGACTGATGTCCCCTGTAGGATGAACCCCTCCTAGTTCAGCACACAAGGACTCTGAAATAAGCCCTGACTTAGACAAGTAGTTAATAAGACTGCGTGAGAGGAGTATCAGGTATGGTGCTCAGTTGAGACCTGCTTTGTAAGATCTGTGCCAGCAGTGCCATCTTTGTATGTAGGCTGAACTGTAATGCCAGCCCCAGCTGTTCAGGTACACACAGGTGTGCTCTAAGGAGATTTGTGTATTACATACTGCTGTGTTGTGCGGCAGTTGTCTGCCGGACCAACTTCATTAGTCCCATTCTACCCACTCAGGAAACTCCATTTTCATTAATACATACAAATGAATAAGAAACCCTTGTGGAGTTTTCACCTGCCTGTGCTGTAGCCTGAATAAGATGCTGTACAGGACACCCCATCTTGGCCCCAGCACTGACACGGAGCTGTTCTTCACCCACTGACTGGGTACCCTGGGGCAGACTTACAGGTATGAACACAACTGCAAAACATGCTAAGTATTTGCTTTGCTTTAAGCTGGACGCTTTAATAGTCCACACGTTATAAAGGCGGGAGTTTAAAGAATTTTGTCTCCGGTAAAGGGGCAGGACGGGGCCACTCACCGTGGATCAGTTGCTTCACGTAGCCATTCCGAGCCCTCAGGCGCGACTTGCTGTCAGATGCGGGCTCCGTGGAGAAGGAGCCCTCGCCCCGAGTCCGCACACCCACTCCGCCAACATCCGCAGCACGCAAACCCACATCTTCCAAACCCCCGGACAGCCCCACTCCGCCTAAGGCAAAATGCGGTCCCCGTGCCGGTGTCGAACGAGCGTCGCTTCCCGAGCACAATTATGTGTGTCAGGCACTGAGGAACACAGTCCTCGCCCTCTCATGGCACCGAATGCCGCTTCGGGCTGCGGGAAGGCGAACTTTACAGCTCAACGGGAAACTCCTTTACACGGGGAGAGTCTTCCTCAGACTCCATGGTGTCAACCATAGCTGCGTCCGGCCAGAAGCCGGGCTCCCAGAGGACACGCTGCCAGTGTGCTTAGGAGATGGGGCTGTTCCTGTGTCGCGCGCGCACACAGCAAAGATTCCCAGCGCTCCTCTCGTCTTCGCTCGCGCGACATCTTCTCAGCATGTTTAAAGTAAACTTCTTAAACATACTGAAACATATTGAGCACAATAACGCGAAATGAATAAATAAATGTGAATACATAAAGAAACAAACAATTTAGTTTGTCAAAAAAATTAATTTGGCATGTCCTTATACCTTTCCTATTGGACAGTTTTTGAAGAGCAGAAAAAGTTACTGCAAATCACTGCCTATGACTGGATTGGATACATTTTTCTCTGGGAATATGAAATTTGCCCAACATACAATCTCACATGAGATTTTAAGCACAGGTGCATCAGACTGATTTATAAGGACAGACGGACAAGAACAAAATCGCATCCATGAAGAATGTCTGATTAGAGACTTATCCACAGATTTATTTCTCAGGACATTCAGGATGACTTATGCAAAGTATAAATAATTGTTACACCAAAACCACCAGCTAAAAGGGAGCTAAAGAAGCTAAAAGGATCTTAAAGGAGTAAAACACACAAATGGCTTGAAGTTCCACTGAAAAAAATACTGTTTAACAGAGTACTTGCCAGTAGTTCTAGTGAGACTCCAAGGACAAAGCTGGTTCACAGTAGAGTTTATTATGAACATACAGTTACATATAAGTGTATCTATCCACAGAGCAGTTAAACAGTCCAAACAAATTCTTTATCATGTCTTCTATAGTGGATAGAAAATAAACAGCAGCAATAATTTACATATTAGTTGAGAGACAAAATAGTAAATAGTAAATGTGCTGTAAATCTGGCAGTTCTTCTTAAGTGTTAACAGTGCCCTTGATTTGCATCAGTGTACGCAGCCTGATGATATACTGCAGTAGAACTGCATAGAACTCTATGAGTATTGACACACTGCAGAGAGCGCAGTCCAATTTACCGTTATTTTAACACATGGCGTTCAAAGGATTTTGAACAATGAAATATCTAGTAACTGGTGATGGTTCATATCAAGAAGAGCATGAAAACAAAATCAGACCACTTTATGTCTGTGGGTGGGCTGTGAAATGCAAGTAGCAGTTTGGTAGTAATGTGGAGTGAGAAGAACTACCACCAAGACATTTTTGCCCTCCGGTTTCTATATTTATCACCAGTAAAAGGCAGTTCTGTGCTGTCATGCAGGATTAAACCAAAATACTGCAAAAGTACTGGAATGTCTATTCATAGCAGACCATGACATTTAATACACAATTGCTACTACCATATGAGATTTTCTTAGATTAAGGAAGTGCACAATGTTCAGTCCCTTCACACCAAAACTACCCCCCTTTCTGGTACTGCAATACTGGCCAATGTCACTTTGCTCTACTTTGGCAAATGAAAGCAACCTGTGCTCAAATCTCAGCCACATCATTTAGTCAGCTACAGCATTAAGGAAGCACTACTAACAGACAGACAAACAGCTCTTCTGTACAACTGACTCTGCAGAAGGCCTCAATCTGTGCAACATTACCTATTAGAAACGACTGCTAAACAAGGTATGTTTTTACATTTTAACCCAGTATTAATACAGTGCAAAATTTTAGTTTGCAAAAAAAAAAACAACATATTTTACATAGATTTTCAGATTTAAATTTATGCATCCTATTACTACAGTCTAAAAAGTAATATCATTGTGAGGCAGTGTCAATAAGTAATTTAGTACGATCTCATTAAAATAAATTTAACACACTAAAACAAGTTACAGCAAATCAAACTGCAAATAAAAATAAAATAAGAACACTGGAGCAGGATGACCTAGAATCATATCTGAAAAGCACATGAGCAAACGTTCAAAAACAGTAAACAGTAACTAAAGAGCTCAAGCTCCAAATAAAATAATACACCAGCATTCAAAGAAGAACATGCACACAACTTCCTATTTTTAACTCGTTTAAAAAAAGTGATTTTGTTTAAAATGAACATAACACAAGAAATATTAAGGCACAGATTTAATACACCAAACTTGAGGCTTGTATACCTGACTTTAAAACTTGTAAACAATAGTGTGGCTGAACCAGAGTTTCCACCAAAACACTCATAGCAGAGATGCCACTCAGGGCTCACTGGATGCAGTCATGCACCCACATCTTCCTGTACATTCCTTACACACTAACCTATCCTAACTTACCTTAAGCCCTGTGAAACTGCCGGGGTGTACCTTCTCCTATAATCACATCCTCCTCCAATGTGTACAATCACTGAGGGCTGGAGTGAGCCACATTTCAGTATTGCCTTATAGGCAAGATGCTGAGGGCTGTGACATCTGTGGTCCTCTGGAAATGGCCAATGTACTATACACCATTACTGGAAGTACTGAGGCAGCTGCATTTCACACTGACCTTGGCCCCAGACAACAAAACAAAGAAATGCACATCAAATACATAGCTCGCAAAGGAGTGTGGAAGGTTGGTGGGTTTCGAAAATGCTAACAAGAATTTCTGTGAAGACATCATAGAAGAGAACTAAAAATACTGCAGCAGATACCCAAACTGTAAGTACTCCCCTGGGATCCAGAGCAATGATGTAGAAAAAACAATGACATTCAGAACAGGAGACCTGTCCTGCAAAGAACAGTCAACAACATTAATGGAAACCATCATCTATGGCAAACACTTTCAATTGCATTTTATGAGTAAAGCAGCACATGTATCAATAATGCAATTAATACATTCTGAGATGTACATATACAAGAGATCTTTGGACCCTTATTAAACTATAATAAATAGAATAGAGCTGAGGATTCTATTAAAGGCACAACTGGCAGCACCTGTGATATATGTGAATGTCAGAATATATACACCATGGCTTTCATCTGCTGTGTGGAAAGGAAAGAGAAGAGATACCGGTCTCAAATGCAGTTTTTAGTAATCCTCCAACTCCTTCAGGGAAAGTGTCGTCAGAATCAATAGGAAGATGTCCTGATATTTGGCAAGAAAGCCTTTTGTGCCGTCACCATAACCAAATACATTCAAGTGCATGATGACTTGAATGTAAGCAGACTTCTTTTTATCGCTGGAAAAACAGAACAAAAACAAAACAAAACAAAAAAAAAAAAAAACATAAAAAAAACCAAGAAAGCAAATCCTCAGTGACACTTCAAACAGTGCAAGAAACAGACATAGACCAAAGAAGAGGGCAGCAATCCTAATGGAAGATGCAATGACACGTACGGGTCTAAATGAGTTTATAGCAAAAATACAAAGAGCAGAGCATCCTCTACACTCATATTTACATAACGAAATGAAATATGAAACATATAGGGAGAAATATAAAATATAGGGAGGGGAAAAAAGAAATTTACTGTTGAAAGAAAATACATTTGCTGCCACCTGCTGCTCCATCTTTTGGTGTAAATTTATTTCTGATGTTTATTATATTTAATTGTTATTCTTTATCTAAGCTAAATTACAATGTAGGTTTGTACACTAAGGTACTTGCAATCTTTTACCCATTTAAATACCTAGTTAAATTTTACTGGAGCAATTCACACAGTGTGTATTACAGCAGTCCTTCAATTGCAAGGTGATGGCTTTAACCACCACAGTACCCACCTAAGTTTGGTAAAGTAGTGGTAAATGACCTAGGCTCAAATGAAATATGCAAACACCATACAAATACAATTTAAACACAAACTCACTGGTCTTGCCAGTCCTTTCTGAACCCTTTAATTCTTTTCAACAGTATGCCCACAGTAACAAGCAGAGAAGTGGAAAAGACTCAGACAGGGTCTTACCGGACTAGAATGCAGACTCTGAGAGATTCCTGGAGTGTGACTGCGGCTGCCCAGACCCGCGGGCTGACCGCCAGTGATCCTCACGGGGCTGGACATGAGGCTGTTCCTCAGGAGCCGAACTGGACTCCCACGGGGGCTCCTAGGAGCTCTGCCAGACTTGACGGTTCCCAGCTGCTTAGCCCGGGAGCGGCGGGGGCTGCTGGGGTTACTGTGGGTGCAGTAGGGTGCTTCCAGGTCTTCTAGTCGCTGTGTCAGTGCCAGCTTCTGCTGGATGGCCATGCGGAGCAACAAGTTGAGTGTCTTCTTGTCATCCTCTGCTGCTGCCAGCTGTCTCTGCATCTCATCCAGCTGTGTGAAATACTCTTCACACCTAAGAGAAAGGGACAAATTAAACCAATTACTAACTGGGATGAAAACAGCTTGAATACTACATTCCTAAAACATAATGTTTGCACATGTAGAAATCCCCATTAATTAAATTTATCTCAAAACATCTCAATTTTATTCCAATTTACAAGCATACATTCTCTGTATGGTTGCAGATCCCTTTTATTCCTACTGGGCCTTCTCCTCAGATCGCAGTTAAGAAGCTCTGCGCATTAAGGGGCCAACACTTAGTAAGGAGAAACTGCATGGCTAATGAATCCTTCCACTAAGTAATGAAAATAGGGCATCACCATGATTACGTGGGTCAGGCACTGAGGAACAGAGTCCTACAGAAGAGCTTTCAAGCAAAGCACAGTCTGACCACCTTCTAACATATTAACATACTAACAATCCTCCATTTTTTATGTCATCACAGCATGAAACAAACACAGATTCATTTATTTCCATATTTATAATGCTCAAGCTGATTGTCTGTTCTTTATGGGCAGCTTTTTTTCAAGGCAGACTTAATTTGGCACAGAGGTACTTCTCACATTAAGTGAGGTTTCTGTGTAGTTGTGTTCTTGAAATGTCAACAGGTCAACAGGACAGTTAGTGTCTTTAAAACTTCTACTTCATTTTTTAAATAAGGCCTGGAAACATGTACACAGTTGTATCACATGCAGAACATAGTTAAATTACACACTGACCAAATAGAACTAGCAGGCCACTACTGTACTTTCGCTCTCTCTTTCACACACACACACACACACACACACACACACACACACACACAAAATGTACAGCTATGTACCGAAAACAACACGTATGTCAGATTGCTTCTCAAGATGCTTTTTGTCTTCTATGCAGGAACAGAACATGAGAGGGAGAGGTGATGGGGATGAGAGGGTTTATGAATACTCAGAGTACAGACCCAAACAGGAGACAGGAATGGGAGGTGGGTCAATAGGGGTGGCTTAAAGGATATTTGGAATAAAGAGCCAAACTGGCAAAAGTGTGTGGTGAGCGGGGGTGTGCTTCAGAGCTGGTAAAACACAATCGTCATCACAATGCCAAGCGGCAACAAGAGCCAGTAGCTGTAATATGTGCACAAATAAAATTATTTTTTAAATCTGTTCAAAGTGAAAATGTAAAAATTAATAAGAATTTATATATGACACTCAAAGAGACACACAAACATGTTGCAGCACACGAGTGATGTAAGGGTAATACAGTGGGTGATATATATTTTATTTCCGTCTTCCTTTCCACCTTTCCATTTGACTATAACTTGCATCTGCCTGTTCAACAGCCTTAACGATACTTATTCATTAAATGCAATCACTTTAAGGGTAAATATAGTTTGGTGATATTAGTCATAGTGTTATTATTTTTTCACCATTCTACCTTTCCACTGTCTTTTGGACAGTGCTGGGTAACTGTTCAGCTAGTAAAGGAAATAAGTTAAGAAAGGGAAGCAGAAATGATCAAAATTATTAGTATATTAGTATATACATACTATATGTTATAATACTTATTACTTGTTATTATTGCAGAGTTTTCTCTACCACTTTTTCGATACGATAGGACCACACGCGATAAATTTTAAAGTTTGTTTATGGGGAAAAATGCATATGTCACATTTGTTTTAATGCAAACATAATTAAGTATTCATAAGTTTATTCATATTGAAATCCCTTTTTATGCTACCTAGGTGATTTTAGGGAAAAGTATCTGTTAAGAGCCGGCATGTATGTAGCAACTGCATCTAACCCTGTCCAGCAACGGGCTGGAGTAATCTGATCAGATGGCTCTCATTATTGCTCAAATTCAGGTCTTTATGGAGGATGCCCACAGGCTAAATACCTAGAAGATTTTTACTCCTTTACTCCTGTTGCCCTCAAAAAATGGTAAAATATTAGCATGGACGATGTTCTTAACTGTTCTTAAACAGGAAAAAATCATTAGGATTCACTATAATTCTGCCTGAATTACTATTGTTCAGTCTCCTTTTTTGCTATTTTTATTTGAACACCATAAAATTGCATTAATATAATCAAGAATCCCAACTACAAAACCATGTTAACCCTTAGTTCACTTTCATTACCCCACTGTACTTTCCTTCCTCTGCAGCTAGCTTGTTTGGGACTGACCACAGGCAGAAAACTACCCAGGTGTTACATGAATAAATATGGACACTCATCTGCCAAGGAACAGAGAGGATCGAGGTGGTACAAATCAACAGCAGGGGCAGCAAAATGTAGAGAACTGCAGTGTCACCTTACTTAGTGCAAGTGAGAGCTGGTGATTCTCATTACACAGTCTGAAGAAAACACCAGGGCAGCAGGCTGCACTTGTACCACATACAGTGTTTATAGTCCAAAAGTCTACAGTAGATCATACAGCAGTCTTACTGTGCCACTTCACTGGTCAAGGTACTGCTTTATAATAATAATAATAATAATAATAATAATAATTATTATTATTATTATTATTAAGTTGTTGTTGACTCATAATAGAACTAGTTACACAACTAGAATGAAGTATGCTGGTCACAGGTACTAGGTAGAACAGAAACAATTCAGTTATATATCCATGTCCTTAATCACTAGGCTGTCTAATGCCTGGTATTCCTGGTTTTCACTCATTCTCACTTTTTGGGCATGAGAGTAGAAAAGAAAATAAGGACAAAGGAGAAAAAATGTGGTAAAGACTGCTACAAACCTGCTAGCAAACATGAGTCGGAGGGAGGAGAAAGTAGCTGCGTCCTCCTTGAGGGCTTTTAGTTCATTCCTCAGTTTCAGCAAGGACTCTGTTACCATGCTCTTCTCCATCTCATATTTAGTCTTGAGGTTATTCAAGGCCACTTCTGCAGTCTGAAGAGGGAAAAGCAATGTCAGAAAACTTAAGAGTCACAGCATCAGAACATCAAGACAACGGGACAAGAGTCCTACACATACACAGCAATTCCTTAATATCCAATCTCTTTAGATCCAAATTTTGGCTATAACAGCTCTTGAGGGGGAAAAAAAAAATCTATATCTATGGGATATATGGGTATATGAATGGAAAATTTTGACACGTCTTTATCCAACATCTTATAACACTGAACTCCCAGTGCAAACCCCACGGAAACGTCCTCTCATCTCCCTTTTGTAATGCAGGGACACTGGGGGGGGTCTAACGGGTACCACATACCACATACTATACCATGTGGTATAAACATGCAAATTAAGGACAACATTCCTCACACACCACGTTTTCTAATTAGGTAAGTGGTGTTTATAGCATTTTATCATGGTGAACTTATGGTTGATAGTGATATTAGGTGATATTAGGTGTTTTCTGATGGTCTAGTTCTCATTTTAACTAATGGGAAACAGGTACTCGGTAGCCACAATTATGGTATCCAACACATCTTCAAGGTCAAATTAGATTCAGACAATGAATTACTGGACTGAATTTGACAACCTTCACTAGAATAATAAAGAGAGCAAAGTTTATAATTTTGTTACTGGTTTCCCTTTTACATATGTGCAAAGACTGATTTTTTTAAACATGTATAGCAATATCATTCTCTGTTGCAGCCATGTTTTACTTATTATCTATTATTCATTTTAAAAAAGCACAATTATATATACTGAAATTTTCCAGAAAAAAAAGCTGTTCAGTAGCTACAAAACAAGGGCTACTGGCTACTAGCAGGTAAATTTTTATTAAACAAAAGAAAAAGGGTGTCTACAATTTGAGTTTAAGTGAACAGATTAAAAATACAATTCAAAGCCAAAATCACTGCACAAATGAACCACCAAACAGAAGAAAACTGAACAGTAAATCAAGACTAAATGAGGAACAGTGTTTGCCTTCCATTCAGTCTTCTCTCTTCTGTCACAATCTAAGCCACTCAGATGCATCTGGTTTTCATTAACAGAAAACGGGCTTAAACAATGACCTGAAGGCTGTCCACCAAGTGCTACTGTGCCTTTTGCTACACTTTCGTCACATGATGGATATACTGTCCACACAATGAGCACAGCTTTTCTTTCTGTCAGGCGTGCACTTTGTTTTCTTCATAAGGCATGTGCTACTCCAAGAGAATTCTTTATGATATTCTGAATTATTTTTTCCAAAATTATAAACCAAATGAGCAACACAATAATAGAGGCCCTAAGCAAGACAGTACAGTATTATTGGTCTTAAATTAAGTGTTCAGGTATGAGAAACTTCACAAAATCCACACTAGAGATGCAGCCCTGAGAGACAGCTTCCTTGACAAGTAAGGAGGATCTTAACTTTCATTTAAATTAGTCGCTCTGATCTTTTCCAAGCCTCCAGAACAGCAGTGGTGCTGTACCTGCTTATTGGCCTTCAGAACAGTCCTGAGAGTGGCGATCTGCTCCCTCTTGGTGCTGAGTAAGGACTTGAGCTTCAGCACCTCCTCCAGGAGGGCCTCAGTATCCCGCTCCATCTCAAACCCTCCACACACAGATGAAGTTGGGAAAGAGCTTCTCTGGCGGCACAAATCAACAGCCACCTGGGGATTCCAACAGACTTGCACCATTAGAGTATGTATACATTCCCTTTCATCCTATGATACTTTTATGACAGAAAGTGGAACAAGCTTGTGAGGATAGGTCAGTTAGTTCTATGGAAAGCAGTTGCGAAAAAGTTTCAGTGGTATGTAGAAATAAAGAAGTAGAAGAGACCCACATTTTTTTGTGAAATTACTGACTCATGGCTGAAATATTTCCAAATTAATTTTATCAATATGGATAGGAAGTTAAACAAATGTTGGTTCCTATGTGCATCCCCTCAAGTCACTGTATACAGAGAATATACAGGAAAAAGAAACACTTGAAATTTAAAGCTAGTGGTCATGTGACATCAGTAAACTTAACAGAGAGAGCACACAGAGAGATGAGTTACTCTACTGTACAAGGCTAAGCTTGAATGAATGAAAGAGACTATTAATCTCAGAGGGAAATTCTTTTCATTTGTAGGAACTTATAATATACAAATATACAACAGATATGCATACATACAGTGACATAATGAGAGGTAAATAAGTAGATAAATAAGTAAATAAGTAGGCAAGCATGTTGAAATCCAAGATGGAGCAAGGTGAGATGAAGTTAATGAAAATGACAGTACCTGGAGGTGTTTAATCTGGCAACGGATGACAGCCACCAAACTGCATACATTGGTGGGGTCCCGGAAGTCCAGGGTGGGAGATCCAGGGCAGCTAACAGACAAGGAGTCTCTGCTGCCCCTGCTGTCCGTTTCTGCGCTGTGGAACACCTTGGAAAAGTGATCGGCAGAGTGATGCTGGTGGAGGGCACTGTGCTGATGCAGAAGCTTAGGGCAAGTCACAAACTTGGTGCCCTCGCGGTAGTAGTCCAGAGTGACACGGCTGGGAGTGAGATTGAAGCAAACACAGATGTGGTGGTAGAGGTTGGCTAGCTCTTCAGAGAAAGCAAGCAGCTCTTCCTGGGCCACAGCGAGGTTGTCCTCAGAGTCAGTGGCTACCTTCCGAGTGGCTGCAATTTTCTTCTCCAGCTCTATGATGCACTTCTGGTCTTGCTGACTGGATTGGATACACTGGCGGATCTTCTTTGCCAGTTCTTGGGCCTCTAACCTCCATTGTTCCTTCTCCTGGTGGTACCGGTCCTCCAGGGTGGTGTACCGGGCCTTTGCCTCTTTCATCTCCCCTTGCAGCTGAAGAAGTTCTCTGCTGGCTGCTTGCATCCGACACTCTTGAACCTCTGCGCTCCTCACATCCAGCTCACACTGGTCCTCGGCTCTGTTCTCGTCAGTCAGCTGTCCCTCTTGGCTGACCACATGCCCACGCCCATCAGTGCTGTCCCTCAGGGTATCCTGACAGCCTTGCTGGGTCTCCATGAGTTCAGTGAGCCTCCCCATCTTGTTTTGATGCTCAGCCAAGGGTCCATTGGAAATGCCCAGTTGCCTCTGCAAATCCTGCACGGTGCTGGACAAAGTTGACTTGTCCCTTTCCGCCTAGGGGACAAAAAAAAAAAACTCCATTACTAAGGAGAACATAGGGTAAATGCAGTACGTGAGAGTGCACAAGGCAATTTGGTGGTCTAATACATAGAGTAATATTTGGGATTCTCAAAACGGATGTTAAAAATAATAAAAACACTGGGGTAGGTCAAAAAGTTATTGGCAGTATATTTAACTACTGCTTAAATGTCCCACAAATACTTATTGACTAGCAATTTAGTCGATCAGTAAAAACTGAATGTCAATATCAAAATCATTCTAATGCAAAATGAAATATTAAGTACTAAGAATGTGAATTTCAACCGCTTTTCAAACGGGAACCATTTTAGTTAGAATTTTAAGTAATGAACACGTTGAATTTTACAGAAACTAATGTATGACCTCCTGGGTGTCCAGAATCACTTCAATCTGGCACCAGTACCTGCAGCAGCTGCTGTTTGAGCTTCTGGGTATCAGAGAGATGCAGCTCACTGAGCAGGTCTGATACCAGGCTGGGGGCAGGTGCTTGCAGGATGCCTTTACAGAGCAGATGTTTGCTGGCTTTGGAGTTGAAGTGAGACCCACTGGAGTCCTGCTCCTCATGTTCCAACACATCTGGGCTACCCTCTAAATGATCCAGGTGAAGTTCCAGGCCACTGGTGCTGTCATACGAGTGGAGGGCCAGATTTGAGAGTTCCCTCCGCAGACTGTTTTTCTGCTCCCGCTCTTCCTTCAGGGCTTCCAGGGCCTCTTCCAGCTGACGTGCTGAGATCTCTCTCAGACAAGCTGCCTCCTCCAGCTGAGCCTTGAGGAGTTCCTCCTCCTCTTGCTTATGGGTCAGCTCCAGTTTCAGTGTCTCAAACTCCACCTGGGATGGAAGGAACCATAACAGGACAGAGAACCTAGATATGTGTAATTTAGGAATTTGTGTACAGGATGGTAGAGAAAGGAACTCTAGATAAAGAATTACACATTTATAAAGTTAGTTTTTCAAATGTGTATTTAAATGTTGTGCCATATATTCCAAAAAGTTATTTTCCTGCAACAGTATCAATCAACATGGCATGGACCTCATATTTCTTAGCTGAACGTTTACCGTGTATCCATTTTGATACCTGCGTGAACCATTTTTTATGTAAAAATAATATAGATAAACAACTTCTCACATTTACCAATAACTTATCAACCCTACTGTGCTTATATCGAAACCAGAGTGTACTGCACAGAGCTTTGGGCAACAAGGGTCACACAACAATGCTTTAGACTCACTGATCTGCTTGTTAGGTGTATGGGTGAATGAGATTAATCTGTTCAGATGACACTGGCATTAATGTCATGCAAGGAAGATAAAGACAAGTCTGACCTGATTCTCCTTCAGCATGGAGACCTGCTTTTGCAGAGAGATGTTCTCCTCCTCCAGCTCACTGTTGTCCTGCAACTGTCGCATTTCCCGCACCTTGTACTCCTTCATCTCCTCCCGGAGGTGACTTTTTTCTGCCTCCAGGCACTCACACTCCTGGGAAGATAATGGATGTTTCTTAGAACTCTGATGCACACACAACCAGTATATGGTGTGTCCATTTATAAATGGGAATGAAATTTGCTTGAGACAGATAATGCAGCACACACATTAGAGCACACTGTTATCCATAATTGGCTGCAAGATGAAAGCAAGGTAATTTAGTGGAGCTTCTTCTGTGACCCATCTTCACATTTCTTCTCCACTTCCAGCATAATGGAGCTCCAGCTCATGCTTATTTTTACACTCCACTATCTCATTTTACCTGACTGTGCCTACATGTGAAACATGTAGTATGTGGAACGCATGTTGTTAAACAGAAAAATGTGAACAAACCCAAGAGTACCCTTTAGCTTAGTGTGAGAAGTAGGCTGCTGAGAGCCCCACCCCACCTTGACACGCAAACACACCAGCCTTTGTACACTGACAGAGAAAAACCACATCTGCACCTTAGGTAACCAGTCACACCTCTAGTCCACAAATTACATGCTTCATCACAAGCAAACAGTGCAGCAAAAGTGTTTGGCAGACAAAAGAAAACAATCAACAACGACTACTGTCAGTTCCTACCCTTTTCTGTACCACCTTGCTTGATTTCTCCATGCTTGATTTAGCCCATACATCAAGTGCATTCTGTAGCAGCTACTCCTCTGCTAAACACATTATTATTATAAACTAAACACATTATTATTATCATCATTAGAACATCACAAAATAAACATACAGCTTTGATTTAGACAACCCAAGATGTCCACACTTCCCACCTTTTTCAGCTGACTGGAGAGGCCTCCTAGTCTCTCACTCTCTGCTTGCACATTGGCCAGCAAGACACGCGCCTGCTGCAGCTCTGTCATCAGCTCATCGATGCGCAGAGCCATGGCTGCCTCCTTGCTAGCCGTCTCCTGCAAAAGGCTCTCTTCCCAGCTCTCCCCATCAGCCGCTGCACGTTTGTGGCTACTCACCGAGTCAGCCAGTGCCTGGAGATGGAGGAACATAGAAACAGTTGCTTGTGGGCAGTCCATCACTTGATAATAACAAAGAGGACTAGTCTTGTGTAAAATAACTCACAACATCGTACCACCCGTTATTCTACTTCTTCTGTCTTCATCTGAATAGAGCAGACACTGCTGTCTAACTGGTTGAGCTGCTGACTGGCTAAAGGCAAGATGATTTGTAGTTACAACCAAATATTCACAGTATAAAAATATAGTCTAAACTATCTTGTATTCAGTATCTCAGTTTACACCAAAAGCTTCTACATCTTTGTATTCCAGTTACAGCAAAATAATGACCCTAGTGCTCCAAAGTTCAATAAAATTATATATAATTTGAAATAAGTCATGCTTAGTGTTCCAGATAGAAGTTTTATTGGCTGGTCACAGGAAAAAGAGTTATTACAAACCAGGCCCATCCATCGAGGAAAAAAGTGCAAAAAGTCTCAATACAGACATTGAACACATGGCAATAATCTGACATCAAGGTGCTTTGCGAAATCTAAGAAATGTACTGGAGGGCAAAGTGCAAAAAATGTCCTGTGTTTTTTTTTTTTTTAAATCCATGACCACTGTTACCAACAATGGGTAAATGTTTAATTATCTTTACAGACAAGGATTTCAGTTTCTACAACATATGTATATGGATATAAGAGTATAAAACTAAAGATACAGACACTTCTTCCTGATTAAAAGTCACAGTACTGGAAGAAGCCACATTTCATTCATAGTGGTTTTTTTTTAAAAAATGCCATATTTTGCTGACCTCTTTGAGCTGCTGCAACTCCTGCTTTAGGGCCTCGTGCTCTTCTTCCAGCTGGCTGTACCTGAGCTTCAGTGCAGCACTCTCCTCCAGTACTGCAAGGCCATAGCGTGCTGCTTGCAGCTTCTCTTCATTGGCCTCCTGCAGCTCCAAGCTCAGACGCTCCACCTCTGCTCTCAGGGAACCATCGCTGTCCTCACCCTCCTCCAGCATGGCGGCACATCACTAGTCCACCCGGACTGCTGCCAATATGCAGAAGTGTCACGTCAGCAGCCTGTTGGGCATCCTTCTCACTGCAGAAAGAATAACACGCAACAGAGGTAAAACCAAGCTTTTGTAATGCAAAAATTGCAATTGTAAGTGACTATCTTATATTATGAACCAACAGCCTTTATGAATATTCCTTTTTTAGCTGCCAGAAGACACAAAACAACTGTTACAATTTTTTTATATTATCTTTCCTTAAGAGGAAGTGAAACAAGGTATTATACCAATTTAGCGAGGGTTACTAACTTAAGAGACCAAAACAGAGAGAGAATAGCGAATGCCAGCTCCTCATTTAACACCAGCAAATTTTGTCTTTCACAGGAGTTCTGCAATCGTGGGCACATTTCATAAACTGAAGGAGTTGTGCAAGTCTCTCCTAAAATGTGTGTTTAAAGTAAAACTAAAGTAGGATGTCATACAGAGAGTCACAGTAAGAGTAGCAAACAAGAGCAAAGAGAGCCCTGGTGATGCTAGAAGTGTCACTTTATGCTACAGTGGACACGTTGATACATATCAGATTTACTTTAACTTCCTCATTATTTGCACTGCAATAACCAAGCAGTGCTGGAGTGGAAAAGTAAGCATCTTTGTTCATAAACAATAAAGCATTGTTGTTTCTATGTACAGTCATGTGGTTCTGCAGAGACTGTGGCTGGCTGACCACTAAGCCAAGTCAGGGTGCCCAGTCTCCAGGCAGGATTTGCACCCAAGCATCTGTGAATGTCTTTCAAACATCTTATCCATGGCTTCTTCACAAGTGAGGTTAATAACTCAGTGTCACTCACTAGCATTAACTACTCGTCCTTTGTCTGGGTCACAGTGGTCCTAGACCAGGAGAGGAGAATGCCAGATGAGATGCCTGTCCACATCAAGGTAGCACCACACACCCATAGCTTTACTCACAGTTACATGCTACAGGCGTCACTAACTGACATGAAACATGTCTTTGGACTGTGGGCAGAAGCACCAGAAGAAAACCCCCCACAGACACAGGGAGAATATGCAAACTCCTCACAGACTGAACTTGATGTGAACATTCCTTGGAGGCACCAGTCCCTGTGTCACCGTGTCATCCATCTGTATCTAAATTAAAAGCATATCACTATTTTGTACAATTCCACTGAGAGAGGCACTGCTGGGAGCCTTACAGTTTTCACTGCAAATGTCCTAAGAGAAAGAATTGGAGTGAAAGGACAGAACAAGAGAATCCTTTAAGCCTATTACTCTTGCATAACAGAAAGCTGAGAAGTGTGAGCAGTGCCACGTGAGCTGTGCAGGCATCACCCAGGAAATTGTAGGCAAATGCAATGTCTGGCCTTAGATTTTCATAGTCATGCTTGAGCTTAAAAACAAAACAAACTCAACAACAATAACATCTAAAGTAATACAGAGATGGTAAGTTTTAAAGTCTGGCCTCACACGTCTACAGGAAGATCAGACTCCTTGTAACATCCGTGAGCCCGTGAAGCAGCCACTCCTGGACACTCTCTCTCTCTCTGTCTCACTCTCTCTCTCACACACACACACACACACACACACACACACACACACACAGTGCTGCACTATACGGCTTTATAGTGGTTTCACTGATAGTGACCATCATCACCATCTTTAGCACGGGCTGCACAGTAGTAGTAAATAGCACATAAGAACTACAACAGGACAACGGCGGATATCATAGTGAAATGCCACTACACTATGTCCATTAGCAGGTGGTTACAAAATACTACAAACGATACAAATGCCATGGGGCGATACTTCAAATTAAAATTCTCTAACCATCATTAGAATTATTGTTTGGTTAACCGAACGACAGAAACATACAACCTTCGTAGAAAACCCAATCGGTAGCTCGTGTGTCTGCAGTTTTTGTCGATTAAATTTGAAAGTATAAATAAAAATAAATTCTGATAACATTGCGTGCATGTACTGCCTTACCGCTACATTTGCTCTGTTCTTATATTATTAACATCTCCATAATTTTGAAACTTAAAAGTTTTAAATTATACATTGTTGGTTATTACACTATTCAGTTTGCTTTCAATAACATGACTCAAGAACCCGCGTATCCTACAGCTCCTACCTTCGGACTTTCAACGCCGATTCTGAAGATGCCGTGCGAACAGCATGTCCAGGAAGCCCGAGAAAGACCGCCTCCTGCTCGACCAGTAACGTCAATTACGTCACAGGAACGTGTCCAGGAAGCCCGTGAAAGACCGCCTCCTGCTCGACCAGTAACGTCAATTACGTCACAGGAACGTGTCCAGGAAGCCCGTGAAAGCCCGTCCCCTGGTCGCCTAGCAACGTTAAATCGGTTCACGGGAAAGTACCGGGGAAACGCGGAATCCTTTACTATGTAACTGNCCCGTCCCCTGGTCGCCTAGCAACGTTAAATCGGTTCACGGGAAAGTACCGGGGAAACGCGGAATCCTTTACTATGTAACTGTAAACACACTGACAATTGTGTTTTGTGTTTTCTAAACTGTTTAGAATTAGAAATGCAATATAATATCATGTTATATTCTATTGATACGATCTGCATTTTGTTGTTGTGTTAAAATAAAAAAGGAAGCACACGGAAGACCGCGGGCTAAGTTGTAACCAATACGCCACAGTCTTTCTTTGAGTCTGTCCCGTTAATTGCAGCGAAGAAAATATTTCTCTTTTACTTTCGACACGTGAAGTTTATGTAAATTTTACTTTAAAAGTGGTAAATGATGTGAATAAGAATGCGATTTTTGAACTAAATGAGGAGAGTGTAACTATACAATAGCTGCACAATGCGACACATAAAGATTCACGTTATATTAATTTCATATTTCTAGTACGCTTTACCAGTAAACTTAAGGGCCGCTGCGAGATTTACCTATTTAGAATGTACATGTAAAGTTTCATTTACGTTTTTATTATTAGAAGTGGTAAGATTGGACTCTTCCACTTTAGAATTGACAGTTCCTAATAATAATCATTGTTTTACTTACAAAGTTAGATTCTGAACAAAGGAAACACACAAGTTACTGTAATTTTGATAGAGGGGTAAAACTTATTAAGAATCCGTGACTAAAACGGGTTTCGTTTAATTTCTTCGGACAGGAATGGAGTTATATTTATTAAAGTAAATTGATCCCGATTGTGAGTACTGTACTGTAGTCTTACCTAACGTTGCATTAAAGCATATTTATTAACAAAAAAGTAAAATGCTAATTCTAGCTCGCCGAGTGCATGCAAAACAATGAACAATATACTGTGCTCATTCAAAATGAATTAGACTTTTTTATTCCTCAGGCCTCATCTTGTCTAATTCGTAAAGGCAGCTTCCACCGGATTGGATCGTATAAGAGGTCACAGTGTAGGGATTGTTGATTTGTCGCTCAAAACAATATGATTGGCTGACGGAAAACAAGCTAGCACACGGATTGGTTACTTGTCAGTTTGCACCGCCTTCCATCTGTCATCCGTCTTCTAGCGTTTAGCAGCCGCGGTGGTTTTATTAAGTTTTCTGAATTAAAAAAGGGGAATAATACAAATGCAGAAAAAGAACCATGAAGATCGTCACTTGGAATATTAATGGCGTTAGAGCGTTCAAAGGCGGCATTAAGAAGGCGTTGGATCTGTTGGACGCAGACATTGTGTGTCTGCAGGAGACAAAAGTGACAAGTAAGAAAACGTGGCAAGAACAAATCGATCGGAAATCATTGTGGGAGAAGGTGGCACGTGCTGGGTAGCTAGCTCTGTATTGTGAAATGTAACTTATCTGAAACGTGGTGGATGGTAAGCTGGGTCCAGAGTGCCAGAAATACCAGTAGGAAACATTGTTTTCTAGCTAACTGCTAGCTAACAGGCGTCCTCACGGTGATACAGCTGACCTTATTCAGCAAGATTTATTTCGCCAGTGAAGTGACAGAATGTTGCATATTCAAGCTGGACTGAACATGACTGCTGACAGCAGCTGGTTTTGCGGATGCCTGAGAGAACAGACCCGCTAAGCCTCAGTGTGGACAGGTAACAAGAAGACAGCATTGCCATGTCTGGCACGGTGGCGCAGCGGGCAGCGCTGGTGTCTCTCATCTCCCTGGCCGTGATTCCCGATCTCAGTTCAAGTTCCGCTCAGTTTTGCTTTGTTTACTTGTTTTCCCCATGTTTGCGTGGGTTTCCTCCCACAATCCCAAGCACCGAGGAAGGCAACAGTAATCCACTCCTGTTCCCTGCCTGAAAACCACGTGTTTTTTCCATGATTCAGTGACACGTACCGTATCCTAATCTAATGTTTCCCAAGACAGTAAATAATTTAAAAATATTAGTACAACAAATAGGTCGTTTGTGGTTAATGAACTTACGTTGTTTCTTTTGTTAATATTTTTGAAAAGGCCAGAGTAACAGACAAAGCTTTACATGTGTTTTGTTGACTGCAGAAAGCCTTTAATTCTGTCAACCAAAATGGGCCATGTTAAAAATGAATGTGTTCTGAGAATGGGTACATCTGAACATCTGATCATCCATATGAGGCATGTGTGCTCTGAGCTGGAGGCTGCAGGTAAAACAACATTAAGTAAAGGAAGTGGCTTCCGACTGGAAAAGGGTAAAAGTGAATTTTGAAATGGTGAAATTTTCAGTGGTTGCATGTGTGTTGACTTAAGCTGAGTTTTGTATGTTTTAGGAGACCTTCTGGATGAGAAGACTGCGATTGTAGAAGGTTATAACTCCTACTTCAGCTTCAGCAGAGGTCGTACCGGGTATTCAGGTGAATGTACTTCTCTCTACAAAGGTGTTTGTGTCACTTCGTGACATCTTGGCTCCCTTTCTGTCATTGGAATCTGTGGCACTGAAGTGCCATAGAAACTCTAGTGGTTTTCATTTGTAAATAGCGTCACCAGATCTTGTTACAGAGTTATTAATGCAGTTGTAAGCACTGTGTTTAACCAAGCTCAATATGTGCAGTCTGGAGAAAATGCACATTTTCCTGATGTTTCCACTTCTACAACGAACAGGAGTTGCAACTTTTTGCAAAGACAGTGCCACTCCTGTAGCTGCCGAAGAGGGTCTGACAGGCTTGTTGACCAGCCATGATGGAGCTGTGGGGTACTATGGGGATCAGAGGGATTTTTCTGCTGAAGAGCTGCAATTGCTGGACAATGAAGGAAGGGCTGTGATCACACAGCATAAAGTAAAGTAAGAATGTAGGAAACCAGTATGTCCTTTTAGGCTGAATCTTTTAGCTCAAGCTCCATATTGGTAAACTAAAACCCACTTTGTAATTAAAAGTAATGGCAAGTCAAACTGATATGCCTATCAAATCTAGAGAAACTGTAAAACAAAATGGCTAAATCATACATTTTGAATTGTACAAAAAACTTACTGTATTTCATTTCATTCATGTAGGGCCCAGCACTATTTTTCTATATTTTTTCCCCTTTGTAATGAGCACATATTACAGTTTCTAACAACATCATACACTTTTCAATTTGTGTAATAAACTAAAATGTTAATTACAGTTGGCTTATTATTTCTGTTATAACCTTTGGTGTAAATTGTTGTTTGTTTCAAAACAAATAAAAACAATACCAAACAAATTTGTAGGTAATGTCAAAACACAAAATCTTCAGCTGCAATAATGACTGTTCCGTGGGCAGCAACACTTGAACACCACATATTTTCTGAATAATGGCCATAAGGACAAGTTGATTTCTTTTTCAAGAATGTTTCAGGAAGTCATGTGAACATCACTACAGTACAGTACATGGGGATTCCTGGCTCTAGTAAAATGCTCTCCATTCCTCTTTTTCAATAAAAGTTAATAAACTCGTCTTACATGAACATAATACAGACTTCTAGACACATTCCCCACCCCTTGTCAAAATGCTTAGGTCTGTCTTAATGCTGATTATTATCTGGTATTTAATGTGTCTATGACCTGTAGGTGCACAGACTCTGAGAAGACTCTGACTCTAGTGAATGTTTATTGCCCACGAGCTGATCCTGAGAAACCTGAGCGTAAACAATTCAAGCTGCAGTTCTACAGGTTGCTTCAGACACGAGCTGAAGCTATTTTAGAATCAGGCAGGTGAGTATGCTACACAAGTTTGGCCTTGATTCCATTGAACTTTCTATTGCTTTTCTTGTAAAATATGACTTGAAATTTGTCTCACTTCCCTGCTTAGCCACGTGATTGTATTGGGTGACGTTAACACCTCCCACAAGCCAATAGACCACTGTGACCCAGATGAAATTGTAAGTGTTTGTTTCAAAATTCTGAAAAAATGTTTACTGTACAGAAAGATTTTAGTTTGATGCATACAACTGTTGCTGAAGTAGCAAGATTGTTCAGGTAGTAGTGATTTAATACTCTAGTTTGGTTCTTTTATTTCATCTTATTCAGGAAAATTTTCACGACCATCCTGGAAGGAGATGGTTGAACACCTTTATTATTGGAGAACATAAGGAGGCGAACTGTAACAACATTGAAAAAGGTGAAGAGACTGAGCCAGTGCCTCAGACATCTCGGAATGGTGGAAAATTCATAGACACTTTCCGCTATTTCCACCCAACCCGTACCAACGCTTTCACCTGCTGGTCTACCCTCACTGGAGCTCGGCAGACTAACTACGGCACACGAATTGATTACATCTTTGCTGACCAAGGGTTGGTTGAGACCCAGTTCCTGGAGGCTGACATCATGCCAGAAGTTGAGGGGTCAGACCATTGCCCAGTTCAGGGACAATTGTGCTGCATCCCCCTGCCCAGCCCAAAGTGCCCACCACTGTGCACTCGCTACATGCCAGAATTCACAGGCAGGCAGCAGAAACTCTCTCGTTTTCTGGTCAGGGTGAACCAAGAGCCTTTTCGAGACTCCATGGACTCTCTGCCCAGTTCCCAAGAATCAGAGGAAGTTCGTGAAAATGTCAGTCCCAGTGAAAGTGATTTTAGTTGTGGGAAACGCAAAGGATTAAGACCAGATCCTTCTGTCACCAAAAAAAGCAAAACAAAAAAGTGCACAGCAAAGCCTCAGGCTAACCTTCTAGAATTTTTCAGGCCCAAACTTAACCAGGTAGTTCCATCATCTTTGAACAACTGTGGAAACAAGGAGAAAAGTACAGAATTGGCTTTACCTCTGAGTCCTGGGAGTACAACCCTAGACAAACTGGATCCCTCTGTGGATAAGGACAGATGCCATGGCACCAGTGAGACATTAGACACAACAGCTGATGAACTGGTATGTGACCATAGCACAGTCAAGCAGGACAGAAGTGGGAGCCGAGCAAGCTCCAAACCTCTCTGCACAGAGGAAGACAGCAATTCAAGGTCCCCTGTGACCGGGGGGTCGATGGGATTTTGGAAATCGGTCTTGCGTGGTCCACCACAGCCACCGCTGTGCAAGGTTCATCAAGAGCCATGTGTTTTAAGAACCGTTAAGAAAGCAGGACCAAATATGGGCCGCCAGTTTTTTGTGTGTGCCCGCCCACAGGGCCACGTCTCCAACCCTCAGGCTCGCTGTAACTTTTTCTCCTGGGTGGATAAGAGCAAATAGAGGATCTGTGGTGTGCTGCACCATTTGTCCATCAGAGAAACCTAAAACAATTCATTAGGGTAGAGTGTTAGGTAAACATTAAGAAGGGCAAAGGAAAAATATTCAGCCTGAATCAACATTATCATGTAAAATGTTACTTCTGTTGAAGGAAGTGTTCTTTCTCACTTGTCTTTGTAAAGGTTTTTAAAGTGATAAATACTTAGGGTTGTATGTATTTACAGTTCTGAAAGTTTAATCTTTCCAAGCATTGTAATAATTTTTTCAAGATTTCAGTATTTGAATAGCTCTTACTGGGCAGTTTTCAATGGGGGGGCGAGTAATAAAGAACGAATTTTTATATGTCTTAAGGGTTTCATTTTTGCTGTTTTTTTGTGCTAAAATGTTGAACATGACAAAAACATTTCTGAATTCATTGTACAGAGGCATTAGTGATTTTTTTGCATGTGGCAAACACCTACCCTGGTGTGTAGAGTCACTAAATCCAGTTTTGCTTTAGTGCACAGGGGCATATATATACACACATACACATACATGCACAGACTTGTTTTTATTATTGTTGGACTAAACAACCGAAACTCAGTGCTCATGTTTTGTGGTCTTTGGTCCATTAACCAGTTGCAGTTTATTTTGAAAATAATTCTACTAATATTTGATGTAAGATATGATCAGTCTCTCATCAGCCCAGTTAATAAAATACTTTGATTCTCCTCAGGGAAAAGAATATATATACTTCACATATCTCTATATCTAATGGGTTGGAAGAGATGGATTTTATTTTATGGTTCTTTGAGAAATATAGTCTAGTACATCATTTTCTGTCAATTTGCTTTGGAATGCATGGTGTCAAAGGATCATGTAAGATTTAGCTCCATCAGCCAACGTTCCAAACATTCCAACATTTTTTCCAAACGTGATAAAGCACTGTGGGGGGTACAGTGGTAGACCGGTAACACACATGCCTCACAGAAAACTGTGTGGAGTTTGTGAGTTTCCTCTGGGTGCTGCAGTTTCCTTCCACATTCCAAAGACTGACTGGTTATTTCATTTATGTAGTTTGAGTCCTGTTTGTGAAACTGTCCAGTAAATTAAATTGACCAATTCAATTCAAGGCAGTGACTCTGGGTAAAAACCAACATTTATATGACCAATCCAGAAAGTGAGTTTGAGTTTAAAATTTTATAAGTTTGAACAAAGTACCATCAAATGTAAAACTCAATATACCGGCTACTTGTTTTAAATGTGTGTGACAACCGCACTTTAGTTTGCTGTGATTTCAGTACTAGTAGTAGTAGTTCAGCTCCCCACTACAGACGAGTGAACTGAAGAACTGTTGTTCTGTGTCCCTGCATGCCACACTTTGACTTGGATATCTGTTTACTGGACTTTAAGGCTTTGGTCAAAAGTTAAGTCCCTTGGCCATTACGCCATCTTCTGCACTGCAACTTTATTGCATTAAATACATCCTGTCTACTCTTGTTATGAATGGTCAAGTTATGAAGTTTCAGATACAGATTCAGATTCCAGTTTACTTTCGGTTGCATTTACCTTACCTTAAATATTTTCTTAAATTACTTTTCACAGCAAACACTATGTTTATTTATGTCCCTAACTGATAGGTGTCAGGAACACACACCCACATGAATTAGGAGTTGAATCAGATTACACGTCTGCTTTATTGTACCGACACAACTGGGGCTGGAAATCTGTTTGTAAGTGGAATTGTTCACAAATCCATCCACTATGTCACAATCAAAAAAAACTTTAAAAATACAGTTAGGTTCTGTCAAAAACATTAAATATAGTTGTTATGAATTAAAGCTGGCTGGAAGACTTTTATTTGTTCTGTTTTCATCAAAAGCTCATACAGTGTGGCATCTCTGTCCCTCTATACTGGACACCTTGGGTTCGAGACAGGATACAAACTAGATGCCAGTTTATATTATCTTTTATCAATAGAAAGGAGCATTCAAGTTAAGTGTATGTTAAGATTACTGAAAATTGCAATGTGCTCCAGCAACTGCTCACTGAGCTGGGTTTTACATTGCAGAAGGTGTTATGTTACTTCATGTCTTACTCCTATGCGTCAGGTGCTGCAGGAGAATAAAACAGTGTAAGAAAGGCTAGTAAACTGCAGAACACAGTAAAAAGTCTGTACAGGTATCCTTTTCCTTAAGACCATAATTTTTTCCTGGAAATCAGCTTTTAAAGTAAAACCTCCTAAATCTGAGACATAATTGCCATTACAGTGAAATCTTTGAAAATGACCCCAGGCTCAGCTCTTGTTAATCATTAGCATGAAAAAATGACTCATATTTGGTTGAAACTAGATAAACGGTGGTAAATATCTCTCTCAAAAACACAAAAACTCGTAAGTCAGACTTGTGCCTCAAGGCACCTGGATCTCTCTATTCAGTGAGTATTTTCTGTAACTTGCATGCGTAACCACCCCCCCACCACTTCCTTTCCCCTTCGAAGTATTTATTGTCGTGTAGTAGTGGAAAACAGAATGGTGAAGAAAAATCTGTAACTAATGTTTGCAGCATGAGGTGCATGTGTAGTTAAACTTACATTTTGCAGTGTTAACAGCTTGTGCCTCCAGTTTATATCTATCTGCGATCAATAACAAAATAATGAATATTGCATATGTTTATGGGATGAATGCACCACGAATAGCAGTATGTGACATCCATTATTTTTATTCTTACAGTCATTTTAACATTGATATTATTTTTAATGTAGCTCAGAGTTAATGATAATTTTAAAATAAAATATAATTAACCGCTTTATCCTGGTTAGGAGCCTATCCCATAAGCACTCGGTGCTAGGCTATGAAACCACACTCTAGACAGGATGCCAGTCCATTGCAGATGGACCACACAGGTGCATACTACAAACAATTTAAGGTGACCAGTTAACTCGAAACATGTGCCTTGGACTGTGGGAAGAAACCCACTCAGATGTAAGGAGAACATGCAAACTCCACTCAGACTGAGCTGGATTCAAACCCACACCCAAACAGCCCAGGCACTGTGAGGCAGCAGTACTCACTGCACCACTGTGCCACTCATTAAAGCAAAAGATCATATAAAATATTTTATATTATGTTTATTATATTTATACAGCAGGTGTTTACAGAATCTAATCTGTGAGTAAAGTGATGGACATCTGTATTGTTGTTCTCGTGTCGACTGCAAAAGTGACTTCAGCTTTAACAAGATGAGTTAAGAACAGACTTCCACTCTCAGCTGTGTTCAAAAGTTGAGAAGCCAGTGCATTCTTAAATATTTATGCAGTTTAGGTACCCACTATAGTGATGTTTTTTTATGAAATTTATTCCAAAGAAACTATGATGGGCTACCTAAAAAAATGATAACCAATTTGGGAATCTGACCTAATGAAAAACTGGATCTTACTCTAACAAATTGTAGAAACAGTCATTTGATACAAAGACTTTACAGTTTATGGCCAGTGAACTGATGAAAAAGTGCTGTGTGCTACTCTACTGCAAGAAGCTGCTCACAACACAGCCAGTTCCCGAGACGATCCTGATAAACTAATATGAGAAATCAGATTTTTGGTCTTATCGTGATCGAGTTCAGTGGGGAAACTACAGGGCTGGGTTGAAAACCACCCCATTACATAGGCAGCTATTGGAATTTCTAAACACCTCCCAAGTTTCGCTAAAGGATACATCGGAAATGTGATAAGAGAAGATAGTGGGTGTCAGAAAAACACAGTTCACATAAAAAGTGATCTGAAAATGTGCTGCACTCCGGGAGGTTGTGAAATAAATGTCTGCCTTTGTTAGGAAGCGTGGGTGTGTCTAAGTGACGTCATGCTGGAGTAGCCCTTCCTCTACCTCTTCTCATCTAGGACTGCACTTTCTCACAGTGCTGATTTCCTGGCTGTGTGGTAACTTGATCTCCTTTTGCTTTTACAAAAGTGTCAAACGCTCTACGTGACCCATCGCTGCTCCTGCCTGCTTTGAATGCTCTGTGAAAGCTGTGTAAAAGCGCTTGGAACCATAAGGTAAGAGCAAGGCCTAATTTCTCTGTCAGGAAACTTGCCACGTGGGTCATAAAGCGAGGCTGCTTTTCCTGTCTGTGAAATACTCTGTTTTAGTGAGATAAAAAAAATGACTACAAAGACTGATGTGCTTTTCACCAGATGTTTCAATGGGCTAGGAGAGCATGTGTTAGGACATTTTTTTAATCTGCTTCCTGTTTATTGGCGAAGAACCTCACAGAAGCTGCCAGTTGTTATCATCTGCGTCGTACTTTAGTTATATGTGTCATAAAAAAGTTAGAAATGCCGCATGCGATTCAAGTGTTATAGTAACAATGAAGTGATAAAGAGTGATATTATACAAATGAGTCCAAATGTCTTGTTGTAGTAAAGTAAAGTAAATAAAACCGATTAGGCCGTTGAATTAAACACTACGCTGTATTTAGTCTACAACTAATCAAAAGTAAACTAGCAAGAAATGATATTGTTCTCAACATCTCCAATTGTTTTTTTGTACTATTCATCAGAAGGGAGCACTTTTTTCAGTTAAGTGAACATCGTCCACCCCGGCTGGCTGCTACTGTATGACAAAGCATAAAAAATACCAGCTACAAGCAACTGTGGAAAGTGTTTTTTGTGTAAGATAAGATACATACGGGGTGTGTATTTGAGCGTGGACGTATCTGAGTGACCCATGTTTATGAGAATGAAGATTGCCCGTTTATACCTTGTGAGTTAATAAAAATGAGAGCTTTTGCTTCTTTAGTCCTTTTTGTACTATATAAAGGACAAATTCATAATAGTAAACGTAACATGACAAATGAGCAGTCCAACCAAAACAGACAAAAGATGCAGCTTGGTGTAGAAAACCAAACAGTCAAGGGCTGAATCTAAAGTGTGACTGAAATATTATTGTCTAAAGCAGAAACGAAGAAGACAAACAGCCCTGCAGCGTCCAGTGACTACAACTGGACCTGCATAAGTTGGCTGTGTAAAGCCCGTCCTAAGCTCAGCAACCAAAAATGTGTGTGCAGTTTCTCACACACCTGCAAAGGAGAGCCATGACTAGGTTGCTCCTTGTATGAACCGTAGCTCATGGAGTCATAGATCAGTGTCAGAACTCATTTTTGGGTGGAGCTCAGCTTAACTGCAATCTCAGTATTTTTTCATTTGTATTTAAGCTGGATTCCGTCTGCAGCGTAATATTCACATTCTTACTGGACTGGCTTTCACATTACAGCAAACAAATCGAGGGGATAACCCCAGTCTTAGTCTTCTGAGTTGTTGTACTACAGATTTCGCCACAAGAGGGCACATTTCATTATCGCCAAGGGAAAAAAAATATATAATAATAATAATAATAATAATAATGGTGACATAGTGAACATTTTCCATTTGCCTGAAAAAACCTACTGAAATTATCATCATCAAAGCCATCAACAGCAAAACATATTCACTTAAACTCTTCGTAAATTAAACAAATTAGTAAACACAACGTAAAACTATGATTTTTTTTTTCAAATTCTTCATCATCATCATCATCATTATGTAGGATGTTTTCACCGCATCATTCTCACCAGTCTCTTGTTTAGTATGGTGGTAGTATAGTGTTTAGGGCCGTCGTCCTGAAGCACCCAGGTTCAACTCCTGTTCTTGCAGCAATACTTCTGAGCAGAGAACTTTTCCCTCAGCTGCTCTAATAAAAACTAACTTGCTATATAAGTGGGGAAATAATTTTGAGTAGCTTATTATATGACTGTGACACTAAGTTGTTTTTGAGAAATGTACCAGCTAAAAGCTGAAATAATAGTGAAAAGGTTAAACCTCCTGTTTTCTTTCATTTTTCAATTGAAAGTCTCTTGCATCCGTTGCGTAACACAACACATGCCGTGAATGTTTCTGTGTACGTTGGAGACAGTTTGTTTACATCAAAGTGAGTGCAGTGATGACTGAGTGATTGTACAGGAAGTAGAGAGGGGTACACAAAGCCATTGTTAAGGGGTCCAAGGCTGATGCCCAAGCTGTGGAGTTAAAGAAAGACTAGTAAAAGAAGAACAGGGTTAAAACAACAGTGAGGACAACGAAAGGAGGAAGTTCATATAGGAGAACAGCTGGAAGAACTGGACTATTGGACTATTAAAACCCAATTGGAGTTAAAAAATTGAAGCTTAAATCAGAATTTTAAAATTCAGATTTTCACTCTTGAAAACAGGAAGATGCACTGCACTGGTTGTGTCTGTCTTTGTATGTATGTGCGTATATGTATGTATGTATCTGTTAATTTGTATTAATTTATTTATTTACAAAGCCCATGCAGAAGAAAAACCCAATCTGGGCAGGTCTGTTTAGTTTTCTCCCAAGGGGGAAACAGTTGCTAGATGGGGTAAACTGAAGAATGCTTTGATGCAGAGTTGGAAGATCAGTTACAAATGATTGTGAAGGAAGTGGCTTCTAGGTGAATGGGTGCAGCATTCGCTGTGAGACTGTGCAGTTGTACATGGAGCTCCTTGAAAGTGTGTGGGGATATGAGCACCACTCCCAAAACGGACATGCCTTTTCTAGCATATTGAATCGGGTCCAAGGAATTTAGCTGCAATTATACAGCAAGAAAGGAAGTGGACGAAACAGACTACTTAATGTATGTGTTTCCCAGGTGCTTATTTGAATAATTCAGAATTCCACGTGAGAAAAGAAACCTGAAAAACACAACTCCAGTACGCTTTGACATCTATCCCTCACACAATAGGGTGCTTACAGCTAAGTCACTGACTTGGCATAAGGATGAAGAGAAGTCTTATATTGACAAAAAGCAGATGTAAAAGGGGAGAGCTAGAATAAAGGCCGTATTATGGGAGCCCCAGGGAAAGCTCCAACTCCACCTTAAGCAGAACGCCCCATAAGCAAACAAGCTCTGAGGACAAGTTTGGAACTAGTTCAATGCTTGCGTGTCTGTTCTTTAACATGGCTACCAAGAATCACACTGTTATGCAAGCAAAGTAAAAGTAATTCATTTAAATTGCACAAACAGCCAAGAGGGTGGCTTCAGAAGTCATTTGTGAATGCGGTCCAAACCATTTACTGTCCCCTGAATAACCCCCTCCTACATAGGAATTTAATTTATGCACTTTTGGCTTTCTCTTAAAAAGTGTCCCTATTTTTGCTACCATTTTCAGTCATTATACCTGCCATTATACTATTATTACTTTTCACTTTTTTGTATTGATTGGGCATATCCTTAAGCAATATTTTCAGTATGTAGTATATTATTTGCTCAGTCTTTGCCTATTTGTTGCTGGTTATATACTTTTTTTACAGCAAAAAATGATATTTATATGTGTTTTTATGCACATCTCATCACTGCTTGCAATTTTGTCAAGTCACAGAGAACAAACCATACATCAAGACTGAATTTTATTTTAAAAATACTGTATGTAGCACATACATAAAATGTAGCCTCTGTACATCAATGTTTTCTGATATGTTTGTTGTGTCCGTATGTGTATAATTTTGTGAAATTTGTTAATACATTCAAATTGCAGGATAATTCTATGTCTTTCTGATGTGGCGATTGCTCAAGTGATCACAGAATATCATCCAGGACTTATACTGTGTAATAATTCAGTACGGTAGCTTAAATTATATTTCATCTGTAATGGACGAGTATTCTTGGAAAATAACTGGTAGAAAAAAAGGAGCGAAAGAATTCCCAGAAAAAAAGTGATGGCTGCCCAGTAATTTATTTGGTATGGAGGTTAAATTATCTATCATTTACTATGGAAGTTGAGGGAAATTAACACTCATAATGTTCAACATCTTGTAGGAGCACTAAAATATTGTTCATGCTTCTTTCTTATTTCCACGTGGGCTATTGTTACCTGTTTATGCACAAACAAACGCATCTTGATGGTAGGCATAGTCTTACCCTTCTGTGTGGTTAATCTTAAAAAAGCTTTTATCTCTTAAGTCAATTACCAACTTGGCAGCTTCCCTGCCAAACTGCGCAAACTCCCACACCCCGCCTGTTGACAAACTTGCACCTGTAGAGATATCCACAAACACACCATTTAATTCCTGCTGTCTTTTACCATTACCATTTTCTTTTCGATATCGCAAAATGTATAGTACAATATCTACTATAACAGACTTTAAGGAATCATTGTTGATTTAAAAAAAAACGTTTTGTGATTGTGATTGGAAAATGTTTCGGTTAGAGTCACAAAAATAATGAATAAAATGCTGATCATTTAAAAATTCTCTTAAAAGCTAAATATCACGAGGCTCCGAGTTTTGTCAGGGCGATGTGACCAACGAGAAGAGGCACGCGAAGGGTTAAAGTGGTGAACATTCTTCCTTGCTCACTCTCTCCAGCACATGCCATAATCTGTCCCTCTCTTCCTCTAAGGCATTTGTACGTGCACTTAAGGAGGTTAGACTGAAAAAAATTCACAGACTAGCTGGATGGTGGCTGTGGATATAAGGGAAAACAATACTTCCATCGTAAAGAAAGAAATATATTGAGAAAGGAAGGCACAGCTCCATTCAGGAAGGGTGAGTTGATCTCACAGAAAGTTTTACTTTTGGCAGTTTTGCGTGCTGAGCCAACGTGAACTGCTTGGCCTGGGTGTGGAATCGGCAACAGTAGGGAAGTCTTGCATCAGAAAAGTAACATGTGTGACAGAGATGGTTTAAGGGAATGGAAGTAGTAAATGTTTTTACATATTCACTTTTACTTCAGTATTAAGTAATATATGTAAATGTTAAGCTATTTTGGTACTGATACTGATACTGATATGCTGATGGGACTTTGTGTGTGTGTGTGTGTGTGTGTGTGTGTGTGAGAGAGAGAAAGAGAGCAAGAAAATAAAAGTAAACATTTGTGCTGGTTTGAAGAATAAAAACTAACATTTCTTTGTAAAATTAATCTTAATATTTCCTACAGTCTGTTGCCAAAAACCGTATTCTGTTTTCCAAGGAAACTTTCATACTTTGGAAAAGGAGGCTATTTGACACTTTACTGGAAAGCAAATAGTTACGTGTGGACACCATATGGGAAATAAAATTAAAAAAAAAAATTAATGTCGCGGTATGAAAGCGAAGAAAGCTGAAATCATCAAGGCTATTTTTTTTCCCAATGAGAACTGCACACTGCAGCCCTCCGGAGGGTTGAAAAGCTGTGTGTCTCTGTGTGCCGTGTTGGCAGGTCATGGTGTAGACTGAAATATTCCACAGTCAGTCTCTTGAATACTCGAACACATGTTCAGTTTGTTATCACAAGATATAAAGATTTAAAGCATGCAGTTGTTTAATGTTAAACACTAAATCATTTGGCTCTGTGTTATATTTACATAGCTGATGTTCTAACTTTTATTACATTGATTGTATTACTTTGGAATGTGGTACTGCACAATGTACAACGCAATCTACTTCGAGTAGTAGACTTTTCACTGCCTGTATGTGTCCTGTACAGAGACCATTTACACTTCCAGGAAATCCAGGCACCTCTGGAATTCGCTGCAGATGCTTACCAGTACTGACAATCGGGTTTGTTTAGTAGATGCTATGTTTAAATGTCACATTTGCACCGTGGAGAAGTTCATAAGGGTTCACACAATTAAACAGATGCAAGGGCTGACTAAAAAAAGAATAGATCCACTTTGCACAGCTTACAACGCAGAGCTCTCTATTTGTAAGCCGCTGCGTATCTACTTTAGTTAACCGGCCAGCCGAAGACGCCAACGTTAAACAGTCCGTTTCCTTACCCTAGACGATGGAAATCGTGTGCAAAATGTCTGCATCTGTCCAATTCTAGGAAGTTCTCAATTTCTTTATCGGGAGAGTGTGCTTGTACTTTTCTGTGCCGCGTAGCTTTATGAAGCAGTAATGGAAAAATCAGTGAAAGAGCCTCTCAGAGCAGAGCAGCGCTGGCAAGTACCAGAACACATTTACTCACAAACACAATTATATAGCGTACCTTCTAAAGAAAGGGCACATATAGTGTCAGTTTTAATTTACTGACAAACCCCACCGAGAGCCACCGACTTCTGAGAAGACAGTATTTTGATTATTTCAACATTAATGCTTGAAATAATATCTTGCTAATCACATTTTTATGATATAAGCTATAGCAGTACTCGTGGGCTACACTACTTCCCTGGTGAATGAATATATACAGCATTTCTGAGAAACACCTCTTCGGTTGAACTCTTCTACATAAAAAGCATTATTGCTGCAGCTTTCAACAGGGAAGATTTTGTAATGTATTCCTGAGCCCCAAAAGTTGACACCCATTTGTGCTAAAATATCAGCAAACTTGACCGCACGATTACTCAAATAGATGACATTAATTATTGTAACACAACAAACCACTTTCCTGTCATTCCCGACTCTGTAATGCAGCCATCAACTGCGGACTGTTGTCTCTCTGTCTGGAAATATGCCTTCATGAAAATCTGCAACCAAAATCCACGATCCAAACCGGAAACCTGCTCTTCTAAATCCGCATCTGAAAAAAAGCATCAGACGTTTAAAAAACAGAAAAAATGTTTGCGTCGCACACGAGTGCGAGCAGGAGGATGCAGAGTGTTAGGAATGCTAAGGTGTTGCTTTAAGAGGAAAGGCTATTATGGGAAACAAACGCAACTTCAGGGTAAGGCCTGTCGGCCATTTTGGTGTTTTATTTAATTGGTTCGACTGAATAAAAGGCAGTGGAGCAACAGCAGTAAAAGTTTTGTGGATGGTTTTTCTGATCTATGCTTACCTTCGACAAAGGGCACAGTTAGAAAAATGTTCACGGTAAATGCAACGTGCAGATCCTGCTTCGGATCATTACTCACCCTTTGGAAATCTGATTAAATTTAAAGTGAGAATTAACCCAGAGCAGTAACTCTTACCATTATCTGGTATAATATGTATAATATTATCTTTCCCATATTATTCAGTGAAAATGCCTTCTATATACAGATAAGGGTAGCTCTCTGTTCTTGCTCAGCTCTTCTGTTTCTATCAAGTACTGCATACTTAACAAAGAACCAGTTTCCTCCAGGTGTCCCAGTTAACTCCCACAGTCCAAAGGTGTGTGAGTATTTTAAATTGCTCTGCTGCCAAGACCACACATATGGTAAAAACCTGTCTGTCACAACATCAGGATAGGCACCGATATACTTGTGCTTACACACAAGCTAATAAAATGTATTGTAGCATGGCACAGGGCTCAGGGTGCACTAGGGACAGGGGTTGTATTGGATGTAAACAGTCTGTGTTTACATAAGAACCGATGGGCAGTTTGTTCTTCCGTTGAGGGGACTGGGTATGCTGCTAGTGGGATTGGGATGGTCCCTACGGGTAGAAACAGTCAGGCCTGGTGGGTTAAGTAGCCTCTTGTTGGACTGCATGCCTCAGTCTAAAAAAAAAGAAACAGGCTTTCAACATGCCGTTCTTGGCTGTAATCTCCTGCTGCTCTATAGAAACTGTCCTGGTGTCTTCATTTCCGCCACCAAAGCCTACAGTTATGTTGGATATTAAAAGTAGGTTGCAGAAGAAGCATTAACTACTGGATCAACCAATAGGTGAAGAGTGAAGAAGCATCGAAAGGAAGGAAGTGCCGGAACACTGACTAATGGCAGTGCAGCCTCAACCAAGTGGTCCAAATGATGATGAAGTGCAGTAAAGCAGGGACATTCAGCAGAGCCAAAGAATACCATGTGACCCTGGAAATGGTGGAAAGCTGAAAACTGCAAGATGCTGGAGAGTGTGGCTTTTTAGCTACTGGATTTAGTAGTAACCCAACACAAGGCACCCAAAGAGCCAGTGAGGGAAAGCAGCAAAACATTGGAGTGCACAGGTATTCAGAGGTGAAGTCTCTCTGATCCTGAGGAAATGTGTGCTCTGCTGAAACTGGTGGAAAAGAGCTTCAATATCCCACAGTGCATAGGTTGTCAGATTGAGACAGGCAGTCTCCCTCAAGCCAAAAAAGTGGTGAAAAAGAGCAGTGAGCCAACAAAAAGCAAGGGTGCCCAGGTAAAGAGCTCCTCTCATTACAGGGAAGAGCGTACTGCTGTAGAGATGAGTGAGCCTTCGAGGACTGAGTCACCCAGCATGCTCATAGAGGATGTCCCCGCTCAAAAGAAGGGAACCACCAGCCTGCTATGAGTCTCAACAGGCAAGGGGAAAAGTAGAGCACCACAGCATAAAGATGAATACTGCAGAAACAAGAGTGAGACAGTCAGAATTTGCTAGTACCATCCAGAATTCGTAGTTCCGTCTACGATGGCAATCCATCCTGGCCCCATGGCGGCAAAACAGGCTCAAACCACAATTTAAGCCAAATCATTCTATTTTTGACTCACATCCACAGAAGAGTCTTTGAGTAGTCTTCTAGCTCGTGGTGGTCTTTAGCGAATTTTTAATGGGCAGCAAGATTCCTCTTGGAGAGCATTACCTTCCTCTTTGCTATTCTAACCCACACACTCAGTTTTTGCTTGATGGAGGATCATGAACACTGACATTAGCCAGCACTAGAGAGGCTTGCAGATGCTTGGAAGTTCTGTGTGATCTCCTGGAATATTATACGCTTTGCCCTTAGAGTGATTACTGTTAGATGACCACTCCTGCTGAGAGTGACAATGGGGTTGAATTTTCTCCATTTGAACATTATCTGCCCGAGAGTATATGGCCACCCAGAATGAAGAAGTAAAACATTTTGTGTGTTATTTGTTGTATTGGGTTAACTTTATCTGTTATCGGGCTCTCCTTATGACTCAGATGAAAATCTGATCACATTTTAGATCAAATTTATGAATAAATTTGGAAAATTCTAAAGGGTTCACAAACTTTGTAGCACCACTGTAAATGCAAATAAGTGGACATTATTATCCTTGTTTTGTCAAAACCCAGTGGTTTGAAGACTGAATATTTGAGGGTATATGAATTAAGTATGTGCTTTAATAGAGCAAATGTTTTTTTTTTTATAAAGCAGCCTCAGACCTAATTTTACTGAAAAAATAAAAACAAAATACAAGTATAACCCACTAATGTCCAGAATTGGAAATACCAACAGGTTAAATTGCTTTGTATTACATGCACTTCTATTCTAAATAAAGTAATGTAGGCATAACAAGGGGTAGCGGACAAGTGTTCAGGCAGAAATAATGTGCCTCCCTCAGTACCTGTGTGCACTGTAACTCCAGTGAGTAAGTCTGCTAGTACTGCTCCCTGAACACCTGGAACGTTGTTATGCCACCAAACAATACTGTATATATTATAGCTATAACAAATAATTTTGGAGTTACTGTGGTTACCGTCAGTGGTCTACATGTCTGACATTACAGCACTTCACATAATATGCAATAGGGGGTCAAAAATGGAAAAAAAGCCAGATATCAGTCCATAGTCACTAATACTCAAGGTGAATGTGGGACACATTCTCTTAAACATTATACATCTTATTAACTTATTAATAAAGAGTTTCAAATATGAGTTGTGTGTATTTTCCAGACTACAGGTCCAGTGAGTGTTGTGTAATCCTTCCAGTCTCAGACAAAACAGTAGTAACTCTTTAAGC
Organism: Arapaima gigas; assembly: GCA_900497675.1. NCBI lineage: Eukaryota > Metazoa > Chordata > Actinopteri > Osteoglossiformes > Osteoglossidae > Arapaima > Arapaima gigas. Next base: position 1,670,058 of record UFQX01000056.1, read on the forward strand.
TCATTAATTTAGTGACATCAAAACTAAATCTCCTGGACACACTTGTCTCAGTCCTCGACTCTCGACTCATAAGTTATATCTGAAAATCTCCTTTATGTAGCAATATGCATCTAAGTAAATTGGGTACATGCTTTATTTTTGCCACCCTCTAGTGCCTAATAGTTAATAAATTCAGGCCTTTGATCTCATCATTCTGTATTTATGGAGCTGTAATAAGTGCTGTTGAAATGAAAGGAAATCCTCACCATGTAATCCTCTCTAAGTAATGGTGAACAAAATGTCTGAGCTATTAGCAAATCTTTAGTTTCTTTACTTTCTTTGAAGATGTTTCAAATTCATGTTTAGCGTTTAGATTTTAACTCAAAAGACTGGAAAATATGATGCTACCATGTTAACATATGAAATGTGAATAATATTTGCACTGCAGGAGCACAGATTTGATCACAGAGGGTGATGAAGCTGAATCACCTTAAAAGTGCAGTGTTGGTTTTTCTGCCTGCATTACTTACACTCCTTACTTATGGCTAAATCCAGTAGCTAAAAGTGCTGCTGCGCTACTTTTGGGTAACCTTGTGAAAGCCTTCCTGACTGTAACATTTCACTGAGACCTTTGGCATTTGCATGGAGCATTTATTACAACAGTAGCCTAGTCTTGGTTTTCAAATATTTCAGGATTGGAGCTCAGCGTTATAAAATATACAAGGCAAGTCTAACATCATCAGTCAGATTTGTACCGGAGAACAACACAAATATAAATATTTCTCTTTTTAAATGACAAGTTAAGATGCCTTTTGACAGCAGGACAGATATTTAACTAGTTTAATATTCAAAAGGCGAATATTTTTTGTTAGTATTCTAGCTCTACAAGTCATTTATTTGTCTGTCATTATCTGTGTTTCTCTGCATACATCCTTGCAAATGATAATATCCTTAATCGGATCAGAGGAGTGTGATTCACTGGCACACAGCGGTGTATATCTCATGCTGGGGGGTGTATGAGCCAGTAGATGTAACACGGTACCTGACAGGTTGAAGATGAGCCATCCCAACACCTGCTGCAGTTCAAATCAGCGCATCTAATTGCAGGCATCATGACTACTTGGATGTCATGTTTCTTGCTTTCGTGTTTATTATTATTTGCCGTAACACAGTGCTTCCCTACGATGAGAGCATCTGCCTGTCTCTGTTCTCTGCACACACAATAATTTGTTTCTACAATTAACAGTCGCAGCAGCAGCGTCTTCTTCTGAATGGCAGACAACTGGAATTGACTTATCATCGTCGTCATCATTGTCATTCCTAACGTATTTTAAGTAAACTCATTTTTTAAATAGCATTGTTTTTAAAATATAAATATGCACTAGCAATGAGTTTTTTTTCCCCCCAGTTCTGTCTCTGTTTACTGCCTCCTACAACTCTGTCCTCCTTGGAAATTTTTACTGTTCACAGCTCAGCTCTGTAATTGTCATGGCATTATAACAAAGACAAATAGCAGTCCAAATATAACTCTCCGAAATGTTATCTAGATAACAGTTCACCCCTGTTAATACACCTACCACAATTTTATGAAATGACACTTAAAAATAAAAATTTCACCTTAATTATATGACTAGCGAGTTTCAGTATGAACCTTAAACCTTTACTTCATCCAAGGGGTCTTTGTTAAGATTGTTTTTTAAGATTCTGTGACCACATTGAGAAACGACAAAGGGGGGGACCCTGTAAGGTCAAATTTGCACATAATAAAAACAGCATGTTTTTGTTGGTCGTCCTGGTAAAAGGCACGTCCCGACCAGTGGAGTGCAGCAGTAACACCAGCAAACTGGAGGTTACGCCTCTCCTTTGCCCAACAGCTTTCTCAGTCATTGACTGATTGCGGAGGTTCACAATCCAGACCAAGACCTTGAATAAAAACAGTTTGATGTAGGGCAATGGCTGGTGAAGTTATTGCTGACTGACAGGAGCAAGTGGGTGTTGCACATCCAAGAGTGTCAGTCTGAGAAGGTTGCTCACATGTCCACATATGTTTGCCACCCACTCTACTCTCCAGTGCTTGAGCAATTTCTGTGGATCTAACAGAAAGTTGTTATTACAGACATAAAGCAAAATGCAGTTAGAAGTGCCGATATGACATTCATACAAGGATGCTGTGGATGGAGAACATACACTATACTGGAAGGAAGTAGCCTTTGCCAAAGCAACCTTTTAACCCTAAAAACAATGATCCCATTAATCTGTTTGGGCACACATAAGTTAAACAAATTACTTTCACATTTTATTATCAGTGCCTACAAAGTAATCTCCTACATTGTGCACTGTAGCTCTGCCAAAAAGAGGTTTTTTTTTAGCGCCTTAGCCGTTCAGGCGTGGGTTTGAATCCATTTCTGTCTGTGCAAAGTTTTTATGCTCTCCCTGTGTCAATGTGGGCTTTCTTCAGGTGCTCTGGTTTCCTCCCACAGGTGTTTAGAGCGATCGTTTAATCACTGATCATTTTAGATTGTCACTCTAAAATGCCCATAGTGTGAAGGTGTGTATGTGTGGTGTGTGCGACAGAATGGTGTCCCTTCCAGGGTGTGGCTTCCTAACCAGTGATTCTGTGATCGGCTCCAAACCAGTGACACCCTGCAGTTAAAGATGGATGGATGGATGGAAAAAAAATGTACTCCTACCCATTCTCTGTGCAGCTACAGGTGTACTGTATGCTGACAAAAATGATGGTGTCACTAAGTGATTGTACTTTGATAATCGTGTGTCTTTGTGTATCTCTCTGTCCATCGGTAAAATACACTTTTGCTCGTTCTGAGATGCTTGGGTGAAAAGTGTCTGTTAAATAAATGGAAATATACCATTGTCCTCCCCTTTTTATTGGTAAATATATTTGAACTGTAATTAACTCTAGATTTGCGACAATTCCATCACCTTACATGACTAGTAGTTTAGTGACAGTTAATGTATGTATTGTAAATCCTCATTAACTGGGAAACATTAATATTGTTGTTATTCAGTGCACTGAAACTGTTACAGAAAGAAACATTTTTCTACAGAAGCTTTCTTCATAAAATTAAACAGCCAGAATGTCCTCGTAAAGTGTAGTGGAAAGTTATAAGTTTCCTGGAACTTGGGAAGGTTTGTGAAGCTGCAAGAAGTTAAAATGACTGCATAAAATGTGCTACCTTGTGGTACCTTCTCGCTGACAGGTGTTTTCACCCGCATAATAGTGACATTTCAGTTTTGGGGACAGTGACAAGAGGAGAGGCCAAGACACAGACAGCAAAGTGTGAAGAGTATTTAACCCAATGATCAGACATTGCTTCCATGGTTGCTCAGTTTGAAATCCAGCTTTTCACTTTAAGGACAGCTGATTAGATGCTTGCGACTCTGTGTCTATTTATTCACGTGTTTGTGAGCCGGCAACCTGTGGATGAAGTTTAGACCTTGGGGGTCGGGGGAGGGCGCTCAGCACTTAACTCCTAACACTGAGGACAAGTCTAATTCCTGTATAGCTCTGGGATTTAGGGACCTAAAGGAGCAATATGAGTCTGGGATACTCAGTATAATACCGAGAGATGCTGTGCAGTGCGTGAACATCAATATTAAATGAACTAAATGAAGATATACAATCAATAACATTTTTCTTATGATAATGAGCGTTTTTCTCCTTCATAACACCAATATTCAGCCCGCAGCACAGGAACTGTTGACTAATGCTGGGATAGATTATTTTTTTAAAGCAGGGTGATATAAAGGTTGTGTATATTGTATTTATACGTCTATTTTAGATGAACGTTTTCTACTTTATTGTAGTAAAACTAGTGAGTCTATTGCCTCATAGAGAAAAATTACAGAAATTCGCTCATACCTTAGGTCCACTGCACCATTCTGTGCAGGATATGTTTGGTTATTTCATAGCTCAGTTCAGCCTTGGTGGAAACATCCTAAATATGCATAGAACTTGTACACTCTGACAAACAAACACAGAACCAGCTCAGTCTGAGATGATGTCAGACGCCTTAATGATTTCCTATGTGAGTCTCTTTAGCTCAGCTACATTTAATACGATATAACGGCAGGATCTATTTCCTGAATCTCATATGACTGTAATACTTTGAGAAGCATGCAATTTAACCTGGTCTTAAAATGGTAGCATAAGGATAAATGCACAAAAACTGGTTTGAAAATAAAAATGAAGAAATACAGTTAAATAAATAGCTACTGTCAGCGTAATGTTCACCCTGTGGAATGCAGTAAGGAATGATGTACTATGGAGACGTGGTGTTTTTCATAGCTGTGAACCAAGAAAAAATAATCTGTCTACTGCTGTCTACCCTTCTGTAACCTTGTTTTCTTTTTCTGCAGCACAAACAATCTTGAAAGCATCCAGACACTCTTCTAAGCGGATTTACTTGAACAAGGAAGTCATTTCACAATATTCATTTGAGTAAAAAATGGAAATGGAAAAGTTCACAAGCACAGATCAGGAAAAGCTTCCAAACGGTAACCATTACAGTTCAGAAGAGCTCAGCCCAGAGAGGATCATTTTGGAGGAAGAGTGAGTTCCCGCTAAAACATTCATGTGTTGATCACATCACACTTCAGGTTTCATCCAGCAAAACAGAAGAGCTGTGAGATATGGTCAAATGCTCAAATCAGCCTCAGCTGAGCTCTGAGGTGCCAAGTCACCTTAGTGTTCACTACACTCACAGTATCAGTATTAGGCCAGTAGGGTCATATGCAGAAAGTTCTGACTGATCTTGAAAGCAAAATTCAACACATGTGACTGACAGCAAACATGAATAAGCAAATCTTTGTGGACACAAATAATTTTCATTAAGTTACTTTAAAAATTATTTCATCGTGTATTACACATTGTCATTCACAGTTATTTCCTCTTTTGTTTCTGTAGACTGCAGTGTCATTATTATGTGGCAAAATTTATTTGTGCAATGGAATTATATAAAGCATGCAGTTGTTGCTTCATTTTCATTATGTGGGAGTAATAACCAAACAGCACTGGGGCTCACCAACACGGAGACAGAAACGGTAAAACATGAGCAAAATGTCAGTGCGGTTGCAATATTTTCACAGGTGTGATCACATACAGCAGTACTATCTAATACGTTACAGAACTGTGTCCACACAATCCAGAAGATGAAACACAAACATTTTCTAGCAGAAAAAAATCAGTCAACCACACACTTCCGCAGGGAACTTCAGATGTAGGCCATAATAATAAAGTAAATGGCCTTGCCAACTACATCAGTAATCTGCCTCAAATGCTGAAATTGTGAGCATCACTAATGGTAAAACATGACAAGTACAAGTGAACCTGCGCAGATTTATGAAGTACCGTGTATTTGACACTGATTAAAACACCTCAACTGTTGACTCTTCTGTCCAAACAGCAAAGGTGAGCCTGATGAGGAAGAACGTGTGGAGTTTCTGCCGCACAAGAGCGAAAGACAGAAGGATAATTCCTTCACAGATGTGAGTAGTTTTTCCCAGCTTTTTTGCCTTTGTTAAATGGGTGCAACAGTACACATTTCTGAAGTCAAGGTTAACAATCCCCAAACCTGATGTGCGCTCAAGAAATAAACCTCTTTAGTCTGCCGCACATCTCCCAGTGTTCAGTATCACTAACACTGCGGTCACAGTTTCATGGGGAAACAGGGGCTTACTGGTTACTGTTGTTGTTGTTCATTTGAAGAATGTTCTCCCATGTTTGTGAGGCTGTCTTCTGGGTGAATGTCCCTTAGTGTGCCAGACTGTCCCCTTCTGTCCTGAAATTTCTAGGAACAACTATGTACCACAACAGTCATTACAGACAAAAGATCTCACCATGGAATAATGACATTTTAAAATACCCTTTTCATCCCGAAACAGTTTGAAGGAAAGACATCTTTCGGTATGTCTGTGTTCAACCTTAGTAATGCCATCATGGGAAGTGGAATTCTCGGGCTGGCGTATGCCATGTCCAACACCGGCATCATCCTTTTCATGTGAGTAAACTGTTCATATTCACCTAGACTCTGCACTGAACAGAACCCGACTGCGACGTGCATAGGTTTCATTGCTGGTGGTAAAGAATGAATAAGTTATATAAAAGGTATGTTATCTGCTGTCTTAAGTTGGATAAGCTATAAGATTTATTCCAGATTTTAAGTTCAAGTCTATAATTTTATGTTTAAAATTTAGTGGCAAATCTCAGGTACAAAACACTGCAACTCAAGATTTGCTTATAATGAAAGGATTAAGTATGATTTAACATAAAAGGGTTATAATGCCGGCGATGACTGTACCTTGCCTTGCACTATGCTTCCAGGATATGCCTGGACCACCACAAACCTGCAGTAGGCTATTGATAGTGAATAAATAAGTAATAAGAGCTGATATGTAAAAGAAGCTCCAATAAAGGGAATATGAGTAAATGAATGTGTCTGGGTGACTAATAAGAACACCAATAAAGTGATGTAAAATGTATTTTATCTTAATTTGCTTATCTCCTTCATGCAGTTAACATATATTTAACTAAAACCCGTTGCCCTGTCAAGTGGCTGCTTAACAATACAGCGTTGAATCAGTGGAGTAGGTGCGCAGTCAGTGTGAGCTGTTGGGGTTGCGCTCTTAGAAAAAACCGGCGCTAGTGAGGCCGCACGAGAAGCCCTGTGGTTTAGTTTTCATCTCCAGCCTTCATCCTATCTTTCTTTCTACGCAGTACTTCTCTTGGTTTTCCATAGACTGGATGAAAAGGTATCAAAAGCACAAAGGTTGGAGTCATAATTTAATAAGACGTCATCTGAAGGGTTGGCCAGGGACTGTAAATAGATGGCTAGGATGCAGTGGTCTTGGAGAGAAAAGGCCAAGTTTAATCCTTCCAGCTATTTCCTCTCCCTTGTCTGCAAATTCTTCTTAAAATAAAGTGACTCACATCTCTCTTGGACAAGGAAATGATGGCATTGGTAAAAAACACATACTGTGTTGGAGGAAAGTGAAACGGTTATATCTGGGGTTGGGTACAGGCAGTGGATCGGAGACGAGGGTGCATGGGCTAGTTGATCCAAGGGCAACGTGGGGGGTAGGAGCAAATGCTAGTGAAAACCACCAAATATCGAGAATAAACTGTTAAAATACCTCTCTGTATCTTTTTCAGAATTCTGTTGATATTTATTGCCATTCTGTCTGCATACTCCATTCACCTTCTGCTGACAAGCGCAGGAGTTGTGGGTAAGCACATCATAAAATGACATACATTACACCATAGACCCTGCGAGGCTGAACAAAACACGTTCATTGTTCTGTAAAGCGGTGCTTAATACGATTAGTACAGATGACCACCTAATCTCTCTGCCATTGTGCCTAATGGACGCACAGTTGCTGCTATCAGAAAATAGCCTTACTGGTAGAAATGATCACGATGTGCATGGAGTTTACTTGTGAAAATGAACATTGTGCAAAAGGCTGTTACAGTCTGCAAGCGACGTTGTCAGGAACTTGTTTCTAGCCTGTGGTTTTCCTTCATCCAGGAATCCGTGCGTATGAACAGCTCGGGAATCGGGCATTTGGTCCCCCGGGAAAAGTGGTAGCAGCTTGCGTCATAACCTTGCACAACATTGGAGGTGAGTTGCAGCATAACAGGAGGGGATCTGAGGGGTTTTTAGTGGAGAAGCTACATGCGTGAGGACTGAGGACATGTGCCAAGCAAGTGTAGTAGATGAATCATACTGCTGTGTGTGTAATTGTCAGCGCATCCTTCACAAGCTGTGAAACCAGATGTCTGCTGAGGATTTTCCCAATACTTGCAGATAGGAAGCGCTGCCCACTTATGATTTATATTTAACTTTTACGGTCTAAAGGTGCCCACACAAGACAGCATAGCTCATCTGAAATCTTTTTGTTTCAAGCCATGTCCAGCTACCTCTTCATTGTGAAGTCTGAACTACCCCTGGTCATTCAGGCCTTTCTGGGGCTGTCATCCAAATCTGGGTGAGTGCTGCAACGTACAGAGCTGCTGCTGTAGGGTTGTGCTGAGCATAGACTGTTGCCAGAAGTAGAAAAATTCCAAAACAGAGCAGTTTGGTACAAATCCGCACATCGTTCTGCCTTGAGAAATGTTAATATTGCAGATCCAGAAGAATTACATCCACTTAAATTCTTGTGTTTATGCCCATTAGCTCTTTTGCAGATGGTTTTTCTACAGTTTTCCTTTTCCCACTCCGGTTGTTTAGAACAGTCAACTTTCTCATGGATGTAACACCAAGGCCCCTTCTAGGGCTTAAAATTAAAAAGTAATATTGAAATAATATTTTTGGCACAAGCCCAGGTCTTTATCAGTTTCAGCACAATTCTAACTGAACATGAAATCCTTCATACTGCTTAGGACAATACTGACTGATGTGTCTGACTGGCCAACATTTCATTCCCCAGGCAATGGTATTTAGAAGGAGATTACCTCATCCTCATTGTCAGCTTGATCATCATCTTGCCTCTTGCGCTGATGCGTCAACTCGGTATGTTTATGACAACCTCCAGACAGTTTAAAATGAGATCCAGACAAGGTGAAGCACCATCTTCCACTGAGTCCTCTGCAGCTGTGCTTCACCTGATCTTACCTGCATCCTCCTTCTGTCCTTAAAACAATGGAATTAATGTGACTTGTCCAGGTCTTGTCAGGGTTGGGTATTATTAATTGACCATCACGTTGATTTTTACGGGTTAAAATAACATTGTCGTGGTAACAGTAATGCAAAAATAATTAATATGAACAAAACAAAATTTTCCTTTTCACATCAGGGTTCTACATATAGAAACTTGAAAGTTTTGGATCAATGTTGCAAGGTGCTAACAATGTTGAGCTTGTGCTACGTGTTTTTGTGTAACGTGGTTTAAACCTTGCAGGGTACCTGGGGTACACCAGTGGTTTCTCGCTGTCCTGCATGGTGTTCTTCCTCATCTCGGTATGTGGACCTGTAAAGGGTAAAACTATTCATTTCATGAACTTCCAGCAAAACTGAAGGAAACCCAAACATAGATTCAAACATCTGCTTCTGAGAAGCCAGCAAACTGACTGGTGAACAAAGGAATATAACCAGCCAGTGTGACCGCACTGAACCTGTGTCTCTTGTCACCTCTGTCATGTGACTAAACCTATAATAGGAACTGTGAGAACTGTGACTGCTGGAAAAGAAGTTATCACCTTAGTTTTCCAGATTGCATGACACGTCCGTTCTTTTGGCAGCGAATGTCTCAAAGGCCACGTGTATCATCAACATGTTATTTTTTAAATATGGACTTTTGTCATTATCAATACCATTTGCTTGACCCTGTTTTCTTTCACTACCTTTCTCTTAGGTGATCTATAAAAAGTTCAACATTCCATGTCCTTTGGACACAGGGATCGCCCAAAATCACTCTGTTAACAATACCTTGGAGGACAACTGCATGCCCAAGTACTTCACTGTTAACCAGCAGGTCAGATACTTTGCAGCCATATATTTTATATGTAAAATAAAACTTCAAACTCTTACTATTAAACACCTGGAAGCAGCAAAAATGTATTTATCAGAAAAATTGCATGTAATGCCTTCTTTGTTTTTAAATGTAGCGGAAATACAAAAAAACCAGCACATAATAGTTTCTTTCTCGGGAACAATAGACCATCTTCCTGATGAGTAATAGGGGGTGAATTAAATGCAAGTTTAAGGCTGAATATCAACACTCTGGGAAGTAACCTGACCTTCGTGCCATGCTGGCAGCCTGACGTGCTGAGTGTTCGCCTTTCAGACTGCCTACACTATTCCCATCTTGGCATTTGCGTTTGTTTGCCACCCAGAGGTGCTGCCCATATACACAGAACTTCGAAGGTGAGTGAAGAAACAGTTTAAAATTCATAATAATCAGAAAACAGATAAATGTAATGACAAACTTTTATATTCAAATAGGATATAGTAAAAAGGTAGGTAATAAGATAAGATACCTTCGTGCGCGAGGGGCACGGAAATGTAGGGCAGAAGCCAAGGGTCAGAGTAGATAACTGGAAGTTAGAGGTGGACGTGGGTAAAAAACTACAGGTCCCACAGTGTATTGCGGTCACTACATTGAGGCCGGATATGGTGCTGTATTCAGAGGATGGGCAGATAGTTTATTTCATAGAGCTGAAAGCACCATTTGAAGATGAAGTTGAAGGAGCTTATGAAAGAAAGAAGTGGAAATACGCTGACCTAGTGGCTGAAGTTCATGAGCGTGAGTGGCAGGCATACGTTGAACCAGTAGAGGTAGGAGTCAGAGGCTTTTTTGTGAGAACTATTACTTCCTTGCTGTGTGAGTTTGGAATTAGAGGGCGTGTGTTAGGGGAAGCGGTGAAAGAATTAGCGGAAGTAGCTGAAAGGGCCAGTCAATGGTTGTGGATGAGGAGAGCTCAACTGGAGTGAGGAAATGGGATGTAAACGTAGGTGTTAGTGGATGTGGTATGTAAGGGCCGCATGGCCTGTCACCAGGGGCTATGTGGACTTGTGACCTAGTAAGCTTGGAGGGGGGTGGGTCTGGGACGCCAGGCCTCACTGCTGAAACTTCCGGAGGTGTCGTGGGCCTAAATCGGCGAAACACCGACGAAGGAAGGTGCCTACCTGGCGACCCCAGTGAAGAGCTTACAAGGTGGTGTATTAGGGCTTGCTTGCTGCGGTGTAGGAGGTAGGGTTGTTAGATTGGTGTGGAGGGGCCCTATGTGTACTCCCAGTGAAGTGGCGCAGGATATTTTGTCATCGTGTCCTGTATATTCGTACTTTCAATAATAATGTGTAACTGAAAATGGCAAAAAAATGAAAAAAAAGCTTTCATAGCTCACAAAAAATATGACGGCCCTGATAATTCACAGTGTCCTGAAATTTCTCTGCTGCAGAGCAAAAATGGTGCCTGTCTATTATACCATTTTGACTGCAAACTGAAAGTGCCCAGGTGTAAACAAATGTTCACAAAACAAATACTGAGTAGGAAGTTGTGGAGTTGACACTTTTTCAGCCATTTTAAACAATATAGTGTAACCTTTTAATTCATGTATATTTTAATGTTTTTATCTTATCAACACAATCTAACCTATGAATAAAGTTAAGTTTCATGAATTGTGACATAGTGGCTGGATTTATGAACAACTCAAGTTACGAACAGACTTTCAGTCCTAATTCTGTTTTTAAGCTGAAGTATAAATGTATTTCAGTAAAAACTGGAAAGTCTCTTTTGAATCTGGATGAAGTACAGCAGTGCTAGAAATAAGAAATAGTTGCTCGGTGTATCAATAGAGCCTGTAAATTTCCCCTGACAGCCCTTAATAAGTTTTTCTTTTCATCTTTTCTGGCGGCCTCAGTCAGTAACCACGTGTGCTGGTCTGTCTCTGCTTTCGCTCCAGGCCCTCCAAGAAGCGCATGCAGGGAGTGGCTAACATCTCCATTTTAGCCATGTTTGTCATGTATCTCCTCACGGCTGTGTTTGGCTACCTCACCTTCTACGGTAAGGAAGCTTTAAATACATAACGTGGTTACTTGGAAGAGCTTTCTCCTAACAAAAGGTCAGCATAACTATTTGACGGTAGGATGTATATGTGGCTGGGGGGGTGGGGGGGTCACTTAAGATATCGGCTTCTGCGCGGAAACGCATTTGCATTTTTGCGCCACCTGATGGCCAAACTGAGTAACTTCACATGCGCCAACCCTAATAGACCAGACGTGTCTGTGTGTGACTAAGACTACAACCTGCTCTGTGTTCACGCAGCCAACGTGGAGGCAGAACTCCTTCACACCTACATCCAAGTGGATCCGCTGGATAAACTGATTCTGTGCGTGCGTCTGGCTGTCCTGGTGGCTGTGACCCTTACTGTCCCTGTGGTCCTCTTCCCGGTAAGACCCCTGTTCTGCTCCAGTCTGCCTCTGAGTCACTCGGTATTGCCTGTGATAACTGACAAGGTTACACCATTTGGGGTTTTGAGATGCATATTTTTTCCCCCCATTTATACACATTTTTTTAAGGCTGTTTAATCATTTCCCAAGATTTCCAGTTCCCATCAGTTTTCATCACTAAAATGTCTTCATAACTGTGGACGAATTGATGTAATGGAAAATGTTTTTTCCACCTTACAAACTGAGGTGATTTCCACGTGCAAAAGCCACAGCTTTGCTTCCTTCACACTGAATAATACCCTGCTGGTGGCTTCTTCTCCTCAGATCCGCAGAGCTATGCAGCAGCTCCTGTTCCCCGAGAAGCCCTTCCACTGGGTCCGACACATTGCAATTGCAGTCCTCCTCCTGATCCTTGTCAACGTGCTCGTCATTTGTGTGCCCAACATCAGGGACATCTTTGGAATCATAGGTGACTCCTGGGTCTAATGTACCTGATACAGACCAGTGAAATGTCTCATGTGTTTTAGGAGCCTTCGCACAAATTTACACAATGGATTATATTTATTTTCTTTAGAGGGTTTTAGGGTTTGAAGGCATTTTATTCATATTGCACGTTTCTTCAAGCCAAATTCTTAAAACCAAGTACATTTCTTTCCTCTGATCTTCCTTCTTTTTAACAGGGGCCACCTCTGCACCGAGTCTGATCTTCATTCTGCCAGGTATATTCTACCTCCGTATCGTCCCCGACGAGAAGGAACCGTTGAATTCCAGACCAAAGATTCAGGTATGGGATTTCTCAGGTTGAATGACACCTCAGTCAGAGTCAGTGTGTACAGGATCATATTCTCAAGGTTTGTCTCTTTTGATCTCTCCTTTGGATGTCCAGGCCGCTTGTTTTGCAGCTATGGGGTTCCTCTTCATGCTGATGAGTCTGACTTTCATCATTATTGACTGGATATCTGGAGAAAGCCGCAGCAGAGGTGGACACTGACGTGTCAACCCCTGGCCAAGGACACAAATGCCAAATACAACAGACAGCTTCCGTACTCCTTCCTGGCCCACCGCACACCCCTCCGTTCAGTGTAGCAAATGACTAATTCAGAATACCACCCACTGCCTGGCCCTCCCTGGCTACACCAGGCTATTTTACCACGACTCTGCTACTGTTAAAGCAACATGACCACAGGGGTCTTATTATAGACACAGTGGTGTTGCTGTCTTGTTAAGGTTACATGTCCCCGGAAACAGTTCTTCACGGATGATCTAAGCATATGCTGGCTTGCTGCAATGTGGGTTTGAAGGACCGGAAGATTGGAGAAATATTGACCACCTGGACTGAGCATCATCTGCAACCATGCCAGTTTCCTGGTGTGAAATGAAATAATGAAATGTGAAACAGCCCTATAGTAAAATTAACTTTAAGCATTTATTTTCTTTTAAATAACCCTGTATAAATATGCCCAGCTGGTTGAGACACAGATGCTTGCGATCATTCCGATACGTCCATTTGTCAGTAGTAGTTTCTATGTGCGCATCAGAAATTTCCTTGTGGTCCTTAAAGCTCTATAGCACCATCAGGACCTTCTGTTGTGAGCTGTTAATATACACTTTTTCCAGTTATACTGCATAGTTGCTTGTTCAGAGTTTGTTGTAAAACTGCTTGATCAGCTCAGGAATTAGAGCCAAAGCAAAGGCCAAACGGAGGCCGACTTATTGCCCTTCTGTTTAAATAACCTGAATTCTTGTAAAATAGTTTTTTATTGATAACATTTGAAAAACCTAAAGTGATGACTGTTGCCGGACCTTATTTTTGTAGTCAGTCGAGAGAAACAAAAATGTGAGTAAAATATTTTTAAATGAGGTATTTATACTTTATCCTGCAACTTGAAACATTTCTTTAATTGTATTTATGTGATTCAAACCAAATATATAATTTGATTACAATTTTGATGATGTTTCAGCTAAAGGACAAAAGGAGCATTAGTTAAAGCATTAATGATTACCATTGTGCTTTAAGTTTTTAAAGAAAATATCTGTTTAATGTCACTGTTATCTGTAATCTCTCATGTGGGCTTGGGTGTTGAAAACCCAGATGGACAAACCAGATATGATCCCCCAGCTACTTTACTACAGCCTTGGTTGCCTGGAAGATGTTATTCACTTGTTCCTAGAGATGATGGTTCCAAGGCTTTTTCAGTATGACTTTACAAGTATTCTTTAAGAAGAGCCATATAATCACATTGCAGTTTTCTCAGAGCCCAAGTAACATGCTTCTTCTGTTCTTCCTGAGGAAGATGAGTCCTTGTCCAAGCAAAAATGAAGACAATCAGACATCAGTAACCCAGGTATGTCAGTAGGTATAGACCAGCCACAACTTTGTTCTAGGGGCAAGGAGATTAAAGCTACTGTTACAGTGGTGCAAGATGGGTTACAAATATTTCCATGCAGATCTTGTAAAGTTTTTAATTTAATTAAAATAATGTAAATGAAATGATTTAAAAATTCATATGCATTTAAATGACAATTTAAAATGTTTTTGACCAAAGCAAGGAGCAGCCCATTGGACCCACACAGGGTAAGGTAGAGCGGTGTGATGAGGGCAGGACTGTGTGGTTAAATGAAAGGTTGCTGAAAGGTCAAACTTTTTTTTTGTTGATTATAAATTTAATATGGTATTTGTGTAATTTGTTCAATAAAGGTATACAACATGAACTTGGCTGTCTTGTTTTTGTCTACTTTGCTTTACAACAAAGAAAGGCAGGAAATAAAAATCACATTTTTTTTCTTTTTACTCCTCCTAAGTGGAAACTGTCCTATTGTAGATGGTCCTGACAATCCTTAAAGCAATTGGACAAAACACCAGTATTAACAAAAGCATCAAAAGTTTCTTCTGTATTGCTTCAAACAATATTGATAAATCTTCTCGCATTGTACATTAGTTAATGCTCAGAACTGCCAAATCTTTGCTCACTTTTTTACTTTTTCAGAACACAAGCTAAATTAAACACAACAAAACTTCGCCTGCTCACTTGCTTGCTTTCAGCAGTGCGGATTTTATTTATTCCAGTAAACGGAACACATGCATTAATCAGTCAAGAAAAGAGCCTTAAAGACATACAAAAAAAGAAGACAATTTACAGCAGTTGCTTAGATGGCGGCGTATTATTGTTGTTCTTATACTCAGTATCCCTGAAAACTCCTGATCAATACGTGAGATTTACAGAAGGATCCAGTAAAAGATTCACGGAGACCCCCAGTGGTTCAGTAGACCTCACTGTCAGTCACGAATCAATCGGAGACAATGGTGAGTTGATGGACAGCCAAAGTGACTAACTGGGATGTGACTTAACCGATTCGGATGCAGTGTTTAGTATGAATTACTTCAAACGCTGACGGGATGTGATAAAAAGTCGTGGTGCCTCCAGAGGCCCTTCACTAGTAACGGAACATGTGGATCTCTGACCCAGTGATTGTACATCTGAAGTGACAAATGACTCAACTCTTAACACTGACTGTGGTGTTAATTTAAAATTTCATTTGAAACTTTTCTGAAAAATTCAGCAGTTCTTTTCCTCAAAAATCATAAAAAGTGTACTACCGTGAAAAAAGGTGTCGGTGAAAGCAGATCAAGACTAAAGTGTCGACAGACATCAGCTGTACTCATGTTTATTACTGAGCAAGGTTAAGGGGAGAACCTGCAAGTTAGGAGGGTAATAATTTCAGGAAGATCAGCTGGACAATGAGAAGTACTGGAAAATGTAAGAGTTTAAGCAGGAGAACAACAAGGTCAGCCTGTGTTAAACTGACCACGATACAGTAATTTCAGGATTACAACTTTATTCATGGCAGCAAACTGAAACACACACTTTTGGAGAATTCACCAGAATGAGCAAATCAAATGCAGAACTATAAAACTGCCCAGAAATACGATCACATATTCACTCAATTTTCAAACAGCTATGTTCTTATTTTAAAGCTAAATATGGTAATAATACGAAATAATATGAAAAAATTTTCCTTGGAAGTTTTATTTCATCACGATTTGTAACCATTGCTGTTAATGAGGAATTTTAAAGTCGGACATGCAAAGCACGATATTTGGAAATGTGAAAACATGCATATTGAGGAAAAAGCCGCACTGTACATATTGTATATCAACTTAACACACATCTTATTACTGTTTCGGTGATTTGTTGGAATGGTCCACATAAGGTATAGCCCACCAAAAATTAATATATAGAAGTTTTTTAAATTATTCAAAAATATTATGGATACATATGATACCACACCCCACAACTACGTATGTATTTGGTGTATCCAGCAAGACCATCCTCTCGGATAACATGTACGATCCATTTAAATACATGATTCTCCCCATGTCCATTCCTGCTTGCCATCCACCAGCAGAAAATTTCACTCCCAGGAATTTATACATCCAAACAATAAATCTTTTGTGACAGAACCAATAGGAACATAAAACATGAAAACCTATGATAGAGTCACAGAGACACATGTATACACGCCGCTCACCATAAAAGACTGCGGCAGTTAGTGTTACTCATAGCGCTGATCAGCATTTCCACCATCCCCACACTCAGCGTCCGGAGTGCAGGGAATAACCGAAAAGGACAGAAGTTGCAGCACAAACTGAGCGGGAAGGGCTTCCGGCAGCCGAATAATGACTTAAGGATAATCTACCTTGATCTGAAAACGTACACATTTGTATAAAAAGAACAGTACAAAAGAAAAACCAGCACTACATTGGAAGGCTCTCTTAAATCCAGGAATTTAAATTTTGAGATAAACAGATTTAGAGCACTTCTAGAGTTTGCATTTTTGATCTTTTGCCTCTTTTTCAAATGATTCTAAGCAATATGTAAATAGAATGTTTTCGGATATCATGAAATTCTTTATTCCATCTTTGTGAAAAAAAAACACATACAAAGCATGGTTCTGGATTTCTAACATAGAGCCCAAGATACTTTGGTCCGCTCCAATCGTTCAGTATAATAACCCATCTTCCATCGGCGCAGCTTTGTTTCTCCAATTTAAACCCACGAAACAGAATGAGAAGCACATCCTCAACTCAAAACTTCCTCCACACGACAGCGCAATGCCATGTGGATCACAAGGATTGTGAAACATTGTGAAAATGAACTTTCTGTCAAGCTAAACAGACATAGATAATGTGAGTGATTTCATAACCATGCATGTTTAATTGAATAGTCACCTCTTGACAAAACTTTATTCCTACCACATCGCCACAACATCTACTCAAATGTTTAAGCAGCTGCATGCAACAATGAGATACTATAAACACCCAGGCAGTCGCCTGGTCTGCTGCTGCAGAACAACGGATATTAGTGAGGACTTGAACAGAGATGCGTGTAGTTCTTATAACAGTGAACACACTGACTGCATGATTTAAGTGTAGAGTCATATTGCACATCACTATAACACTATTTGACAAGGGCAAGTCAAACACATTTTGCTTCTGTGTATTTATTTGGTTGTCATAAGTAGTCTTACAGTCTTTGATGCTATCAGCGGTTAGCTAAAAGTACATCTGCATTTTCTTGGTTCCTTGGTCAACATTATGTGTTCGTCTATTGTGCAAATAAAAACAATAATTTGGGTAAAAAAAAAGGACACAACATACAGGAAAGCACCTCGATGGTTTGGCTGAATGGCAGTCGGAGTGTGATCAAGGAACTGACCCTCTTTCAGGATTTGAAAAAAGTGTTAGAGAGGCGAGAGGAACTCGTAAATGCACACAGTGTAAACAGACCTGCAGAAGGTGCGTCCAGTGTGACTCGGGGGCCTTTACGAATGCTGGAAGGAGCCACTGAGAGACCATCTCCAGACGTGCCCAATCTAGACTGGGTTCGCTCAGTCCGATCCATCACGTCAGTTCCGCACAAGTCAGAGCGCCAAGCTGGAATGGGTCTCAGGGGCCACGGTTCAATGTCTGATCCTCCACGTGCCTCCGGCTGGTACGCCTGGGCTGCTGCCAGTACGACTGGCAGTACTGGTCCATGAGGCGGAGTTCCAGTTGTGGGGGGGGAGTCTGAGGAGGGGGGGGCGGTGGGGGTGGGGGATAGGGGTGCTGGTTGTCAGAGGGGCTGTCGGGGGATGTGAGGGCTTCCACGATCTCACGGTCCAGGACTCGCAGGACCACCTGGGCCACTGTGTGTTTGAACTTATTCTCTGTGGCCACACAGTGGTAGAGCCCAGCATCCGCCTGGGTAATCGACTTCAGTAGGATGCCGTGGGTCGTCTTCAGCACCTCTCTGTCCCGATGGAGCTGGATGGGAACAAGACAGTTGAGGCGTGAGACTCGGAAAAAGGAAGAAAAGGCAAAAGCAGGAAGGCTACTGTCCTTGACAGAAGCAGACATGAAAAGAAACGTAAGAGCCAGAAACGTCTGCAACTCAGAAGGACGCTCCAGCATTGCCTGTCTTACCATTTTCTTCCTGCCGTCCTTCTCGAAAACCCACTTCACAGTCGCCTGTGGAGATCTTGGCTGACATTCCAAAAACGCGCTGCTCCCTTCTACCCCAAACTGTATCATTTCTCTCAAGCGATTCTCGACTGGAACAAAGGGACATAGAAGCTGACGTGTTTGTCTGTCACTGACAGTGATTTAAATATCTACTTTACAGCCTGAACACATAATCCTTTTTGCACTTTTTGTACTAATTGCAGTGGTGGTCTGCCCACCCTGCCCACATTTCATGGTAGGAAGGAAAAGTACTGCACAACACCTTTGGCGTTGTAACCTCGGCACTGGCGCAAGGGGTCTCCGTGCTTGATGTCCTGTCGTCTGCTTCGCCTGAGTGGGAGATGGAGGTGTGTCACACCAAGCAGCGAGGAGGGCAGTGAGCTGGCGAGCACGGCGCAGAGCACAGGGTGACAGAGCGCGCTTACCGCTTAGTGGCTGGTGTGAACGGGGCACAGGTCTCTCCATCCCAAGCGCAGTAAGGATCCCGGGCCAAGCAGCAGTCAGAGCAGGCCTTGCCATACACAGCACACCTGTGCAGGGACACCTGTGTCACCCCGGCCTCAGACGACACGTACAGCTGTTGCTGCAGTCACAGAAGACAGACGGGCAGAGACTTAACATCGTGCGAAATATCTTTAGAAATTGAAACATACCGATACTATACCTATACCGAACCCTAACTCTAACTCTCCTTTCTGAACTACTGAAAAAGACCTCATGTCCCAGTTTGATTAAGCCATTTGTGAAATGTTTACCCTTTTTGATGATATCTTCATAGTTTTAACTGGAGTTGGAATCTGAAAAATGAAGAACAATTGCATTGCATCATGGGTTGAGAAAAGAAGACATGATTAAGAGGATAAAAGAAAACGAAAATAATTACCCTGAACACCTCCACTTCTTCTAAAATGAGCTCTTCCATGGTGCTTGGATCTTTGGGAAGAACTATGACCTTCTGCACAGTCCCACGATCTATAAAAAGGTGGAACGATCATTTCAAATATGGTTCAGTTCCCTATTGCAGAAGCAGTTGGTCAGCAGTCACTCACCGGTTCCCAGGAAGAGAACCTCATACCGCCCATCCACTGCGTCCACCAGGTCCACCGCAATGGTAGTGAAGCGGTAATCGACTCCTGTGCGCACGACCAGGGGGCGCTTGTGAAGCGGGTACACAGGGTGGTACATAAGGGGATGTGTTCGCACAAAATTAACGGCCTCGTCGGAAAACTCCTTTGTGGAGCGCAGCCCAGGGGTAAAGGTGCCTCCAGGACACTGGGGGAGTAAAAAAGGGAAGGAAAAATTGTGCATGGGGCAGAAACAGAAAGGGAGACACAGAGATGCATGTTTTAGGCCTCAGAGGGGAGCAAATTTTTGCCCATAAGTGTGAAACCGTTTGAACATATGAAAATGCTGCTGAGACACACCTGAGAGATATGAAGAGATCAGAACAAGAGAAATGAAGATCAGAAGGACAATGAGAACATTGAGGCACTGAAGAGAGATAAAACACTTACTACTGTGAGAGGGCTGACTGCAAGAGAGAAGGTACATAAGGGCTACACTTTGAGCGCTCTAACTCACGGTGCCAGGGCGAGGGTATGGAATTTTGCCAGAATAGGGGGTCCACTGGTAGTTGTGACCATGCTTGTGGGAGAATGGGCCGTTGAAAACATTTCGGATGTCAGCCATGGAGTACACACAAATCGCTGAGCCTTTGAAAACCGAGCTAAGACAGGACACAAACATGAATAAGACCTTGCATCAGCAAGAAGGCACTACTTTTTTTTTTACTAAAGGAACACAATAAAGCGTAGGAATTACAGACCAAAACAGGCCATGAAACAGAATAACAAAGAACTGAGATAAAGAAATGAAAAAGTGGGGGGCGGGGTGACCTTACCCAGCTATAGTGAAGACAGCATAAATGACAGGATTGCGTTCGTCGTGAGTCGGCTGAATAAAAACATCCCCTAAAGGACAGAAACAGAAAAGATGATGGTTAATATGGTAAAGGACTAAAACACATGTAGCTAATAACCAGGTAAATTAGTCAAAGAAACTTGTCTCACGGAGTTCATCGAAGTAGGTCTCCACACCATCCTCTCCAATTACAGAGCAAACCAAGCGTGCCTTCAGAAAAGTGGTCCATTTGTTCACCAGTGATTTCTGACCGCCATCATCATTCTGGGACAAAAACAGGAAACCAGTTATGTTTAGCCATTAACAGAGGACGAAAGGTTTATTTACAGACTGATAACCACAACCACTATGAACAGTGATAATGCAAAACATGAGCAGCGTTCAATCATAGCTGTTTTGTTCCCAATTATTCTGTCTGTTTTCTTTGAATATTCCACCTTTCATTACTACGTGTCCCTTGTTCAAACTGGCTAGAGTTTAACATCATATTTTGAGGTAAAAAAAATTAAAAAGGTGTGTTTAAGAAAGCTAAGAGAGAAGAAAATCATGTTTACCATTAGCTGAGTGCAGTCTACAGTAAGCGTGATGCAAACTGAAAGGGGCCTGTTTGTACATCAGGTAAATACATCAGGCAGGTAAAAGTTTGAGTTACCAGGCAGATGCGTCCCACCCTGGAGAGGACGCTGGGACTAGTTCCTCCCACTGAATCCAGATTCTTCTCACGGAAGAAGAAGTAGAGCTTGTCATCGTTCTTCTCGGAGCTGTCTCTGATCTGCCGGATCTGAATGAACACTGGCTCTGGGAAGAAAATAAAGGAGGGCAGTTTCACAGAGTGCTGGTACTACATCATCCTTATACCATGTCTTCTTTTTTATTCTTGCAAAATGTTTGTGCTGCGTGGACTTTTAACCCTCACCATTGAGCCATCTGGAGTCATACTGTTCTGTTCTAATTGCTGGTCTATCACCCATGGTCTTGAACACAGCTGGGTCTGTTCCCATAAAGTCAACATGAACCCCTGCATACAGATTCCCATCTAGAGAGAGAGAGATGTGGGAGGATGAGAGAATGAATAATTATAAGCCTAGGAATATAAAGGATAGGCTATTAAGATGCTCATCCCACTCGTTTTTGGAAAAGGAAATTTGTTCCTGTGATTTTTTTCTCAAAATGGGGGTGTCCGATATCCCATTGACATAAAAAAATTAGTAGGACGATAAAAATGAAAAAGGAGGATAAAAATGAAAAAAATACAGAAAACATGTTTGGTTTTTGACAACAAATAAGCAATGAATCAGCTAGGCAAAAGAACAGTAAGGAGGATGAGAAGAAAACCTTACTGATGAGGGTGGCTATGTTCTCCTGATTGGGGTCATAGGAGCACTTGCCCTTCCCTGAATCGACATACCCAGGAATCAACCTGAACACATAATCCTGCAGAAGGAGTTATGGGGAAAGGAGCTGTTTTAGAAACGTGGCATCTGATCTGAAGACATCTGAAGTGTTATACAGGGAGGACTTGGCAGGAGTTAGAACCTGGCACCACACCTCAGCTTTCCAGCCCCGGTTGATGAAGGTGCAAATGGGTTTGTAGGCTCCAGTGCCACAGGTGTACAGGTGTGTTCGGTTCCATGGCTCGATCAGACGCACAAAGTTGGCACACTCTCCCTGATGTAGACAGACACGGCAGAGGGGGAACAACCATAAGGCTTGTTCTGACAACATTTTCAAACTTGATTCCATTGCCAGATGTGGTTTTCTCAAACTGATCCGGTCTAAGAGGTTGCTGCTGGTTTAAAGAAGTTACGGTGGGAACTTTCTATTCACAGATCAGACTGGGAAACTGTACAGAGACAAAGTAAGAATCTCAAACTCACCTGCTTTCCTTTCCCTGTCATTCTACACTCCCCTTTTCTTTGGGAAGTTGCAGGCCAATGGATCTGAGGTGGAGAGGTGCAGAAACAGAACACCTCCGGTTAACTTTTCACTTCCTTGTGGTGTGATCATGCATTAGGGCCATTCAACCTGCTTTAACACACACCAGCATAGGCCATTAACAATAAGGCATTTATGAAAGGAGGCACACAGACAGGTCCTCACAATGAGGGGTTCTTTGTTGACGTTTTGCATGTCTAGAGCCACCAAGTACTCGCGACTGCCAAGGTACAGGCGACCCTGGTCCTGGTCCATGAGGAGGATGCGGTAGTCGCTCGTGTTGAAGGACAAGCTGAAGGGCCTGATGGTCTTGGTCTCCAGTAGCTCTGCGTGACACATTAAAGTTCGTCACCATCTCGCTTCTCATTTGCACATCGTCAGATGAGCAGACTCACCACTCATGCACCATGTGAGAAAAGTGCTCAATGGAAAACTGATGTCAGAAATATGCATAAAACGAAAAATGTTTCTATCCTGCCACTGAAAGTTCACACAGTTATATTCAGGTTTGTGAGACCTTAAGGCTTCACAGTGTATGAATCTCATGGGTTTGCTTCAACAAGCAGCAGGGGGAGCTAAACTACACTCTTCCTTCTCCGGTGACATTTTGCTTTGTCCCTGCGACCCGCCAGAAGCCTGAGCAGGTGGGGAGGTGAGAGACGGCGTCAGCTCTTGTTTCAAAAGCGCGCTGAAGGGATGAGAGAGAAGCCAAAGTTAAAAGTGCTCTCATCATAACATGCGGTCTACATTTTTTTAATGTCAACTTCTGCTGCTGGCCTGGGTTAAATGAGCGGAAAAAACTTAAACTAACATTCACAAATGAAGATATTTACAGTAATAAAGTTAGACAGCCCATACAGAGGAGAGAAGAATAAAGTACATCCATTTTTCCAGGGTTAGTTTTGTACAGTTGGCTGTGTGTCATGAGTAGAGTCTGCTGGGGTCCACAGCTCTCTACAGGAGTTTCAGTAAAATTCCAGTAGGTCCTTTTATGCTTGTCGAGAGACCTTGTTGTCTTTTAGTAATAGCTGCTGCAGACTTCAGTCCCGTTTGCAACCGGAGGCTTCTAAGGAAAATGTCAAGCAAATGCACTAGGCTGCTGAAACCAGCATATGGCAGCAGCGTGGCTAAAGACAGAGCAGCAGAATGTACTGATGTGAATGTGATGTGAAGTCAGATAAGAGGCTGACGGTATGCTCCACTAAACCAAGTGCCAACCCAGTGGCTTGTACCGGATACTGTGGGGAGCACGGAAGCAAAGTGAGACCAGTACCTGGGGACATTTCCCATAACAATGAAAGAAATCTAAATACACAGTGTAAAAACATTTTGGGTGAGACGTTTAGCTCACGACTATAAGCTTGGATGTTTCAGTCAGTTTACTAGGTTGTTCTGAAGATAGTAGCAACCTTAACGTTGCTAACCTTGATGGTATAGAAGTGTGTGGGCATGTTGAGCACAGGTAAAACGCCTTTAGCAGCACATTCGCTCACTGGCTCACTAGTTCCACACTTCCCGGTGTGCGTGAACCCTTCGCAACAGTTAGTCTAACTAGGTGAGGAAGGATGGCCTCTCGTTCGTGTTCCCCACAGCTGCATGGCTGACACGCAGACAATGTGAGCCATTCCAGGCCTCGCTGTGTGTGAGCGTGTGGGGGGTGAGCAAGGGTTCTATTTCAAGGGCTCCTCTCATCTTGTTCCAAGTGCCTCTGTCCAGAATTCTCAGCATCTACGTACAAGGGGAGTGGGAGTTCTAAAGGAGACACTTGTTCAGACCTGCGTGTGCCTCTTCAACCCCTGGCAAGTTGAAGGCTCAACGGCAGCTATATCTGCCCAGAAAATTGTATCTGATTTTCCTGAATACAGGGAGCAAAAACAAGGTGTTGTGGACAACATTCAGCACTGAATAAGAATATCTAGAGAAGATATATTTTATGTTTCATCATTTTAAGTTACTTTTAATTCTAACATAGTGTTAACATAAATTTAGAAGTCTTGCAGCATTTTTATTATACCCATATCTGACACTTTTAAAGAAATCACGCAGCAAATAAACAGAGGTACTGTTTCGTGCATCTATCATTATGCTTTTGCATGTGCAAGTATTATAAAGCAAACTGAAAGTAACCAAATGTTGACAACCATTGTACATGTATGTTGTATGTACAATGATGTGTGATGCATCAGTTCCACCCTCAGTGACAGGTCTGCAAGGGATCAAGGGATGTTTGCAATCTGAAGCTTTTATTGACTGTGACATAATGATTGAACTTACAAGTTCGAGTTCTATTCAGAATTATGGTCTCGGCCGTGTCCTTAAATTGAGGACCCGGTGTGAATCTCAAAAAAAGTACATATACAGAGCAAAGGGAAACAACATTGGAGTGACTTTTCCTGTTCCGTATATCTGAAATCTTCACATTACAGCACTCTCCCCTCAACATTGTTTTCTCGTGCCCTGCCTTGAGAAAGCAAACATAACAGTCTGTTCCGTTTCCAACACAAACATGGAAGTGTCACCAAGAGCCATGTACCAGCTCAGAAACAATGAACCTTACAGCTGTTTTCAGCCTGTATCCCAACACAACCCACGTCCACTGCAGTGGACAGAACTATAACACGCCACACCTTTCTGCACTCAAAACACTTCATCTAACACCAAAACTGCCATCTAAAATCAACTTTGACCCTAAGACTATAAACCAGATGAAGAATACAATGGCTATCGGTACTAACCATTCAAAGAAAATATTACACATATATCAACATAAAACAGTAAATGCAAATTAGCAAAAGAATAATAAAAAGACTGATGGTAGCCACTGGAGTGGAGATACAGTGAAGCCCTGGAAGACAATAAAAATACCCTGTAATCAATGCCACTCTTCACAGGTTTGGGGTGATGTGTCTGCACACACTTGTGTGTTCGTGGGCAGTGTAGCAGCTGAGCTCTGCACGCAGGGAAGCTGGCCAGGGATTCTGGCTGGAACAACAGCCAAGCCATTGGCACAGTCAAGACAGTGCACCATGAAAGCATATGGTAGACCTTCTTAGAAAGAGACGGACGGTTGCAGGCGAGCCAGAACTCTCAGACCAAGAAATGGCATTTGATCAAAATTCTGGATGTGCAGCAGAGCAGAGGGATCAAATGAGTATACCAAGATTTAATGCTTGACCTAAAGTCTGTATATAGGAGAATGAATTAATATCAGATTTTTTTTTCTCAGCTTTAGGAAATACTGGTTCATTCAAACTGAAAGAGGTGCCAAGGGAATTGGGAACTGGTGTCCTACTGCGAGATGTAGTCAAGTTATAATTTAATGACAGACCCTGAATTTTGACAGCACTCTAAGTCCAAAACCACAGAACTAGCACTGACACTCAAACTTCAGCTCCCATAAGTATATGGTTCTTCAGAGGGTAATGAACACAGCATCCATTGCCACTAAGTGGCAAAAATCACATTCATATCCCATTTCTATTTGTCTATCAGTTCTACACACAGCTGCCATAGTACTGAATGCCGGCAAAAACGGTGGTACTGGACTAAATCACTGTAATTCCACAGCCCTGTGTCCTCTCTGTCTGTTGGTGAAATGGATGTTTGTTTATTCTGAGTTGTTTTGGAGAAAAGCATCTGCTAGATTAATAAATGTTAGTTTAAATACTGAAAAAATAGTACAGTCATATAACAACATCTGGCACAATGAAAAACTGCTTAATGGCTTATGAAAATATTAACTTTTTTAATACAAAGGGTTTATTCAGTGCGACAGCATTTTTGCCCATTATGTGGTCATGTTATCTGCACAACGGATGGAAAAAGAGTAGACATAAGAACACAAGCTGCCTCTGTGTTTGTGTTGTATCAGCCTGTGTCTGGCTTTTTGGAAAGGAAAAACTCAGTCTAAGCACAAAGCAGTTGCTAGGAGGTTTCAGGCTAACTTTGCACCCTAGCGCAAAACCGTTCCATGAAGGGATCATAAAAAGTGAGAACAATAAAAATGATTAATAAAAGAAAGTCAAACGTACACTGTTCATATAGCATTATGTGAACCAGTCCGTGGGCAGTGCAGTTGCTACACAGCTTTCAGGCTGTTTACAAAATGATATAAAAACAAAACAAAGATACCAATAAGAACCAAATTAAAAGTGAATATGGGAGAGGGAGAAAAGCAGATAAGTCACTCTGTGAATCATACGTGCTGCAAAAATAACCCTTTTAGTAGCAATGTGTTTCTATTCAAAAATAGCTGAACCAGCAAAACGCTTCTTCAGAAGTGCTAATTAATAGCAATTAAATGAAAATATAACATTAAAACACAAGGTAGAAAATATTTTTTCTACAAAAATATAAAAATGTAAAACACTGATGTTATTGTCATGCATAAAATATCTTTTATTTCTCTATTTTATACTTTCATGTGGGAACAGTAAGAGTAATTCAACTTCTCACAGCAGGATTTGGCCTAATAGAGTGTTTTCATGAAACAAAGTAACCCGATTATTACAACAACGGGTGTTCAATTGCATATGTAGCCGTATCCAAGAGAGAAACACAAGTTATAGAGGAAGAGAAGAAAAAGAGTGTGGACACACAAGTGCACAAATGATGTGGCAAAATGCTTGAATCTCAGCCATCCGTGTTGGTTTATGAAAGGCCAGTATTCACAGAAACAGCACCTCAAATTTGGCCACCAAAAAGCACCAAATTATAATCCACCCTAGTGATGATTTTAGTGTGTCATAGCAAAGGGTTTGAACACACAGGCAATAAATTATTTTGTGTTTAATAAGTGTAATAAATTTAGATCAATTTGCAGAGATTTTTTTGATGATCAGTGTCAAAAAAGCCGAATTAATTCCAATGTGATTGATTGTTGTAAAGCCATAAAACATGAAAAAGCCATGTATA
This sequence comes from Arapaima gigas, assembly GCA_900497675.1. Lineage (NCBI taxonomy): Eukaryota > Metazoa > Chordata > Actinopteri > Osteoglossiformes > Osteoglossidae > Arapaima > Arapaima gigas. The sequence goes on from UFQX01000056.1 coordinate 1,697,211, forward strand.
TATACCTAGTTTTTGCAGAAGTATTTTGAATTTTTGTTCTCATAATATTTTAAGGATTCAGAAGAGCACCCAAAGATCAGAGAACTAAAGTCATTTACCAGTTAAGACTGAAGAAAGTCCTAATTATCTTTGGGGAATGGATTTTTGCTTGTTTTCTTTAACGCCCTATGGTATTCAAGCTGAAATGTACTACTTAGGGAATTTCAAAAAATTATTTTTATACAGTAAACATCCAGGCCTTTATACCTACAGCTTGTTTTACCAGTAATGTCATCACTTCTGTGATGCTGGTTGTTTTGGCCACAGCCATGTTTTCCTCTACAGCTTTTCAACCATTAAGCTGGATCTGAAAGATAAATATCTAGATATTCCGTGGATATCTCTTATGCACATCACATAGAAAATTAAACTCTGTGATAAGCTAAGAGAAGGGGCAACACAGTCCTTCTAGAAAGTTCATGGGGACACACGTTTCTTCACAGGCTTATGCACAGCACAAAGGGTGCCCCTGTTGTACACAATAGACAATCAATCTTCAGACCAACTGAAAACAGAGACCAAGGGGATTGTACTTTTCTGCCCATCTATTCCTGGAATGGGAAGGTGGGGAGTGGCCACCCTCAATATCAGAGCAATCGCTCTCTGACTGTAAATTCTCCAGCCCAGGAAAAGACCATTGTGAGGAAAATCCTAATCGTTCAGAAGGAGCTCAGACTAAATTCTACTGATGATAACTTGGAAAAAGACCAAAGTAGGACAAGGACAAGCTCTATTCTTTAAATGTTCTTCACAACCTGTGCAAATTACAAAATGCTCAGATCAAAGGAAATACAGTATCAAGTACAGTATGGTATCAAGACAGGACATAGTTATGCTTTGCTGCCTTCTGTGTAATGTTTGGTAGTGGTTCCCAACTTTATCTTGATGTTTCAGAACAATAGGTTCCTCCTGGCATTAGTGCCATAACAGAATTGCAACACCTGAGAGACCTTTTTGTCCGGGCTTGAGCCAAAAACAAAAGCCCCCCCCCCCACTCCGTTTCACACACTGCGGCAGGTTGTTGAGGCATTTACAGCTGCCTCAGGCTCTATTTGTACATGTGATCCACTTTCCCTCTTACTGTTTTCCCTGAAGAGGAATCGGATTCATTGTCACTTGCATGCACGGCCATCAGAGATGGCTGGCTTCCTCACAGCTCTACAGCAAACCCCATCACGAGACATCACGGCAGTACCGATGCTTTCTGATACTAAATCAATTTTTGACATAAACTATGTTGTTACTGTGAGAAATCTGGGCTTTCATATCACTGAGACTAAACATAAAGTAAGGTATGGTAAACTGTACCATAGTCAAAACTTCAATAAATACCAACTGCGGCTTGTTTGAAGAAAGCATTTTCTCAAAACAGGATTAAATGTAAAGTGGTGAAACACATTATCTTTCTGTTGATGTTGTGCTCAGTCACAGTGGGTAGAGAACTTGCCAAACAGGCTCAGTTCATTCCCTTGCCTTGTCATTTACATAAAAACTCGTTTTAAAATCCTGTACTCCTGTTTCAAACCACACAGCCTCCTGTGACACAACCAAAGCTTTGGAGGAACGTAAACATGCAATGAATCCTGTAATTGAGGTCAAATGATGATGGGTCAGATTGTTTTCCTTGGTTTGTCGATGTCTGACATGGTGGTGCTGGACTCTCAAAACAAAGCTACGCGAAATGCCCTCTTTGATTTTTGGTTTTTCTTCAACTTACAGGCTAAACTCTCAGGCCTAACCATTCAATCAGGTGAGTCATCTCTCAAAATATAGTGTACGCTTTAATTAGAGATCTACATGGGTGTGACAGCAGTCCTGAAAATTATTATAATTATTCACTATTAGTTCTGATCAAAGTGTTTATCAAAAGGCTTGGAAAATATAATGCAGTTACTACTAAATAAAAAAGAAAGGGGCAGGATGGGAATATCCATGCTTTTGAATGAAGTTTCATGCAAGCACAATATGCCTTTGTTAGACTGCATTGTTTGCTCTGGGGAAATTCTGTATTACTGATGGCATGGAAATGGTACACAAAGCATTAGGAAATGATGAAAGCAATTTTAAAAAGTGCGCATTTGTTTGTATGCACACATGTTTTTGTGTGTAGGAAAACAAAACAGGAGCTGAATCCACAAATTCATAATCCCTAATTACCAAACTGTGCACTGAAGGCTCACCTTTGAAGGAGAGATGTACCCTGGGAGCTGCATGCTGGTGGCTCTGGATACTCCACAGACAGAGGCTGAAGAGGAGCAGGAGGGATGGATGCACAGGCATGGCCACAGTGCCACAAGGAACCTTGGAACAGTCAAAGAAAAGGGAGTGTAAACGGCACAAACCTATTTGGATAGCATCAAACATAATCAAAATGAGCTTTTATGAAAAGCAATTTCTAAACCTTCAGTACACAAGTGAACAACTGATGGTATGGTCCAGGTCATATGGCTGGTTCATAAGGATGAAGCACTATGTTGGGCCAGTTTGAAGGTCAAAATTAGCATTTTTTTCATTCAAGCAACAGAAGAAACTGCAAATCTAGTTCATGTCACTGAAGTTGGAATTTCAAGCCTTGACATTTGGTTGCAGCATTCTGGCAAGCATTCACCGGAGTACATGTTGAGGGGGGCATCTGATTGTGGGAGCACGTCACTGTCAACGGAACAACAGTGACAGACCAGTAATCCACACGGCCGATCGGTCTATGTTGTCTAGGTGTACTGTGTATTTTGCAGAAGGAGATTAGAAAAGAATGTGCTGATAAAACTAAAAAGGCTTTTAGTCATACTGCAAAATCTTAGCCAGCTAAAGCAAAGCTCTGTCACGCTCTTTTACTTTGAGGCTAAAGAGTAAGAACCCTCGGCATACAACGAAACCAATTATTTCCAGTAAAGAAATGTACAGTATTTAGCCATTGATTAGCAAAGCTAAAAAGTCTTTTGAAAAGAATTTTCCTCTGAAATCCAAAAATTGAAATTAAACATAAAACTGGCATTACATTTTTCACTAAACACTACATACTCTTCACACCAAAGCATCACCATTTCTGTATGTTACTGCTACAATTTGACAAGTGAAAAATGAATGCATTCATTGCACATCTCAGAACAACAACAAAGCTAACTGTACAACTCCTAAGGCATGGGCTGTATATCAGCATATTAGCAAAAAAGTCCACATTGTTGGTGGACAATTTCAGTCTTCAAAACTGAAATTGTGACCGTTTGTCCTGATCATAGGCAGTCCCGTGCCTATCCCTGAACCACTGGACAGTGGGTTAGGAAACTACAGCCCAGATATTATTGCCAACCCATCACATGGTGGCCTTTCAGATACTATGGGCAATTTGCAGTGGCCAGTTACCAAAAAACATATGTCTTTGGACTGTTGGGAGGAACCACACAGACATGGAGTGAACACGTAAACTGTACACAAACTGAGCTGGATTGAAACCCACACCCAAACAGGCCAGATGCTGTGAGGCCGCAGCACTACTCCCTGCGCCGCTGTGCTGCCCCGATGCTTTCTGCGTATTAACAGAAAAACAGTTTGACATTTGAATCACATTTAAGAAAAACAGCATGAAACAAAAATAGCCATGTAACTTCATCATAAATAAATTTAAATGTAATTTGCACATATTAAAGTAATATGTAATATTACTTTACTTTACTTTCAATATTATGTATGTAATAGTTTTCAGAACCCACTTTAATATGATGTCCAGGAGAGCTGAACTATGTCTAGGCATGTCTAAAACTGCTCCATCAGCCTCAAGTGGCACTTATCAAATTAAAACCAAACATTCAAGTATAATATTACATCAGGACAGCTGTTGAAAAGAAGAACATGATGACAAAATGGCAAACTTCTTTTACTAGAAATATTTAAATTAAATGTGTGCCAATCTCTCTGTCCATTCTAGGGATACAGGGACCATTTGCATAGACAATTAGAATTTTTTTCCAAGTGAGTAATAGTTGGAATTTTACATATATACACATATCCATAAAGATTGGTAATAATTATCCCATGTGTTTATGACATTAACAAATAAGGTCAGGCTTCTAAAGTGTAATTACAAATATTTAGGCTTTGAAAATAAATTAAAAACTACCAGTCTCACTGTTTGTTTATCAGTTTGATGCCAACATTACTGTGTAGGCGTAGCATTAGCAAAGTACAGGTAATGAACAAAACTGACCCTTTCAACTTGAACAGTTTTCAACAACTAAACAAGTAGTTCATAAAAGCCATAGAAAATACAGGCCTCCAAGAAAGAAAGCAGGTCAAAGCAATTTCCAGATCCACACGATAAAGCACTTTGTTTCAGACGAGACTTTAGCCTAATATTTGGGATGGTGGATTACATCACCTTTTTTGTCAGTCTTAGAGCCAGGCTGTTTCTGGATGAGGTGCACAGAGATTTAGAAGACATGTTGCATCACTCAACAGTACACAGAGAAAGAAGTAATGACAGTGGTGACAAGAGCAGGCGAATAAACATGGACATTACATCAGAGAGCTTTTCCACATAGGTGCTTATTTAGTACTAACAATTCCGCCCAAAAGCAAAAAAAAGAAAAAATGGCAACTTGCAACATTTACTTTCAATATGAATTAAAATAAATGATGTGTTAAAGGGTTATGTGTTTATTTAATACTTTTCGTCGAAAAAAAAGCTACTCTGACAATTTTAGACAATTTTAAAAATCATAAAAAGCCAAGTACAAACCAGGATTGGCCATTTAAGTGGAAAGTAATGGTTTCTCCTTGCACCTTACTAAAACAGGATCCACTTCGCAGAGAAAGAACAATTTATACCTTCAGAAATTCCACTGAGTTGCTTGGGCTGTTAGCAAAGCCTGTGATGAACTGGATGTTGAAAAGGGTTTCACAAACCATGTGCAAACAAACTATACAAAACCTTTACTGAGGTCAAGGTATTCCTTTATGCCAAGGGATCCTTGCATAAGTGAGGCAGGTACTTCAAAAGGCACGTCTACCTGCGGTACACGCTCTGCCCATGCTGCACCCACACCCACACAACAGCTGCGCAGAACTGTTTCCTGCTGTTCTAAAACTGCAACGGTCATTAAGTTTAATTTTAAACAGTGCTTGATACCAGGTACAAGTTCATACACTAGTAATTTGGGATCTGCTTTGGTCTGTGCAAGTTATTTTTATCTACCTAAAGGAATGAAAAAAACCGTAGTCTTGAAATATGCCTTATCTGACTGGATAGCGCCTTTAAATCTGATCCTCCATAGTACAGAACAATGGAGGCGGGTGGGGGGGGCTGGTTCCATCACTTTATTGCAAAACAAATGAGTGCAGTATGACATATGCCCCTCTCTGGAACATAAATACACACATCTGTTACAGTATCAATGCCCCTGGTACTTGCTGTCATTCAAGTGATGTCTTAAACTCACCAGCTGTGTAATTCACAATAAATTCTTCTACAAGCCTGCAAAGGAATGTTTTGCAAGTCTAAACTGCATGAAAGTGGAAGAGAGTAGGAGGGAACAGCAGCACAGCAGAAGGACCTAGAGCATTCAGGGACTGCACCACATGTGAGTGTATCATGTATATCACATAAAATATGAAAATATATTGCTAGGTGCAACAGGTAGTCGAATAATAGATGTTGGACCCTAGAATATCTTTAAAATCCCACCAACTCAGAAAAGCATGTTCTGTTTCGCAATGGTTCTGTATATTTTATCTTATAGTTTCAGAGAGAAACAATACATATTTTCTTTTATCAATAATAAACATTTAAGGCACACAACCTAGGGCATCAAGTTCAAGTTTATAGACACCGTGGCTTCTCAAACAACTCACGAAGCCAGTTTTGTGCATTTTTATATTCAAAATGATTCTAAAAGCTATAATATTTAGCTACTTAAATAATGATTGTGAAGGATAATACACTGTAATATATATGGTTATATATATGGTTGTTTTGTTCTGTATTTCTCACCTTTCTATGTGGATCAAATTGTTTTGATATGAAGGACAACCTGAAGGTTAATGCAGACTTGTTTGTAATTTTTTAAAACACATGTAGCGTTGAATCTTTCAGCACATTTCTTAGTTATGTCACTAAGCTTGTTTTGATGCTGTCGTGACAATATTCTTAATCTCGGTCGATGTGATGCCCTTTAAAACAAACCAGACTGAATACAGATGGTGCAGACTTGACTGGAACAGGGGTGTTACAAACTTTTTGGAGAAGCAAATGAGAAAAGTACAGTTTGGAATGTAATTAAGTTCTTTTTTTTTTTGCAGTGAATGTTCACTGTTAACCAATCACTAATGTGAAATGCAACAACTGGATTTAAATTTGTGTTGAACTTCGGATGGAATGGCTTTCAACCTGTCAGTCAGACACAGAGAAGCTCTGTCACAAGTCCATGCTTCCTTTCACCAGAGCTGCTCCCAACTCTTCTTAAATAAAAATACATCAATTGCATGTTTTGTTCCAGTTTTTACTGATCATATACATTTGTCTACCTAATGATTCAGCTTACACATACTTAACTTGCAATAATTCTGAGTTAGCTGTTCACTGGCAAATATTTTTACAGTTACAATTGCCTTCCAGTGATGTCCATGTCTGAAACAACTTTTTGAGCAAAATGATGACTGTGATACTTGATGTAATTTTCCAGTAGTTTAGTAATTGTTTCTAGTATTAAGCTCTGCGGCCTAAAGTCTGTGGCTGTTTAGTAAGTGGTTATTGATCGATCACTTTCACACACCTAACTGTCACAGTGAAGGAGTTTCTCCAATGATGGTATAAGTGCAGCGTCACATGATACTGATGGTCACCACCAGATGCATCATAGCAACAGCACAAATGTACTGTAAATGTAAATGTAAATGTGTGTGTGTGTGTGTAATGTAAATGTAATTTTCACATTATGTCCCCTTTCACTGTTTTAGTTTCTCTGAATAACATCACTAATGGTCCGCTACCATGAGGTGAGTACTTGGTCATATGAATCTGATTGCCAACTGAGTGTCAAAGGAGGCATAAACTTGAGTGCTACAAGTATGTTTTGAAAGTGATGTCCTCTGAGTGGGGAAAAAAGGAATGTGTCAGCATTAAAGAGGAACAATGGAGGTGAGGATGTTCTCCAAAACCATGATGCAAAAGCACTGGTTCAGATAAACTGTGTGACCAACCTGGGTAAGAAGCATCCTGCATCACTGAAGTAGTGGGTAGTGTCTTACAAAATAATTTTGTTTGGCAAAGCCCAGCAGCACAAGGTCCTGGAAGGTCAGTTCCATGACAGTTTTGGGGAGGGGGGACATGTTCATGGTCTAATACAAGCAATTGAATTAAAAGGAAGTACTAATACAAAAACAAATATACTGACATGCTGTGTTATCATCTGCAAATCATTATGGAACATTTCTTTTTCATCCTTGCATGGCAGCACAGGCTAAAACAATCTGTAATTCACGTTCTGGTGGTCCCTCAGCTGTGGGTAGGGTTGGCCTTGCTTCTAAAATGGCCCTTCCCTGATTTAAAAAAAAAATACTTTAAGGTCAGGGAAGACACAAGGTGGAAAGCTAAAAAAAGATTCACTTGATGCATGTTGCAAGAGAACATTCATGAATTCATGCTCTTGTGAAAGTCAGTAAAGTTGAAAAGAATTTGAAGGTACAACTGGAAACTTTATGGCAACATTGCTGCACTTTAAGGAGGTTTAAAGCAGCCTCTGTCTGTCATAGAGGGGACAGTATGGTTCCTATTTCATACAAGAAATGTTCTACGCAAATTTCAGCAGCGGCGATGACATTAAGAACACGTTTAAATAAAAAGCAATGAAAAAGTCATTAAGGTACAGCTAAATAATAAATGTAAAAAAAAAACACTTGTAAGTGCTTTAAGTAGTAGAAAGGCGCGGCAAGCTTTTTGGAGGTGAAGACATGCTTTTAGTTATCTTTACCTTGGGGAGCATGTGGTGCGTCTTCACTGTCCGATGTGATTTTATCTGTCACTGAACAAAATGTGTTAACGCGCTTCTCCGCTATTTTTGTCGCAGATTCGGCAAAGGCAAGCGGACCGTTAAACTGTTAACCGGTAGACGTACTTTAAAGGGCTTAAATATTTAATCAAAAATCATCCCTAAAACCCTTTTCGTGTTAACTAACTTTGTTAAAAGTTTCTGCTTGTTTAGACTTCGTTACATCATTGGAATTGGCAAAAAACACACGTCGTCAAAACATGATAATGATGGCTGATATTCTGCTGCCCACCGGGTTGTTTTTAATAAAACAATAAAAAAAAAAAACGGGACATATGAGCAGAGCCCCTGCAGCACAGCGCTGGGTTGACAACAGGTAGCAGCGCAGAGACACAGGTACATAAACCTCTTTGCTTTTCACTTTCCATGCATTATGTATAAACAATCTGCCCGCGAAAGGGAGGTATAAATAATAAATACTAACAGCGGAATTCAAAATGATCGTTGAAAACCCACTTTCCAGGAGTGCGTTTGGCCCAGTTGTGCCGGGTTCCAGACGTGTGCCCTGAAAATGACCGTCAGAATATTCCATTTTTATTGATCATTTCGCGGTTTTTCATCCTGCCCACATTCGCACGCGCACGCATGCAACGGTAGAACAAACGAAGATCCTTTAAGATGGTTTGGGGAATAAACCTTTACTTTCCTCTAGACAGTTACGCTGAATAAAAGCTGCTCAACGGGCCACCGGACTTCACACACTTTGTAGGACGACCAGGTTCCTCAGCACTCGCACCGAACGCGTTTTACTTCAACAAAAGTGAAAGAGGCAGCAGCCAAAGTGCTGGAGAGCAACTCTGGTGAGAAGTGACCGTGCTGGACACCAGCCGTGTCCTCCTCACGACCAGCAGGAGCCCTGGATGAGTCTCCACTTGACAGATCTGGACATACCTTAGCGCGTCTCCTTGCGAGAAGCTCACTTGTTCAGAGGTCAGATAAGATGTTATCCTCGCATTCCACACAGCAGCAGCTCGTGTGAGCTTTATAAATATTATCCTTGGAAAAAAAGTCTTAAATACGTATAGTGCGTACAGCGTCTTCCAAACGTCCTCCAAGCCTCAGTCCTTAAAAAGCCAGTGAGACCTGAATACAATCTGTAAGGTTTGCTACGGGACGTTTTTCCTCTAAACTTGCGGCTTCTCGCATCCTAGACATTCGTCTTTTCATCGCATCTTCGCTGGAAGTCGTGACGGGAGTAAAGTAACCGATGAAGCTTCGGCCGCCGGTGTGGAGAGGTGATCCCGCCGCGGCAGGTGCTGGTAGTAGGTGTCTGCGCCGCCTGCGCCGCCTGCGCTGCCTCAGCCCCTTCCCCTGCAGTCCGGTCGCGCGGCCCCGTCGGTACAGACACCCAAATGGCCGTTAACCCAGTCGGTGCCGGTCACCGCGCCCACGTTTCGAGTCGCAGAGCCGCGTGGCAGATATGAAGATGAGTATAAAGCGGAAAACGAATCACTTTGCTTTGTCAGCTTAAAGGAGTCATATTAATAACACACAACCGATCGCAGCACTTGGACTCGTCCCAGTGGACCATATCATCGTTTGGAACGAGTATTCGACTTTTTGTAAAATGAGCCCTCAAAACAGGCCGAGAAGGTCCACATTGTGTGTCGGCAGAATAACCTCTGAAGTTTTTTTTTTAATCCGCTTCAGCCTTCATGTTTTTTAAATTGTGTATCACTGCTGCTATTTATTGCATGTCTCCGTGTTGTATTTATTATTGTCTGTAAAACATTCTGAGGCTCGGTGGGAGTGGTGCTATACAAGTCTAAACCGAATCTCTCACGAGGACAAAGTTGTATTTTTCTGTGGAAACTGTACAAGTCCAGTTACAATCTTTTTATTTGGACTGTGGTCCTGTGTACGTTAGTGTTTAGCCACCTTCTCCTCACCAAAATATGTGATGTCATCAAATGCTTTTTGTTACTCCATCTCAGATCTCAAAAGGTGAGGCACTGGGAGTGGAAGGGCAGATGTTCTAAGTGACCTCGTCCTTTTTGATTTTTGTTGACAGTCGATCATGGAATTCGCTCCGATTCCTCTGCAACAGAATTACACGATTTGATTTTTTGGTATCTGTTACTCAGGGTGGCAGATCACATAACTCTGGAGTACTTCCACTAAGGCTGGAAAAAGCATTGGGTTCAGCAACACATTTGCCAGTAACTATGTGGCAGGTAATTTATGTGGTTGGTGCACCGGCCTGTCGGTTATAACATTGAACACAGCAAAAATCCTAAATTACTTCCATAAAACACCAAGTTAAACTGAGGAGCAAAAATGATTGAAAGTATATTTTTTGTGGTCTAAGAGTAAGACATCAATATTGAGAACTGTGAATGCCATCAAAATTCATTAAAATAATGGGAAGCCAGTATTTTTTTTCACCGAAAACCACATTAGTCATAATACTTAGCATCAGTTTGTGTGGCTTAGTTCCTCTCTCTAGCAGGTGACACCGTCAGTATCATTAGCGGAAGATACCATCTTCAGAAGATATTGAGCTGAATAGACAATGCCACCTTAATCAGCGCGCAAATGGACCATGGAGAAATCTAGATGAGTATCCTATGAAACGCGTGTGATATACAGTACTGTGCAAAAGTGTTAGGGACCTGTGGGAAAAATGCTATAAAGCGAGGATGGTTCCAAAAATAATGCCACGAATACTTATTA